>CM060627.1:18802645-19187645 GCA_030578275.1 Meda fulgida
CGTACCCACCCCGAAGTGATAAAATAAAACAAAATTCTGTATCAAATTATAGTTACTGTAAATCCGGCCTCTGGTTCATAAACGCCAGAGGAGAACTGGCCCCGACTGAGCCTGGGTTCTCCCAAGGTTTTTTTTCTCTCCATTAGGACACCTGATGGAGTTTTAGGACACCAGTAGGTCACTTGATGGAGTTTTTCGGTTCCTTGCCACTGTTGCCTTTGGCTTGCTCAGTTGGGGATATTCAAATTAATTAACCAAGCATTAATACCATTGATCAGCCCCACCAAACGTGGATGTTTTTCACTAAGAAACAAACATTGTTATGTTATTTGATTGATATTGTGAAGCTGCTTTGATGCAATTTATATTGTGAAAAGCGCTATATAAATACACTTGACTTGACTTGACTTGACGTACAGCGGCCTAATGGTATTACTGTGCTCAATTGGCCTGCCAACTCTCCTGACCTGAACCCCATAGAGAATCTGTGGGATATTGTGAAGAGAAAGTTGAGAGATGCAAGACCCAACACTCTGGATGAGCTTAAGGCCGCTATCGAAGCATCCTGGGCCTCCATAACACCTCAGCAGTGCCACAGGCTGATTGCCTCCATGCCACGCCGCATTGAAGCAGTCATTTCTGCAAAAGGATTCCCGACCAAGTATTGAGTGCATAACTAAACATAATTATTTGAAGGTTGACTTTTTTTTTGTATTAAAAAACATTTCTTTTATTGGTTAGATGAAATATGCTAATTTTTTGAGACAGGAATTTTGGGTTTTCATGAGCTGTATGCCAAAATCATCAGTATTAAAACAATAAAACACCTGAAATATTTCAGTTGGTGTGCAATGAATCTAAAATATATGAAAGTTAAATTTTTATCATTACATTATGGAAAATAATTAACTTTATCACAATATGGTAATTTTTTTAGAAGGACCTGTAGGCTATTCATTAGGTAGTAGGCCTAGTACTTATTTTTTAGATACTAGTACCTATTACTAGATTCTAGTATTTATTCAATAAATACTAATACTAAGTCATTAGATACTAGTACCTATTAAATAGATACTAGTACTTATTAATTAGCTACTAGCAGAGGCGGACAGAGTACACAGCTTCATTACTTGAGTAAAAGTACAGATACCCCTTGCTAAATTTTACTCAAGTAAAAGTAAAAGTACTACAGTCAGATGTCTACTTAAGTAAAAGTACTGAAGCACTTGTTTTTAAAAGTACTTGAGTATCAAGAGTACAAGAGTACATTTTCTAAATATTGCATTACTTCTGCCACAGTGCTTACATTTATGTACAGAAACGTCCTACATGGAGTTATGAAAAATGTTAATGTTAATACTAGAGAATGTAAAAGGAATTGAAAGTAAAATCAAGTCATTTTCATCTTTTTACCATGTTGCTTTATTTAACATTTAAGAAAATTTCAGAAAATCTAAATAGTCTGGCATGTGGGGCCACGGGTTGGCACATTCCCGGGATGGACCTGCTGCGTCTTCTTACATTTTTTCGTCCATGGTTTAGTCTCTTATAATGCTGCGTTCCAGGCAGGTTTTTGAGCACGTAAATCACGACTACAAACCACGACTCACGACTTTGTAGTGTTCCAGGCCAGTCACGCCAAACTAAGTTACCTGAGTGCAAGGAATTTTTTTTTCATAAGCATGATCAATGCTGTCAAGTTCAGCTTTATGTCACCTTAACATTTCCATGCGGCAATACACTTTCACGACATACTTATTGTTTCAGACACATAACATTGTAATACATAATCGTGTGTGTATTACTATCATTATTATTATTAATTTGACTGCAACGTTATCTTGTCCTAAAGTGTATTCTCACCATGTACCGCCTGCAGAAACACTGCATCCGTAGGGGCTGCCATTGTTGTTTTGTATGGTTTAGCGGGCTATGTGACGTCTGTCACGATTCATGAATTCGCTGTTTTCTTCATGTCTCGTGTTATTGTTGTTTTGTGAGTATGAGCGTGTGTGAGTGGGCGTGACCGCTCGTTCCTCTGATCAGTCACCGGCTGATCTCATTATCAGCGCCAGCTGCTGCCAATTCACCTCACTATAAGGACTCATCACAATCTCCTCTCTTTGTCAGATCGTTTGTTGGTGTCCTCTGTATCGTGCTTCGTGTTCCTGTTGCAGTCTGTTCCAGTTTGTTCCCGTTGAGTTCCTGTTCGCCGTCTTCGTGTCCTGTCTCGTCTGGATTTCACCCTGCACTGGTTTCACTATCACCCGCGCTGGATTCACCATCACCTGCACGCTGACCACCGAGTCCCTGCGCCACCATCTGCTGAGATTCCTGTGATTGTCTTTGTGTCTTCTGTCTACAATAAATATAGTTTACTTGCACTTGCTTCCGCCTGATCTTGTGACAGAACGATCTGACCAAACATGGAAGCAGCAGGCGAAACTTCAACCTCACGGGAGGAGTTTGTAAAAGTCAGCATCTCACGGATGGATACCCAGGAGAGAAACATGAACGATTCGGGCCGGGCTATTCAAGCTCTTGTGGCGCAGGTGTCCGAGCTCACCCAGCAAGTCCAACTTTTGCGGGTTCCCACTGCGCCACCCACGCCGGCCGCTCCCCCTATACCACCAGAGAGCGCCTTCCAGCCAGAGCCCAGACTGCCAGTTCCTGAAGCCTATAACGGTGAGCCTAACTTTTGTAGGGCATTTCTTACATGCTGTTCTATGCACTTCTCCTTGCAACCTAGGACCTTTTCCACAGAACAAAGCAAAGTGGCGTTCGTGCTCACACTCTTGACTGGAAGGGCAGCTCTGTGGGGGACGGCGGTGTGGGAGAACCAGGATCCATGCTGCGCCTCGTTCCAGACACTCGCCGCCGCCATGAAAGGAGTTTTTGACCGCTCGGTCGCTGGAAAGGAGGCAGCAAGGATGCTAGCGGATCTCAAGCAGAACGAGAGATCAGTATCTGATTACTCCATAGAATTTCGGACTTTGGCGGCGGAGTGTCAGTGGAACGAGGAGGCGCAGTGGGACATGTTCCTGCATGGGCTGGCTGACCGCGTCCAAAAGGAGATTTATGCACTGGACTTACCCCCCACCCTCAACGAGTTGATCGATCTGGCGCTTCGTGTGGACTCTCGACTCTCCCGAGTCGAGGGTCGGAAGGGACCTGCTCGGGGTTTCGGAGTGGTGGACGCGGTCAGCCCTGTCTACGATCATGAGCCCATGCAGGTCGGTCGAGCTCGGCTTTCCCGGGAGGAGAAGGAGCGGCGGAGGTCCCAGGGCCTTTGCCTTTACTGTGGTGCTGCAGGACATTTCGCTGTCAACTGCCCGGTAAAAGGGGCTAGCCCGGCAGTAAAACTGAGGCTACTGTCGGGTGGGATCTCCGCTGAGAAGACCTCATCAACATCAACGCTCCTCCCGGTAAGGCTCAGGTGGTCAGCCCACACTCACGATTGTCAAGCACTACTGGACTCCGGGGCTGAAGGCAACTTCATGGACTACACTTTTGCACTCAGGATTCAGGTTCCCCTTCTACCCCTCAGTCACACCATCGCAGTGCACGCTCTCAACGGACAAACACTCCGCACTATCTCTTATACCTCTGGACCCCTCACACTCAGTGTATCCGGCAACCATTCTGAAACCATCTCTTTCTATATCCTGGACTCCCCCCTGGCACCCATTGTTTTAGGTCATCCCTGGCTCATCAAGCACAACCCCAAGATAGACTGGCAGCAGAGATCAGTGTCTGAATGGAGTAGTAAATGTCATGAGTCCTGTCTTGTGTCTGTTTGTCCGTCTGTTTCTGTTTGTACGTTTCAGGAGGAAGCAGCGGACTTGTCAAATGTGCCCACGGAGTACCTAGACCTGAAGGAGGTGTTCAGTAAGTCTTATGCTGCTTCTCTCCCTCCGCATCGTCCCTATGACTGTGCTATAGAGTTATTGCCAGGTACGTCTCCACCTAAGGGCAAATTATATTCACTTTCTGTTCCAGAGAGGGAGGCTATGGAGAAATATATTTCTGATTCTCTAGCAGCGGGGTTCATCCGTCCTTCCTCTTCTCCAGCTGGGGCGGGGTTCTTTTTTGTGGGGAAAAAGGATGGGTCTTTGCGACCTTGTATTGACTACCGGGGGCTGAACAACATCACGATAAAGAATACCTATCCTTTGCCATTGATGTCTTCAGCCTTCGAGAGGTTGCAAGGAGCATCTATCTTCACAAAATTGGATTTACGTAATGCTTATCATTTGGTCCGCATCAGGAGGGGGGATGAGTGGAAGACTGCCTTTAATACCCCCAGGGGGCACTTTGAATACTTGGTCATGCCTTTCAGCTTGTCCAACTCCCCAGCGGTCTTCCAGGCACTCGTCAATGACGTGCTGTGAGATATGGTCGACCAATTCATATATGTCTACCTGGATGATATATTGATTTTTTCTTCTTCTCTCCAGGAACACGTGCAGCACGTTCGACGAGTGCTCCACAGACTGCTAGAGAATGGGCTTTTTGTCAAGGCGGAGAAATGCGCTTTTCATGCACAGTCTGTTCCTTTCCTTGGGTACATTGTGTCGTCTGAGGGAATGCGTATGGATCCTGAGAAGGTTAAGGCTGTGGTGGATTGGCCAAGTCCAGATTCCCGTAAGGCCCTACAGAGGTTTCTGGGGTTCGCCAATTTTTACCGGCGGTTCATTCGCAATTTCAGCCAACTAGCCTCACCCCTGACCGCCTTGACCTCCCCCAGAACGGCGTTCAGGTGGTCAGACGCAGCGGAAGCTGCGTTTGCCAAACTCAAGGGCCGCTTTGTTTCAGCCCCCATCCTTGTTACCCCTGATCCATCACGTCAGTTCGTGGTGGAGGTCGATGCGTCAGAGGTGGGGGTAGGTGCAGTGCTATCCCAATGCTCTCTCACAGACGACAGGATGCACCTATGCGCGTTTTTGTCTCATCGATTATCCCCTGCCGAACGTAACTATGATATTGGTAATAGAGAGTTGTTGGCAGTCAAGTTAGCATTGGAGGAATGGCGCCACTGGTTAGAGGGGTCGGGGGTACCTTTTGTCGTCTGCACAGACCATAAGAATTTGGAATATATCAGAACTGCTAAAAGGTTGAACTCTAGGCAGGCTCGGTGGGCACTTTTTTTCGGACGTTTTGACTTTTCTCTCTCGTACCGCCCGGGCACCAAGAACATTCCTCTCCGTTCCGTTTCGAATAAGCTTGCTCCCAAATTCATTGGCCCGTTTACTGTCACCAAGATTATTAGTCCGGTGGCAGTCCGCCTCAGTCTTCCTCCAGTGTACAGGAGAATTCATCCCGTTTTTCATGTATCCAAGATTAAGCCAGTTTTTCGTTCTCGTATTAATCCGCCTGTCCCGGTTCCCCCACCGCCGCGACTCGTAGACGGGGAGACCACATATTCGGTTTATCGTATTCTGGACTCAAGGCGGAGGGGACGCGGGTTCCAGTACTTGGTGGACTGGGAAGGTTACGGTCCGGAGGAGAGAAGTTGGGTGCCTGGTAGAGACATTCTGGATCACTCCCTTATTGATGATTACAATCGACAGGTAAGGGAGTCTGGGGATGCCAGGAGGCGTCCCTAGGAGAGGGGGTACTGTCACGATTCATGAATTCGCTGTTTTCTTCATGTCTCGTGTTATTGTTGTTTTGTGAGTATGAGCATGTGTGAGTGGGCGTGACCGCTCGTTCCTCTGATCAGTCACCGGCTGATCTCATTATCAGCGCCAGCTGCTGCCAATTCACCTCACTATAAGGACTCATCACAATCTCCTCTCTTTGTCAGATCGTTTGTTGGTGTCCTCTGTATCGTGCTTCGTGTTCCTGTTGCAGTCTGTTCCAGTTTGTTCCCGTTGAGTTCCTGTTCGGCGTCTTCGTGTCCTGTCTCGTCTGGATTTCACCCTGCACTGGTTTCACTATCACCCGCGCTGGATTCACCATCACCTGCACGCTGACCACCGAGTCCCTGCGCCACCATCTGCTGAGATTCCTGTGATTGTCTTTGTGTCTTCTGTCTACAATAAATATAGTTTACTTGCACTTGCTTCCGCCTGATCTTGTGACAACGTCAGAGTTCGTAACTGGAAGTACATCGATCTAGTACGAGTTCACGGGTGGGAAGTCACGGGTTTGACTGCCATTCCAGTGCACTTTCATTGGTATAAGGTTGGAAAAACACGGGTTACAGGTTGCCTGGAACATAAATCTGACCATGTGTTGACTTTGGTGGTAAGCTGAAGGTGATTGCTGATAGGCTGTCTCAATCAGTGGCGCTTGCACAATCCAATCACGTTTGAGAGGGAAACAACAAATTGAGGGTTTCCGAGATTTTTCTTTTTTCCTTCCTTTTTTTCCTTTTTTTTTTTTTTTGAAGTAGTAACGGGTACTCACGGTTATGGATAGAAATGAAGTGGAGTAAAGAGTACAATATTTGCCTCTCTAATGTACTTGAGTAAAGTCATGAGTACTCCCCAAAAATGATACTCGAGTAAAGTACAGATCCCACAAAATTGTACTTAAGTACTGTACTCAAGTAAATGTACTCCATTACTGTCCGGCTCTGGCTACTAGTACTTATTCAATAGATACTATACTTATTCTTTAGATACTAGTACTTATTCATTAGATACTAGTACTTATTCATTAGATGTTAGTACTTATTAATTAGCTATAGTACTTATTCAGTAGATACTACTACCTATTTATTAGATACTAGTATTTATTTTAAATGTTACTAGTAATGTTTTTTTTTTTATTTTACTAGTAAGATTTTTTAATTGAACTCTACAGTGGCCGTTCTGACTAGTCATAACATAAGACTAGTAAAAAAGCAGTTGTGACTAAAAAGACAAGAAATTAGTTATTAGTATCAATTACAAAAGATACTAGTGTCTAATAAATAGGTACTAGTATCTATTGAATAAGTACTAATAGCTAATTAATAAGTACTAGTATCTAATTAATAGGTACTAGTATATAATTAATAAGTACTAGTATCTAATTAATAGGTACTATATCTAATGAATAAGTACTAGTATCTAATGAATAAGTACTATAATGAATAAGTACTAGTATATATTGAATAAGTACTAGTAGCTATGAATAAGTACTAGTATCTATTTAATAGGTACTAGTATCTAATGACTTAGTACTAGTATTTATTGAATAAATACTAGTATCTAGTAATAGGTAGGCTACTAGTTTCTAAAAAAAATAAGTACTAGTACCTAATGAATAACTACTAGTATATAATATATATGTACTAGTCACAATTGGAATACATACTAGTCAGAACTGAATAGTTGATATCTAAATGATAGATCCCCATAGAAGTCAATGGCAATCAAATAAATGTGTTACTAGTAACAAAAGAATAGTTACCAGTCACTATTGAAATAAGTACTAGTATCTAATGAATAAGTACTACTAGTATATATTTAATAGGTACTAGTATCTAATGAATAAGTACTAGTAACTAATGAATAAGCATTAGAATCAAATAAATAAGGACTAGTATCTAATGAATAAGTACTAGTATATTTAAAAAGGTACTAGTAGTCCTACCTAAAGGATAAGCTATAATACCTAAAGAATAAACACTAGCTAATGAATAAGTACTAGTACTTAATGGAATAGATACTAGTATCTAAAAAATTAAGTACTGGTAGCATGAAAATAGAGACTAGTAGGTTTAAATGATTAAATGTTAAAACGGCTTGCCATAATTGTCACCCAAATTTAGATAGCCTGTAGACCCGATGACTTGCGGATTGTGGATCAGAATAATTTCCTTTGCTTTATTATTTTGCATAGAGGAGTGTTATTGTAGGATTATAAATATTATACATATATTTTGAAGAGATACTACAATTTTCACACATTTAGATATAAGAAGGTTGTCACATTTTTGCTAGTTGCTTAGCCTACTTGTGGCAGTCTGTAATTCATATGCTCGTAAGATAATGGCTCATGGAGATGCAGGCTTGAGTCTAGCCTGTCATTTCCCTTCCCTGCTTCCCTTCTACATGCAAATAGGTAGAAACCCACTGATTTAAATTAGGTAGAAATCTTCATTAATGGAAAAATATCGGAAATGGGGGGGGGGGGGGGGTGGATTCTGAGTTTTCCAATTGTATTAGAAATTTCTCTTTGTGAGTTTAATCACTTTGAAATTATATATATATCATAATTAAATATATATATATATTTTAGAAAACATTACCACATAATCATGAAAGTCTGTAAAACATGGAAAATCATTGGTTAAAAATGAGTGGGAACCATTGGTGTTAAAGTGGGAGCATTGGTGTTAAAGATTATAGCACAGAGCATTCATACCAATCTGTCATTTGTGGGTGTTAAACATTCATGAAGCTGTCATGCTCTATTGCTGTCACAGTGGATGGTCAATATACTGCATGTTGCAATGACAATCAGCCTATTGAGTAATGTGACCTACATTAGCCAGATCCATGACAGTTTACGAAGTGTATAATGTATGATTATCACAAGATGACTATTATTTATGATAAGAATGAACAAAATACAGAGTACAGTACTTTATGATGTTGATTAGGGTAACTTGGGCTATAAACACTTATAAAACTTATAATATTAAACAAGTAAAATAAAAGCTAAAAGCTCTCTCTCTCACACACACACACACACACACACACACACACACGCGCGCGTTGGGTTTCCATGTTTTATGGGGACAGTCCATATACATAATGATGTTTATACTGTACAAACTGTATATTCTATCTGCTAACTCTTAACCTAGCCATCACAGAAAACTTTCTGCATTTTTATATTTTCAAAAAACATCACTTAGTATGATGTTTTATAAGCTATTTTCCTCATGGGGACCAAAAAATGTCCCCAAAAGGACAAGGATTTGGGATATTACCATCTTCCGGGAAACCACACACACACACACACACACACACACACACACACACACACACACACACACACACACACACACACACACACACACACACACACACACACACACACACACACACACACACACACACACACACACACACACACAAATGAGAAAACCTTTTTTGTCAATTATGTTATTGTTTTGTATGATTTTTGAAGGTAATTTATATAAGAATTGTTTCTTGGTCAATATTTTATTATAGTTAACGCTTT
Source organism: Meda fulgida (assembly GCA_030578275.1). NCBI lineage: Eukaryota > Metazoa > Chordata > Actinopteri > Cypriniformes > Leuciscidae > Meda > Meda fulgida. The sequence goes on from CM060627.1 coordinate 18,811,829, forward strand.
GGATAAGTCAGAAAAAGACAACTCATAATTATTTCAAGTTTTTCAAAATCCATTGTCCAATGAAAGACACATAATCCACAAAAATATTACAATACGTTTTTGAGTCTACTGTCAGAATATTCATTCAAAAAAACTGATGTCTGGACAAACTATAATATATTTCTTACCTTTTAAGAAGGTCCTCTATTCCTTTTGATACGTCTGAGACAGTTTTGCCAATACTTTAGTCTCTATCTCAAGAGTGGAAACTTCAAGCAACTATTGGTCCATTAAGCACACTTGCAAAACAGGAAGCGCATAGACAGCCTTCACAATCAATTTAGCTACAGCTGGCCATCAGCATAAGCTGAAATACACTAATCAAATCACATTCCCTTTACACTGTTAATGATGATGGTCAGTAAGAATTCATTTACCTCACATAAACAGGACTATAACTATGTTTTGTGGCTTTATTTAACATTTTGAGTATTGGGTTGACTTTCAGGCTTATTGTTTTCAAAGCGAGTGGTGTTGGTTATAGATGATTTCCTGAGGTAGGTTGAACAATGCAGGGAGTGTGCTTGATATCAGCAGCCATGCAAACATGTATTAAGCCAAAGAGAGTCCAAAACAAGACAGAGCTTGCAAGGATTTCATTTCAGTCTGTCATTTTTTTAAATTTCTTACAAAAATATATTTTTTTTACGTAGTCACTTCCTCATTGACCTGAGGTAGACCTGAGGTAGTTTGACCAGCTGAAGTGTGGGTAGTTTTGCATAGTTTGGCAATATTTACAGAGCTATTGCGAGAATAGCAGTATTTAGACAACCAACCACTGTAATCAAATCAGAATGTGTAAGAGTCCATTAGACTCCTACGAGCCTAAAATATTACAAATAGATTCTAAATGGTATTTTAAGTGTTTATACATGTTGTTTTCAAATTATCTTTTTAATTCAGTTACAACAATAGCTCTTGGATTGACAGAAGATACTTATGTATCTTTGAAAAATTGCAACTTCAAAAGTAAACAAAAAGAGGTATTTAAAATGATCCATTTTGTCTCATTATCATCTGCCTGTCTTGCTTTGAGGTTTACATATAATTAACAAGTTCCCTAAAGCCTGTTACTACCATCTGCTGCTCGATGGCTGTATTAGCAGTCACTGAACTATATAGTCTATATCAAGACCAGAGAGAAGTACACATATGTACGCACACACACAATCATGTGGAAAAAGAAAGGACACCCTTTATAATTTTATGTTTTTACATATCAGAACATAATAAAAATCATCTGTTCGTTAGCAGGTCTTCAAATTAGGTAAATACAACCTCAGATGAACAACAAATGACACCGTATCATTATTTAACAAAAAGAAAGCCAAAATGGAAAAGCATGGGTGACAAACTAAGTACACCCTATGATTCAATTGCTTGTAGAGCCACTTTTAGCAGCGATAAGTTGAAGGAATCCTTCAGTTCATTGAGGTTTGCTGCCATTTGTTTATGCACAGCTCTCTGAAAGTTCCACTACAGCATTTTAATCGTGTTGGGGTCTGGACTTTGATTGGGCTAGTGTAGATTTTCTGTTATAGATTTGCTGGTGTGCTTGAGATAATTATCCTATTACATGGCAATTTCAGACAGATGGCTTCACATTTGACTCTAGAATACATTGGTATACAGAGAAGTTCATGGTCGACTCATTGACTGCAAGGTGCACAGGTCCTGTGGCTGCAAAACAAGCCAAAAATAATCAACCCTCCATTAGCATGATAGACAGTTGATGTTGTATCTTCAGTGATATTAGAACTGAATCACTAACTATAACATTAGCACTTTATTGACTTTCAAGCTTACAGAGTATCCATGTGACAGTATCTCACTTCCTCATAAACTTCTTCCTCTACCCGCAGAACCACACATGATCCTTAAGGTCTACTGCACCTCTTGTGGTGTAGAGAGGAACTGCCGGTAACTATAACATAAATCTCAGGATACCACAGTTGATAAGTGTTTGTGCTGATATGTTGCATTTAGTTTTAGCCCAACTTGACAATGTGCATTATGGCCAAACATCTTGGTCGTGTCTGTCCAAAGGAACAGGGAACACTTCCTATAATACATGATGTTATACATCTCATACATGCTGCCACTTGGTATTATTATAAGGAAACATGGAATTAGTTTCCATTGTTATGCTGATGACACTCAAATATATATTTCATCACGGCCAGATAAATACGCTAAATTATCCAAATTGACAGATTGTGTTAAAAATATAAAAGATTGGATGACGCGTAATTTTCTTTTATTAAATCCAGACAAGACAGAGGTACTACTTATCGGTTCTAAAAACCGTCCACAAAACCTCTCACAACACAACTTTAACATAGTAGGATGCCCTGTTACTTTATCCTCTACAGTAAAAGACCTGGGTGTTATACCAGACTGCAACCTGTCTTTTGAAAATCATATTTCATATGTTACAAAAACAGCCTTTTTCCACCTTAGAAACATTGCTAAGCTACGTAATATGCTATCAGTTTCTGATGCAGAAAAGTTAGTTCATGCATTCATGACCTCGAGACTAGATTACTGTAATGCTTAATTAGCTGGTTGTCCTGCATCCTCAATAAACAAGCTACAGTTAGTCCAAAATGCAGCCGCTAGAGTTCTTACTAGATCAAGAAAATATGTTCATATAACACCGATTTTATCATCACTACATTGGTTACCTATAAAGTTCCGTATTAATTATAAGGTATTGCTACTGACTTATAAAGCCCTTAATGGTTTAGCTCCAGTCTATTTAACGGATCTTATATCGCCCTATAATCCATCGCACTCTTTAAGATCACTAAATTCGAGGCTTCTGGTCATACCTAGGATATCCAGATCCACCAAAGGAGGAAGAGCATTTTCGCATTTAGCTCCGAAGCTCTGGAATAGCCTTCCTGATATTGTTCGTTGCTCAGACTCGCTCTCCCAGTTTAAAACTAGACTAAAGACGCATCTCTTCAGCTAGGCATTCATACACATTTTTTATCTTACAGTTACTGTAAATCTGGCCTCTAGTTCATAAACGCCAGAGGAGAACTGGCCCCCGACTGAGCCTGGGTTCTCCCAAGGTTTTTTTTTTCCATTAGGTCACCTGATGGAGTTTTAGGACACCAGTCACTTGATGGAGTTTTTTGGTTCCTTGCCACTGTTGCCTTTGGTTTGCTCAGTAGGGAATATTTCAATTAATTAACCAATCATTAATACCATTGATCAGCCCTACCAAACATGGATGTTTTTTCAACTAAGAAACAAACATTGTTATGTTATTTTGATTGATACTGTGAAGCTGCTTTGATACAATCTATATTGTGAAAAGCGATATATACGTAATACTTGACTTGACATTATAAGAAGAATGTTGAGAACTGAACTGAGCTGTATCACATCACTGTTTTCTTCTGAGCGGCTACATATATAAATTTACTAAATGAATAAATTTTTTACAACAAAAATTGCACCATCAATGAACTTACTTAAAGGTGCTCTGTGTAAAAATTGAGGTAAAATTATCCAAAAAATGAGCTACATGCATCAAAAGAATGAGAAGAAATAAGTGCAATGATGTCATTAAAAAATTGACAAGTTATAGTGCTGCCGAGATATAAACCTAAATTAGCATGCTAAATTACTAGCGCCGGCCCGACTGGTGTCGTAATACCAGTTTCGGCCATGGGAGGCGGTATGCGGGGAACATAACCACCATTCAAACTGTAATACACGAATAACTTGCACGGCTTGTGGGCGTACTTGAACCTGATGTCAATCATGTGAAAAGTACAGCCCATTACTTTCAGTTCAGGGAATTGACAAGAGCGGAAAAATGGCTGAAGCCCTTGGCAAGAGAGCCTTAGCCACACCACAACCACCCGCTGCAGGGAAAAAACCTCGCACAGATGCTCAAAAAAAGGAGCAGAACCAGAGTCAATATAGGCACTGCTTTCCATCACTGGAGACTTTTAATGGACAAGAAAGAAATTAAGTTCGACTCTGAACTTGCAACATTTCTTTTGGATCGGTAAGTAAGATGCTGTTAGTATTTCACTAGAAGTTTGTTTTATATGTTTGTGTAATTTTTTCGGAAAGTTATAGAAATGTATCGAAGGATGTTTGATTAAAGTGCTAATGTGATGGCTAACTTAACCGTAACGTTAACTGTTATCTATTAGCGTTTGATAGTTAGCTCTAACGTTATCCACAGATCCGATCCGGTTTTCACCTGTTATCTACCAGCCGTCTCTACCAGACTGATGATGAAATGTAACATTAGCTAAGAAGCTTGAAATGTCTTCGGTGATAATGAACCCCAAATGGACGCACGAAACGTAATGAGACCAAATGTTTTCTGGGGACTAATAATAACACTAGAAGAAGAGGTGTTGATAATGAAATCAAACTTGATATATGCTGCTAAATTAGCATCAACCGCGGGCAGCATATGTAACACTCATATGTATGAGGAATACATTTTGGTAAGTTGTAGCATAGGCTACTGTATTTTTTAACAGTCTTCGTGTTTTTTTTACTATTAGCTAACGTTAGTAGAGATGATCGGTTCACGTGCGCTAGGGATCTGTCATTTAACTTCTACAAGCGCCAAAAACATATTGTTTGAATTGCGTAGTAAAATTGACAGAATCTGAGAGCTTAGTTTTTTATATATCATAACTAACCTGCTCTGTCTAATCTGTCGGTCTACGTGTCCTCTTTGCTTTGCTTTGCTCTTTTTCTGTGCGTCAGAAAATTTATGTGTGGCGTGAGAGCGTGTGAAAAGTGTCAATTGCGAGTTAGTAGCTCTAAATGGCGCAAGCTTGGTCTAAATCAGCGAATGCTGTCTGTCAAATAAATGTAATTCAAACTAACAATAAATATGTAATATAAACAAAACTAATATGAACATATTCACTGGTAAAGGTGAAGGGGAGTAGCTTGAAGATGTCATTTAAAAATCACTTGACATCAGCTAACGTTCCTCTGGAGTCAAATCGTCCTCTAATAGGAGTTGGCTCGGCTTCTGCTACGGCGTGAAGGTAGGGCGGAGCCATAGACTGTAAGGGCGGAGCATAGAGACTATGCCGTTTCTCGTTTGTTACGTTAGAGTAGACCAACTCACTTTCTGGAGGTATACTGCCCCCATCTGGTATGGAATGTGGAGTATGAATTTATTTTTTGGCAGACATTCCACATGGCACCTTTAAGCTGAACTATGATGCTATTTTCTTCTAGATCTGCTGTACAGCAGAAACAAACTTTGTTGCATTATTTTGCTCTTATTGCTGTAAAGCTGCTTTAAAAACAATCTGTATTAAAAGCTTTTATAAATAAAGGTGACTTGACTTGACATTGTTCCAGAAGTCCTGAGATTTGTTCAGATGCAACTTTGCTAACCTACGCTGTCCTGTTCTTTTTAGAGAGTAAAAGCTTTCTCCTGGCAACCCTTCCAAAGAAGCCATACTTCTTCTTCTAATTGTACTGCCATGAACTGAGGCCTGTAGAGTATGAAGTGTAGTTTTTGGGTGTAGTTTTTAGATTTCTCTGAGCATTGCAGTTTGACCTTTGGGTAAATTTGCTGGGATGTCCACTCCTGAGAAGATTAGCAACTGTCTTGAATGTTTTCCACTTGTGAATAATCTTCCTTACTGTAGAATAATGGACTTCGAATTGTAGGAAAATGGCTGTACAACCCTTCTCAGATTGATGACAGCCATAATTGGTTCTCTAAGATCATTGCTGATGTCTTTCCTCCTTGGAAATAATATATAGGCCTATTATTTAATAGATATTTTAATAATATAATTAAATATTATTTAATAATGTTTTTTTATGTTGTTCTTTCTAATAAAAAAGAAGTTCCAAAAAGAGATGCAGTCTTTATTTTTATTATTACAATTTTTATAACAAAATTGTACACATTCATAAAGGTAATATATGGTCCTAAAGGCATTGACATACTCTGTGGTTTTAATGTGTTATTTGCCTAATGAACTACACAGACATCAACAGTCATCAGTTTAATACAAAAAAATATTATTGACAATTACAACCAAATTATGACAGACTGTGACCAAATATGAAATTTTATTTTACACAGGTATAAACACTTTTGCAAATATACAGTATGCTATTTTATATCATCCCCATTTACATTTGACTAAACATACACAGTCAGCATAAGATGAAGATAAAACAAGAGACTTTCACGCTAGACGGTGAGTGAGTAATCCTGAATCAGTGTTGTTCTCTCATTCAAGTGGTCCTGTCCTCATTTGATGTTTATTTGTGCAGCTCACTCGACAGAAATAAGGACAACCATTATTTTTCGACAGAAAATGAATTCTTTCAGCTAATAGTTATACATTTTTTGTCAATGTTACGGTACTTTCATGCAAAATCTTATGAACATAAATCTTACTAGCGCACGTTCAACAATTCAGGCTGCACTTTTATTTTGCTCTAAATTACTTATGTCGAACAGGGTGAAACAGAAACTGGCAGACACTACACTCAGAAAGAGGCAGAGTGTTTTCAATACACCATATGCGAGTGTCTGAATTTAAGGATGGAGGGAGGGAGGATCATGATCGGACCCAGCTGACAGGCACCCACTGTGGCTCCATCTCGAGTCGTTCCAGAATAGTCCTCAGCTCTACACAGGCGCTGGCAGAGTCCTCCTTTACTAGGACCCTGTCCACTAGATAGCCATATTGCTGGTCCATCTGCTCGGCTGACTGCCTCATGTCCTGCAGGTCTTCATCCTTTTCACAATGTGAGAGAGAAAGTGATATAGAAAAAAAATAATTCCCTTTTAAAAGCTACTCTCAATTCTGTGCTTGATTTAAGCGCTATGGGAAAACATCTTTGTTTGACTGGTTGTGAACACGTGACAAACACGCCAAGAATTTGGCTTTAATAACCTATGATGATGACATGATCGGAATGAGCACGTCAGAGGCTATGAATAGACGTGTGACAGGTGCGCTCACTGGTTTCCTTTGTCTTCAGAACTGCATTGTGTGCTGTGTGTGCTATTCAAACCTCTTTTCAAACCATTCCTTTTGCTAGGAGTTAGTTTTGTCAAGCAGGAAAAAACCTTTTCTCGCTCTCTTTCTCTGAAAACAAAAAGAAAACAGAATCATGTCGTGAGAAAGGCGTACCGCCCTGCTCACAACACATTTAGGATGATGATCCGCATGTATTGGGGGAAAAGAGTGAGAGCACTGCGAGTCATTGCCCATCAAAGTGCTCTGCTCCAGGCTCGCTTTAGGGAAAAGCAATGATAAAATCATGGGGCTCGCGAGTTGATCTGGCTGAGGAGCGGGTGACGGGTCCCTCCCTTTCTCTCATTCTCTCTCTGGATCGTGACATGCTCTCGTCCGCTGCTGAAGACGGCGCTTCTTCAGAGAAGAACGTGGGTTCTCTTGCCAATAAAGAATCAAGTGGTTCGGATCTCGCGTCTGCCGAGGCAACGCACAGATTACCGGTCTGCTATTTTTGTAAATAATGCGAGGGAATTGAGTAGACTGGAGATTCCCTTTCTCTCTTGTTCCTATGATTGCATTCAAAGAAATTGTGTGTTTGCAAGCTATTATTTTATGATTCTTTGTTGAAACTGCTCTAATATGAAAATAACTATATTCAGCCTTTCATCCAGACCGTCTGGTTGATATTTGGCTGCATTTAATTATGAGGAATGATTAAATACTTATCTGATTTGAAAAGTTAGATGCTTGAATTGATATCTTGTCTGGCTGTTCGAAATAGCCATCTGGAGATGGACTTTGAGAACGCCACCTCTGAGCGCTACTGCCGCGATGATGAAGCACATGAGCACCCGAGGTGGTCACTCCTGCAGTGGCCAATTTACAGCTAGACTGGCCACAGGAGAAATAGCAAGCACTTGAAGTAAGAGCAGATTTCTGTACGGTGGCCAGGGGAGGGACCTCAGTGAAGGTCTCTCCTCTTCTTCAAGGACCTTCATGGCAACTTAACTCGTTCATGGGGGAAACCTGATTAAGTCGACTTCGCACAAAGATGTGAACATTAAACTATTATGGATGCAAGGGCACGTGGTGATCCCCCAGTTGGAAGAGACGCTCGTGGATTATCTCACATGGGAGCTCATCGTCACTTAAAAAGTTAGCTCTCTTCACCAAGCCGCGCAGAACAACATTCACGCTGGTAGGGAAGGCGTTTCAGTCATTGGGTCATGCTGGTGCCATTTTGCACACCGAGCTGACCTGCTGGGGAAAAAAAGCCCTGTGAGATGGCGCACGTAAAATATACTTAAGTATCTCCTTCCCAACACCCTTACGACACCGCTGTTCCATCCCTGCTACCTCCTGTGTTTTGTGGGGCAGCAGTTTCCAGAGAAATGTTAAATATTTGGTTGCTTCCTTACGTTTTTCAGGAGACAGGATATTTAACATTCCCCCATCATTGCGTCACCAGACATTGCATCAAAATTGGTGCTCCTTCCACAGAGGGTGACAGCGCGGAAACTACTGCCAAAACATATCTGCTTGGGTGTTGTACATGTTCAAAATTGGGTGTTGACAGTCCAAATTATTGCATCTCAAATTCAACACAAAGATTGGTTTATCACTATTGACCTCAAGGACCTCAATTTTCATATAGAAATTCTGCCACAACGCAGGAAGTTCCTGAGATTTGCTTTCGGGGGCAAAGCTTACCAATATCAGGTTCTTCTATTCGGCCTAGCCTTGTCACCCCACATGGGTGTGCATGGATGTAGGCTTTGGCTCAGTTGCTACTCCAGGGCATCCGTATTTTAAATTACATAGAAGACTGACTGATTTTGGCCCAGTCTCAAGAGCTTGCGCTTCGTCATCGGATGTCATCCTCACTCATCCTCACTCATCTTGTATCTCTGAGGTTGAGACTCGATGCACTCAACCTATTTTTGTGGTAAGGGTTACATGCTGCGGGCTTTGTCCCCTCTTTATGTGGCTCAGACCCCGGTTGCTCACCACGGGTCCCACTCTAGGTGCATGTTGTTATCGCAGGATGTTGACGACAGATGCTTCCCTGACGGGATGGGGTGCGGTCTTAGATGGCTGTCCAACCCAAGAGGTCAAAAGAGGCTGCCATCTCGATTTGTACATCAATTGCCTTAAATTGTTGACTGTATTTCTGGCCTTTTAGGGGCTACCATGTCCTGATGCAGGACAACATGGTGGTAATTGTTTATATTAATCGCCAGGACAGACTGCGTAAGTGCCGTTTGAACAAATGGTTCCCGGAAGCCGAAATTAAATAATATGAATGTAGGAGCAAATTTAGTGTCCAGACAGGAGGTCATACATGGGGATTGGAAGCTCCATCCCGATGTGGTCAGTCAGATCTGGGAAAGATTTTACGAAGCAGATGTGGACCTCTTTGCTTCAAAAGAAACAATGTCCCCTTTACTTCTCACTGACTCCTCCAGCCCCCCTGGGTCTGGACGCCATGGCCCAGTGCTAGAGCTCCCTGCCTCACTAGGCAACTGAGACCACCCGTCAGAGTTAAAGTTCCCTCATGGGATTTAGCCGTGGACTTTGAGGGGCATGTCGACAACCCCTTTGAACCATTGGAGTCAGCGCCGGTCAAGCTTCTGACTCTAAAGATGGTTTTCCTTATGGCTATCTTCTCACTAAAGAGGATTGGGGATTTGCAGGCTCTGTCAGTTTTGCCAGCCTGCTTAGACTATGCCCCTGGATTGGTCAAGGCTATTTTGCACCTTCACCCCGACTACCTTCCAAAAGTTCCTTGAAGCCTTATGTCCTCTGCTATTCACTTTACCGGAGCAGGAGAGACTCCACTTCATGGGTCTAGTTCATGCTCTTCAGAATTACGTCCACCGCACTAGCCAGTGGCGTAAGTCAGAGCACCTGTCAAGTTGTTATGGGCTCTAAAATACTTGTTGGGGGCTGTAATCGGGGGGCAGCCGCCACAAAGCAGACTATGTCACATTGGGTGAGGGATGCAATTGCTCTAGCCTATGAGGCGCGGTTAAGCATCACCTCTTGGTGTTACGGCTCATTCTACTAGGGGGGTTGCATCTTCCAGGGCATTACCAAGAGATGCCCCCTTGCAGCAAGTATGTGATGCAAAAGGCTAGTACTCTCTGAACACATTTATTCAATTTTATAGCTTGGATATTCATGTTACTCCGGGCTCATGTCCTTGAGTTGACATCCCAAGCTCATGTTCGAGGCCCTACTCGTGTTTGTGCAAACAAACTACACAATCTTGAGGGGTAAAGTGCGGCAACATTGGTATTCTATTTCCCATAGTGCTTAAATCAAGTGCAGCATTAAGAGTAGCTTTTGAAAGGCAACGTCTCAGGTTACTTGACTGTAATCCTGTTCACTAAAAAATGTGGGAAAAAGATGCTGTGCTTTATTGCCACACTGGGGGACTTTCCAGGATGTTCTTAAGACAAATAAACCCAATGAGTGAACCTGTCACACGTCTATTTATAGCCTTTGACGTGCGCATTCAGATGACGTCATCATCAGAGGTTATGTAAGCCAAATTCTTGCCATGTTTGCCACACGTGTTCACAACCGGTCAAACAAAGATATTTTCCCATAGAGCTTAAATCAAGCCCAGTATCTCATTCCTGCTTTTTTCAGGGAACAGGGTTATAGTCAAGTAACCCAAAACGTTTTTGTCAACTGTGTATAATTTAAGAGTTGAATGACTGAGATTTACAAGCACCATTTGGGTAGGGTGATATAAATCAGTCTCACCGTGATGTGTCCATTGTCACTCCTTCCTGGTGATGTGGGAGAGCTCTGTTGCCGACGAATCTCAGGGATGCGTGGCTTTACAAAGATCACATAGGGCTTAAACTCTGCCGTACGGAGGATTTTCAGAGCCTGAGCATTACAGTAAAAGGAAACGAAAATCATAGCATGGGTTTACAAAAATCAAGACCAGAGTCTGCTGATAACAAACGTTGTACATTCAAATCCAGATTAGGTTAAGCAGAAACCTCACCACTGTGGAAGAGATCACAATCTACTCTTACATTTATTTATTAGCAAACACTTTTATCCAAAGTGACTTTTGTGCAATTTACAATTTACATGAGTATGTACGCATTCACGCGGGTCATACTTTTCAGGTATGGAAATCGATATAAATAGAGAAAAATCACATCCCTTCTTAAAAATTACTAAAAAGCTAATTTGCATGTTCATGGTTTAGCGTATACTAAATGAAGCAAGGGTATAGAGTTAAATTTAAGCTATTTTAAGCCATGAAGAAATTGTTTTCACAGGAAAAAATGTTTAAATATGTCATTTTGATTATAAAACAGGAAATTTTAACAATTTTTTTCACATAGCAGCAAGATAGACTTAAAAAACCCGTCATTTTTGGTCATACAGACTTAAGAAATATGAAAAAATAAACTGTTAAATGTCTACTTTTTTTATGTGTCCACTTACAATCGAAATAAAAAAAATTGCTTTTGTAAAATGCAGAAAAAAAACAGGGTGTGCTCTCCTTGAACTTTTTTTCTGGAGCACTTCTCTAAACTTAAAACTCAGCGAATACTATTCACCCAAGCATGAGCAATATATCTTTATAATGATTTAAGTGTGTACTTTTAAATGATCTAATTCAAAACAAAAACATATATTCTCTGTTTATGTAATCTATAAAAAGAGAGAGATGTCAGTCATTCTCATTTCAGCTCTATAGCTTATTATCTGTTAATAGGAACACGCCCACTGAGAGCGTTCAAACGCAAATGATCTGAGGCAATACAAACGTGTCAACACCCACATCAACTCGACAAAACACACACCAAGTTTAATCAGATGAATGTACTATGTCGTCTTGCGAGGCTGTGTGGATAATCCTGGGTATAACCCAGATGAGTATAACCAATCAAATTTAAGAAACTGTTCAGCTCTTGCATACCATGTGTAATTGGTTATTTTTTAACATAACCTGCAAGGTATAAATTTGTGTGTATTTTTATGGTCTTAGAGTTGCTCTGCTATGTCTGAAGTCACTCTCGGCCGCCAATAAACCTTATTACTGCAAATAGTAACTTGGGAGAGGAGTCTTGATGCTGTACAGCTAAGGAAGGGAAGCACTTAATAATCTAGTGGACACTTTGGAATTGATAACCACCCCTTGGAAGTGGTGGTTAGAGCCCACCATAGGCAACTGGGTTGCTAAGCACCTTAAAGTGCCCCTATTATGGTTTTTCGAATATTCCCTTTCATTCAGTGTGTAATATAGCTGTTTGTGAATGTAAACTTTCTGCAAAGTTGTAAAGTCGAAAGTGCACGATAAATAAAGTTCCCTTTCGAGGGAACTCTACACTGCGTCGAGAATCGACACTTTGGGGACGCTCCCTTAGCGTGCGCCTCTGAAGTATGAATGAAACTAATCCAATCCTGATTGGTGTTGCGTCGTGACGTAACATGTGACGGCATACCCGGAAGTATAAAAGTGACGCTGTCACAACACACACTAGCTTTCGCTCTTCAGCAAGCGCTCTCTGTGAAACTGTCTGTCTTATTTGGTGTTGTTTGTCTGTGACAAAGCTCTACATATGGCGAGTGAATATTACACTAGTGTGTGTACCCCTGCCCTGTATATCTCACGGGCGGGGACACGCATTAGTTGTGTGTGTATAGTTATAGGAGCGCAGCACACACAGGCAGCTCTCGAGAGGGCTGCCTGTGAACACCGTGAAGCACTTCCTAATAGAGTGCTGCGCTCCCGCTCGGCCATAATATTTTCTTATGATGGCCAGGCTCGCGATCCCCGCGATTCGGCTCCCGCGTCCGTTGAGGCGGCGCGGCGGCTTGGATCGCAGAAGGATCTCGCGGATGAGAAACGAGACTGCTGAGGCACTTTTTCGTTCATCATCTGCTGATTCTATAACACTCTATAACACTAAAGCCCGCGATGCGGTTTCTTCTGCCCGTGACGAGTGCCTGTTGCTCGAGCTATCTGTTTCTGAGGAAATAGATTATGCTCAGCATCGGGAACGAGCAACATGAGTCACACTCGCCGGCTCATGTTTCTGCTTATGTAGAGCTTGTGGAGGTTGTGATGCATACTGTGGAGTCCAGTCTTAAAATAAATAATTAAATATATATGTGTATATATATTAGCTGGCCACAAAATAAGCAGGATGATCCTTGTCAAAGCAAAAAGAGCTAGACGAGAGATTCCTGTAGCACTATTCACAACCTCAACTGTGTTTTTCCCCAAATCTAACAGACATCAGTGGTTAAATTTGTCTGGTACAAAAAAAGGGAAAGACAAATATTTTCTGCTGAACGCTCCGCTATCACCTTCTGGCCTGTTCTCCGACGCTGTAACTTCAATCGTCGACAGGTTTATAAATAAAAAAAAAAACTATATATATATATATATGTATAAAAACTATATATATATATATATATATATATATATATATATATATATATATATATATATATATATATATATATAAATATATATGTTGTCCCGCCGTTTTGAACGTTTCGGGCTACATCGATTTCCAGCGAACGCACACCGTGGCGTTCACCCCAAGAGCTTGCAACCGGGCACCGACTATGGTCAAAAAAATTTTCTAGACTTTCCTGCCGGTCATCTGCTTCAGGAAGTCGAGAATAGTGCTCGAGAAACACCCGAGGCCGGTCTCAAGGGGCTGGTTCCCTTAATAGATTTTGTAGAATGGCAGCGCCTTCCAATTATCTATATGGGTCCTGAATATTTTTAAATATGGGTACAGACTGCAGTTCGGTTACCGACCTCCCAAGTTTGTTGGGGTCGTACCGACCGCAGTGGTTCCATAACAGGCTCGGGTTATGGAACAAGAGGTACAGACTCTACTGGAGTTAAGGGGCCATAGAGAGTGTTCCCCTACCAGACAGGAAGTCCAGGTTTTACAGCCGGTACTTTTTAGTTCCAAAGGAGGATGGTGGACTGAGGCCAATTTTAGATCTAAGGCTATTGACTTGTTCTTTGAGGAGATCTAGGTTCAAAATGCTTACAATTTCCATTATCGGAAACCAAATCAGATCCGAGGACTGGTTTGGCATGGTAGATCTAAAAGTTGGGGCTGTCCATTCAGTTGCAGGGCAACCAATGTTGTTCTTGCAGCGGGGCCCGGAAACGATGTGTATTGCCCGGCGTCTATGACGCTTCGGGCCGCATCATTTTCCAGCGAACGCACTCTGCGTCGTTTTTCCTCGAAAAATGAAAAAACGAGCATCAGTTATGGTCACGAAAACCGTATCGACTACAGCCTGCCGGTATTCCGCTTCAGGGAGTCGAGAAAGATGCTCGAAAAACACCAGAGGCCAGTCTCGAGAGGCTGGTACCCCTAGTAGATTTTGTAGAGGCATGGTATCATCTTCCCAACATATCTGCGTAGGTCCTGCATATAATAAAATCAGGGTACAGACTGCAGTTCGCGCACCGCCCCCCCCCCAAGTTTTCTGGGGTGGTGCAAACTACAGTGGTTCCAGGGCAGGCTCAGGTGATGGAACAAGAAGTACAGACTCTGCTGCTGAAGGAAGCCATAGAACATGTTCATCCTTTAGACAGGGGGTCCGGGTTTTACAGCCGGTACTTTATAGTTCCAAAGAAGGATGGGGGGTTAAGGCCAATTCTAGATCTCAGGGTTTTGAACCGATCTCTGAGGAGGTTCAGGTTCAAAATATTAAACATTCCTGCAATCGTGAGTCAGATCAGATCCGAGGACTGGTTTGTCACGATAGATCTAAAAGACGCCTATTTTCACATCTCCATCCTTCAATGTCACAGGAGATACCTGAGGTTTGCTTTCGGGGGCGAAGCTTACCAATATCGGGTTCTTCCGTTCGGCCTAGCACTCTCTCCCCCCACATTCACCAAATGTATGGATGTAGCCCTTGCTCCACTGAGACTTCAAGGCATTCGTATATTGAATTATCTCGACGACTGGCTCATTCTGGCTCAGTCTCGAGAAATGGCAGTTCGGCATCGAGATGTCGTCCTTGGCCACATTCAGAAATTGGGGTTGAGACTCAATACAAAGAAGAGTGTGCTAGAACCATCCCAGTGCACGATATTTTTGGGAGTCGTGTGGAACTCGATTACGATGCAGGCACGAATGTCTCCCGCACGTATCGAGTCAATTCTGGCGATGGTATCCGGGTTAAGGCTGGGCCAGGCCATCACTGTAAAACAATTTCAAAGAATGCTGGGCCTCATGGCAGCGGCATCCAACATCATTCCTTTGGGCCTTCTACACATGAGGCCCCTTTAGTGGTGGTTAAAAACCAAGGGGTTTTCTCCCAAGGGGAATCCGTTTCGTATAATCAGAGTAACGCGCAGATGCCTTCGTTCTCTGCAAATATGGAAGAAACCTTGGTTCCTATCCCAAGGGCCAGTGTTGGGAGTGTCATGTCGCCGGAAATCCGTTTCGACAGACGCTTCCCTCACTGGCTGGGGTGCGGTCATGGACGGCCGCTTTGCCAGGGGTCTGTGGCAGGACCATCATCATTCTTGGCATACATATGTCTTAGTACGATCAGACAATACGTTGGTGGTAGCCTATCTGAACCGACAAGGGGGACTCAGATCGCGCCCTCTGTGCAGACTGGCGCATCAGATTATTCTTTGGTCCCAGGGGAAAATACTGTCTATCAGGCCAATGTATATTCCGGGGGTTCAGAATCAGAGAGCAGACATCCTGTCGAGGCAGGGGCTGAGGCCCGGGGAATGGAGACTTCACCCAGAGGTGGTGAAGTTAATATGGGAGAGGTTTGGACCAATGGAAGTGGATCTATTTGCGTCTCGAGAGACGTCCCACTGTCCACTTTGGTTCTCCCTCTCACTTCCAGCCCCACTGGGGTTGGATGCCATGGTACAGGCCTGGCCGAGGCTTCGCCTGTACGCATTTCCCCCGATCGCTCTGCTGCCGGGAGTCCTGGAGAGGGTCCGTCAGGAGGGCATCAGTCTACATCTGGTTGCCCCAATGTGGCCGACCCGAGTGTGGTTTTCAGACATAATATCACTCCTGATAGCTCCGCCATGGCAGATTCCTCTGAGGAGGGATCCGTTGTCTCAGGCAGAGGGCACAATCTTCCACCCTCAGCCAGAGCTGTGGAAGCTGTGGGTCTGGCCTCTGAGGGGGTTCAGTACCTAAATGCTGGTCTATCAGCTGGAGTGGTTGAAACCATACTTAGCTCTAGAGCTCCATCTACTAGGAGAGTATATGGCCTCAAGTGGAATGTGTTTGTCACTTGGTGTAGAAAACATGAGTTAGATCCAGTAAACTGCCCGGTGGCTTCAGTTCTGGAATTTCTTCAAAATCGTTTCTCTGCGGGTCTCTCCCCTTCCACGTTTAAGGTGTACGTGGCAGCCATTGCGGCTTTCCACGCACCATTAGGTGATGGGCTTCTGGGGAGGCACCAGTTGGTCATTCGGTTTCTCCGCGGTACTTGGAGGATGAGGCCAGCAACCAGGTCTAGGGTTCCTGCCTGGGACCTGGCGATAGTTCTGGAAGGGTTATCCCTGGCCCCCTTCGAACCTCAAGAGTCGGCTTCGCCTAAGGATTTAATGCTGAAAATGTTTTTTCTCTTGGCTATTACCTCACTTAAGAGCGTGGGAGATCTCCAAGCCCTGGCAGTAACACCAGCTTGCTTGGAGTTTGCCCCTGGCAGAGTAAAAGCTTTTTTGCACCCGAGTCCGGGCTACGTGCCTAAAGTTCCATCGAATACGGCTCGGTCTACAGTCCTTCAGGCATTCCATCCTCCACCTCATGTGTCGGCAGAAGAAGAGAAGCTTCATTTGCTCTGCCCCGTCAGAGCTTTAAGCGTGTACCTTGAGAGGTCCTCTTCTTGGAGAAGGTCGGACCAGTTATTAGTATGTTTTGGATCACCTAAGAAGGGGCTTCCGGCATCCAAGCAAACTGTTAGTAATTGGATTGTTCAGGCTATTACTGAGGCTTACAAGGTGCGCGATTTGCCTTCACCTCTAGCCGTAAGGGCTCACTCAACTAGAAGCATGGTTTCTTCTAGGGCCCTTCTTTCGGGAGTACCTCTACAGGAGATCTGTGAGGCAGCCGGTTGGGCTACTCCACATACTTTTATTAGGTTCTACAGTCTCCACCTTCCTAGTACGCCTGGCGCACACGTGCTCAGTCCTTGCTGAGTGCCTAGACAGTTTCACTCCGGGACAGGCCTATTCGGCGCGTGGCCTAGTGGGCACTCGTTCCCCAAAGTGTCGATTCTCGACGCAGTGTAGAGTTCCCTTGAAAGGGAACGTCTCCGGTTATGACTATAACCCTTATTCCCTGAGAAGGGAATGAGACACTGCGTCGTTATGCCACGCCCCTTGAGGCCTTGGAGCGTCTTGCTTCATCGCGAGGCTAGTGTGTGTTGTGACAGCGTCACTTTTATACTTCCGGGTATGCCGTCACATGTTACGTCACGACGCAACACCAATCAGGATTGGATTAGTTTCATTCATACTTCAGAGGCGCACGCTAAGGGAGCGTCCCCAAAGTGTCGATTCTCGACGCAGTGTCTCGTTCCCTTCTCAGGGAACAAGGGTTATAGTCATAACCCGATACGTTATTGTCTCCCAAAAGAAAAAATCAACTCTGAACCGCCTTTAAGAGTTGTTTGTGTTTCGAATCCAACTGCTTTACGGTTCTACGTCACTATACATTTGCAAAATGCCCGCCTATGTTGTACATTGTCCGCCCGCATATAACTTGACCAGCCCTCAAATGTCATTTTACTGACGACTGCTTCTTAAATCTCAGAGTTCAACGCGGGATTCGAAAAATGCTTGGGTCAGTACCCAGATTATTTGGACCAGCTTGCTCCTCAGAATCACAACCTCTAAGTATGAATATATAATAATGTATTTTCTACCGGATGTTCAAAATAGATAGTTTTGTATTTTATATTGTGTAGGTCTCCGGCTAACCGGCTAACTCACGTTATCATTGTCTTACTGAAATACTTCTGCTAACCATCTGATGGCCACTATTACATATAACAAACGTTTATGTTACATCAGCATTCACGCTCGGCTAAAGTAAGCTATGCGCTGTTATTAATACAGTTCCCCCATGTGCACCACAATAAATTAGAAATATACATATCGGTTTGTTAATGGAAATACTCTTGTTAATGCTGAGGAATTATCTCATAATGTACCTCAAAATGGGTAGCATTTCACTAAGAAACGTCCTACTCAAGTCATCCTTGTAATGGAGGTTCGGGTTGAATAACTAGTTCTTCCAATGTTTCATCTTCAGACTCTAGAGTCTCGTGCTCGGACTGATATGGTAAAATCGACATCATCATTACTGTCTTTAGTTTACAATCACTGAAAGCCTCCGGACGGAGCTGAAGTTATAATGGTGATGGTAGTTTTTGTTCCCAACAGGCGCTGTACGCAGTACACCAATCACAACAGACTGTACCATCTGGCCAATCAGAGCAGCATAGCTCACGGAAAAGGAGGGATTTAGAGAGAGTGATTCATCCATCGATTCGTTTGAGAATCATTGAACAATGTGGTGATCAATGTATATTATGAGAAAATTAAACTGTTTTTTGACCTTTGATGCTGTTGTAGGAAACCTCCAAAACAAAATTAGGAGACTTTAAAATAGCATAATTGGGGCACTTCAATGACACTTGACACAAGATCTGAGAATCAGAAATACAGAGAAAAGCAAATAAACTGACAAAAGTAAAAATAAGAGAAAGCTAAATTTACCTCAGGTTGAACATCTACCAGACACACTTTATTTCTCACCAGGACACTCCGGATTGACTCCAGACTCGTCCCATATTGGTTATTCTTATATTCACCATGTTCAATAAACCTGGACATACACAATATGTGTTTTTCATCAATTAAAACGCCATTAAAATGAAATTTTGAAACCCAAAAAGTTCACCCAAAAATGACAATTCTCTCATTGCTTACTCACGCTCGTCGTTCCAAACCTGTATGACTTTCTTTCTCAGAACACATAAGAAACTTCTATGCCCTTAACCCGTAACAAATGCCCGTAACACAAATGTCACACAGATGTGTTACAATATTGACCAAAAATGCATCCAACATATTCAAACTATTTCATATTAACATACTTATTAGATTGTATGTCAGCCTCAAAGGCATGCTTGGAGATGAAGTGGTATTCTATGCCCTCCTTCTCATGGCTCTTTCTGGGTCTTGTTGTGTCTGTTAGAAAATGATTATACAAAGAATACAATCATTTCAGTTAATGTCACATATTTGAATTTGCAATATATGACATGTAGATATTGAGATTAGAAGCTCTTCAACTTCAGGCCATCAAACTGAAGCAAGAACGTCTCGGTTACGTATGTAACCCTCGTTCCCTGAGTAGGGAACGGAGACGTTACGTCGGATGACGACGAATGGGGTTTTGCTTAGAAAGCCTATCAACTTCGAGTATTACAAAACGAGCCAATGGCAAAGAAATGCCATGGGTCTGCAGAATTTGCATGACGTAACTCTGCCCCACCTCGTGGGTATAAAAGGAGGACGCCGGCAACATGCATTTATGTTTCTTCGCTGAGGAGCCAAGACTGAACTCAGGCGATCCCCGCAGTACAGCGGAAGTGGCAGGCTGACGTAACGTCTCCGTTCCCTACTCAGGGAACTTTCGTTGTCACTCCGAGTTACGTCGGATGACGACGAATGGGGTTACCAGTCTAATCACGCCACCTTCACAGCTGTCTTCCAGTGCCCTGCGTAAATCTGAGATCCCTGTCGTGAGGCTAGCACGGACGAAGGACTCCTATTTAACACAGGAATACCAAGGTACACTGGGAAGCATATCCCATAGTTTAGAGGAAATATGCAATTAACACCAACCCAGAGGGCTTCACAGGCTGCATATGGAGAACACTGGGGAGTCCAGTCGCAGGTGGAATATTTCAACCCCAGGGGTGGCAAGGTGGCTTGCCAAGGGAAAGACACATGCTCGGAGAGGCTTGCAGTGGGAATACACATGTGGGGGTAGCTCCAGAGAGGGACCATGCACACGGGAGGCACCTAGCCGACGCACAGGCAATAGACACTGGCACCAGCGTCAGGAGTGCTGGAGGAACTCAGCGCCTTCGAAAAGGCTCACGTGAGGAGAATATCGCACAGTCCGCGGAGTAGAATGGCGAGCAAGCGAAGACACCTGAGCGGGTCCAATACTAGCTGGTTGAAGCGAGTACATGAGAGGACACTGGCTCCACTCGGAGATTGTAGAATCTGGCGAATGTGTTAGGTGTCGCCCAGCCGGCAGCTCTGCAGATGTCTGTTAGTGAGGCGCCATGCGCTAGAGCCCAAGAGGATGCCACACTCCGGGTAGAGTGGGCAGTCACACCAAGGGGGCACGGTCGACCTTGCTGCTGGTATGCCAAAGCAATGGTGTCCACTGTCCAGTGGGACAACCTCTGCTTGGAGAGAGCCTTTCCCTTCAGCTTCCCACCATAACAGACAAAGAGCTGGTCTGAGGTCCTGAAACACTGCGTTCTGTTTACATAAGTGCGAAGAGCGCGTACTGGACAGAGCAGTGCCAAGGCTGGGTCTGCCTCCTCCAAGGGCAGCGCTTGCAGGTTCACCACCTGGTCCTGGAAGGGAGAGGTGGGAACCTTGGGCACATATCCAGGCCGGGGTCTCAGGATCAAGTGAGAGTAAGCCGGCCCGAATTCCAGGCACGTTTCGTCAACGGAGAATGCTTGCAGGTCCCCTACCCTCTTGACAGAGGCCAGCGCAACCAGGAGCGCTGTCTTCATTGACAGGAGCTTAAGCTCCACTGATTGCAAAGGCTCAAAGGGAGCACTCTGCAGGGCAGTTAGAACCACCGCGAGGTCCCAAGAGGGAACGAGAGGAGAGAAAGGAGGATTCAGTCTCCTCGCTCCTCTCAGGAACCTGACGACCAGGTCGTACTTCCCTAAGGATTTACCTTCTACCAAGTCATGGTGTGCGGCGATAGCGGCAACAAACTTTGAGGGTGGAGGGAGACAGCCTTCGCTCCAACCCATCTTGAAGGAAGGAAAGCACGACACCGACCGAACACCTCCGGGGTCTTGTCGGCGAGAAGAGCACCAGCTGACGAAGAGGTTCCACTTCAACGCATAGGCGTGTCTCGTGGACGACGCTCTAGCGGAAGTGATGGTAGCCACGGTAGCTGGTGGTAGGCTAACTCAAACCTGCCTCGTCCCATCCAGAAGCCACACGTGGAGGTTCCAAAGATCGGGACGAGGGTGCCACAGGGTGCCCCGTCCCTGGGAAAGGAGGTCCTTCCTCAGAGGGATTGGCCAAGGAGGTGCTGATCCTAGGAGCACCAGTTCGGAGAACCAGGCCCGGGTGGGCCAGTACGGCGCAATCAGAAGGACCTGCTCCTCGTCCTCCTTGACCTTGCGCAAGACCTACGCAAGAAGGCTCACTGGGGGAAACGCATACTTGCGGTCCCGCGGCCAGCTGTGCGCCAGTGCATCTGTGCAGAGTGTACCCTCGGTCAGGGAAAAATAGAGGTCGCAGTGGGTCGAGTCGTGAGAGGCAAACAGATCTATCTGTGCATCCCCAAACTGGTCCCAAATCAGCTGAACCGACTGGGGATGGAGTCGCCATTTTCCAGGGAGGGTCTGAAGCCGTGATAGCTCGTCGGCTGCACAGTTCAGGACTCCGGGAATATTATAGGCTCGAAGCGACCTCAGATGCTTCTGACTCCATAAGAGGAGGTGGCGGGCGAGTTGGGACATACGGCGGGAGCGTAGACCACCTTGATGGTTGATGTACGCAACAGTGGCGGTATTGTCTGACCGGACTAGTACGTGTTGACCCCTGAGCAACGCCCGAAAGCGGTGCAGGGCAAGGCGTACTGCCGGCAACTCGAGGCAATTGACATGCCATAGGCGCTGGGGTCCTGTCCAGGAGCCCGCGCCAGTATGTCCATTGCACATGGCGCCCCAGCCTGTGGTGGAGGCATCTGTTGAGACAACATCATGCCGGGAAACTCGTTCCAGGGGGACACCCGCCCTGATAAAACTGAGGTTCGACCACGGGGTGAAGGTCTGATGGCAGGTCGGAGTAACTGGTACTCGGAGCGTGCCTTTTTGCCATGCCCACCTCGGGACTCGGTCGCGAAGCCAAAGCTGAAGCGATCTCATATGAAGCAATCCGAGCGGCGTTACCGCGGCTGCAGATGCCATATGCCCCAGGAGCCTCTGAAAATGTTTCAGAGGAACCGCACTCTTGCCCTGGAATTGCCCTGGAAGTCAGCAGTGACTGCGCGCGCTCGCTTGTAAGCTGCGCGGACATGGCGACCGAGTCGATGTCCATGCCGAGAAAAGAGATCCTCTGCACGGGGCAAAGTTTGCTCTTCTCCCAGTTGACCCGAAGGCCCAAGCAAGCTATGTGCCGGAGCACAAGGTCCCTGTGTTTGCAAACCTGGTCTCGAGAGTGAGCTAGGATAAGCCAGTCGTCGAGATGGTTCAGGACGCGAACCCTGTGAACCCGAAGGGGAACAAGGGCTGCTTCGACGACCTTCGTGAAGACACGAGGAGACAGGGCTAGCCCAAAAGGGAGAACCGCGTACTGGTATCCCTGCCCTTCGAAAGCAAACTGGAGGAACGGTCTGTGTCGAGGAAGAATGGAGACATGAAAGCAGGCGTCCTTCAGGTCGATCGCTGCAAACCAATCCTGGGGCCGTACACATTCGAAAATACGTTTGGCGGTGAGCATCTTGAACGGCATCCTATGAAGGGAGCGGTTCAGCACGCGCAAGTCCAGGATCGGTCGTAACCCACCGGTTTTCTTGGGGACAATGAAGTAGGGGCTGTAGAAGCCGGACCTCGTTACGAGTCCGCTCGGTATCCCACATGTCGGCCAGGTTCAGCCACAGATGTCTCTCCTGGACCACCGAAGTGGACATCACCAAACCCAGGGAGCGCGCGGTCACCTTCGTCGCCCGGAGGGCAAGGTCGGTTGCGGAGCGCAGCTCATCGAAGAGCCCTGGGTCTGTCCTGCCCTCGTGCATGTCTTTGAGCATCTGGGCCTGGTAGACCTGCAGATTGTCCATAGCATGCAGAGAAGCAGCTGCCTGTCCCGCCGCTCTGTAAGACTTCGATGGGATTGGTGCTTAGGCTCACCACGAGAAGAAGCACTCTGAGGACACAGTTGCATCGCAACAGAGCGTTCAAC
This sequence comes from Meda fulgida, assembly GCA_030578275.1. Classification (NCBI taxonomy): domain Eukaryota; kingdom Metazoa; phylum Chordata; class Actinopteri; order Cypriniformes; family Leuciscidae; genus Meda; species Meda fulgida. The sequence continues at coordinate 18,835,094 of CM060627.1, forward strand.
CGGGGGAAGCCCAGTGTACCCACGGACAGCTGCCCCATCGAGGGGAGGAAAGGCGGATGAGACCAGCGAGCGGTCCCGAGAAGACCGGGGGGTCTTCCAGGACTTCGAGATCTCATCATGCACATCCGGGAAGAAAGGAATTGGGGTTTGCCGTGGACGAGGGTCGGCGGCCTTACCCAAAAACCAATCATTCAGCCGCGAGCGCTCAGAACAGGGTGGAGGCCTCCACTCTAGTCCGATGCTCACGGCTGCCCGGGAAAGCATGGCCGTCATCTCCAGATCAGACTCAGGCACAGCCGTATGCACACCGGAAGGTGACAGCTGTGCTGAGCTCTCACTTCCAGAAGACTCAAACCCACCTTGCTGCTACAGACATAGCATCATCCTCTGTAGCTTCGACCGAAACACGTGGGCCACCCGAAGGTAGACCCGCGGGAATCGGCAGTTCACTAGCGGGCACCGTCACTGAAGAGGGGGGCTGGGGTCGCGGACACATAGTCGGCGCCTTGTTCCAGACCGTCACCCTCAGGTCACCCTGGCCACGAGCTGAAGTAGCACCCCGCGAGGGAGCACTAGATTGGGGTGTGGATGAGGGGACCCTCACTCTTGCGAGTTCATGGAGTCTCGACCTTAATGACGCGATGGTCATGTTTCCACAAAGAGAACATGAGTCATCCACGAGCGCTGCTCTAGCATGATCCATGCCCAAACATACTAGACAGCGCTCGTGCCCATCAGAGTCCGATATCAATCTACCGCAACCAGAAGTACACGGGCGAGGCATCTTTAAAAAGACGTGCCGCGTGCAAGCTCTTTTATGGGAGAAACACTCTAAGTGTTGAAGCGCCCGGGGAGACATGCACTCTCTGGCAAACCACTGCACAGATAAGCAGGAAGCGAGCGCTCGCTGGAGATCGCCGTCACACCAACACCAGAGGAACTCGTTCGTGAAACTGACAATTCAGAGATGGCTTGTGGAGAGAAGAATAAACTTGGCTCCAAAGCGAAAACATAACTGCATGTTGCAAGCGTCCTCCTTTCGTCATGCAAATTCCGCAGACCCATGGCATTTCTTTGCCATTGGCTCGTTTTGTAATACTCGAAGTTAATAGGCTTTCTAAGCGAAACCCCATTCCTCGTTATCCGGCGTAACTCGGAGTGACAACGAAAGGGAACAAGTTCTACTTTGATTCAGCTTCTAATGTATCAGCCAGGACCTGCACAGTCTCTAGAACTAATCGAAAGGGTAAACTCACGTGGTACAGCGACACCATACCGATGAGGATTCTCAGCAATCACCTTCTGCTTCAGCTCATTGATTCGAGCGCCAAGAGATCCTGGAGAGAGAGAGAGAGAGAGAGAGAGAGAGAGAGAGAGAGAGAGAGAGAGAGAGAGAGAGAGAGAGAGAGAGAGAGAGAGCGAGAGAGAGAGCCCAAAGGAAATTACATTCTGAAGACAAGCAAAGATTTGGTTATTTGGATTGCTCTGAAATCCCTCGAATCTCACCTATCAGCACCACAAGTCTTGGTTTATCCAAAGGTCTCATCTGATATAGGGTCACCTCTTCATATATGAGGAACTCATTCTCTGCAGACTCCGCTAAATGAGACTCTTTGGTAGAACCCTGATGATCCTTGCGGCTTAGCCTGAAGCTTCTCCTTAGACCAGCTGTGAGAGCAGAGAGATTTTCCAATAGATCAAAAGAGGAAAAAAACATCTAAAAACGAACATCAGAAATAGACATGACAGAATTGAAACACCATGATACAAAGATCAGACAAAAAGACAAGGGTGGAAAGAGGTGCATCCTCCAGACTAAAAATATCACGTCTCTCACACTGCAGCTGATTTTATGTAACAGCTGCATCTCATGATAAAATAGCAGCACGCTGTCCATCTGCTTTGTATAATTTAATATGCACTGAATAAGTTAAAGCAGCAATGCATCTATTTATCTAACAAGAATGAAAGAAACGTGGTACCTGAGTAAAACTCCCAGGAAAAGGCCTGGCCACAGGACGGTGCCACTGCCTTACACTTTGGAGAAACTACAACTAATGTTAGACCATCACACATCCAGCATAATTCTATAGAGACTAGCATGAGCTATCAGCCATGCCAAAGCCTGCGTGAGCCATTAGCCCAAAGCAATAGTTCCCTGGCTATAGCAGTGCACCTGTGCTTTATACTTAAATGAATAGTTCATCCAAAAATAAATGTTTCAAAGTGTTTTTTTTTTTTCCCTATGGAAGCCCATTCCATCACATAATAAAAAAACATGCTTTGGTAAATCATAAATATGAGATAAGTTGAAATTATTCTCAACATTGTTGTCATAATTGTCTTTTTTTCTCATAATTATGTCTTTTTATCTCATAACTTCAACTTTTTATGCCATAATTATGACTTTTATTTTTTTCTTGTGTGGCGGAAATGGAACAAGAAAACAGAAATGCTGAAGAATGTACTGGCCGTTTTTTTCCATAAAAAGAAAAAAGTGAATAGGGACTGGGGCAATCAAAATCTAAAATGACAAAAAAGCACTATTGTTCATGCTCTGAATCCACATGCGTGCAAATATGGTGCCTTTAGACGCAATGTGTCAAAGTTTATGTCAAAGTGACATGATAAATCATTGAAATTTTAATATGTGAAAGTGCAAATGAGACATGAGATCTACAGCAAAGGGGTAGATTATAATAATTGCTGTATATTTACATTATATGTGTGTGTGTGTGTGTGTGTGTGTGTGTGTGTGTGTGTGTGTGTCGGTGTGTGTGTGTGTGTGTGTGTGTGTGTGTGTGTGTGTGTGTGTGTGTGTGTGTGTGTGTGTGTGTGTGTGTGTGTGAGAATAATGACTTAAATGTGTTCCTCACAGATAGGTACCATATGACCCAGAATCATTGGGGGGAAAACAGCAAGCATTTTCTTCCACATTACTTCCACAGAAAGGCATTCAGGCTCAACTGAACAACATGAAGATGACTGGATTTTAATTTTTGGGTAAACTGTCCCTTTAAGTAGTAAGCGCCACAAAGAGTAAGCACAGAAAAATCTTCCTCTTAGCAAAAAGCACACACTAAAAACCATTGAGACTAAAACTCAGAGGGAGTTGTCCAAAGCTAGCAGCGGAGCAGTGGGCTGTCAAAATGTGACCAATGGCTGAGGTCTTAGAATGTGCCAAGCGCTTGATTGCTGTGGTGAAGTGCACCGAAGGGCTCACAATGAATCCAGATGATATTTAAAGTGATTAACACCACACAACAAAGCATCACCTAGAGCCAAAGCCATATGGAGTGCATTTCAGTGTGTAGGGTACATCTCTCACCTACGTGTTGTCCACTGACACTGCCCTCACTGTCACAGTCCTCTAGAGGGTGGGTGGGTCAGGAGAACACAACAGATGAAAGGGTACAGGAAGGAGAGGACAATCAGTGGGGTGACGGGATATATCCACTTTACAAGGACATTTTGTAGGTCAGAAACTCAGAGGTCAGAGTTATTTGAGAGGCAAAGAGAACCACAACAGCAAAAGGAAGCAGCAAGCACTGAGCGCAGGGATTTCAGAATCTGTACTGGGTATTCAGATGTTGAGTCTTGTAGTTATTTTCATGGACTATAGCCTTGATTATAAGTTAGTTACTAATCACCATCATACCTTTTTACAGACTTAAGAATGAATTTGAGAAAAAATTATAAATATTTTTTATTTCATTAGGTTACACTTTATTTTAAGGTGTCACCTTCGTCGTCGGTTAGGAACCTGGGTGTGCTCTTTGATAGCAATCTTTCATTTGAAAGTCACGTGTCTAGTATCTGTAAAACCGCATTTTTCCATCTTAAAAATATATCTAAATTACGACATATGCTCTCATTAATAAATGCGGAACAATTATTTCATGCTTTCATGACATCAAGACTAGATTATTGTAATGCTCTACTGGGTGGTTGCCCTGCACGCTTAATAAATAAACTACAGCTGGTCCAAAACGCTGCAGCTCGAGTTCTTACTAGAACCAGGAAATATGAAAAAAAAAACGGTTCTGTCAACACTGCATTGGCTGCCTATTAAACATTGTATCAATTTTAAAATATTGTTGATTACTTACAAAGCACTAAATGGTTTAGCTCTGCAGTACTTGAGCGAGCTCTTAACGCATTATAGTCCTTCACGTCTATTGCAATCTCAAAATTCGGGCCAGTTGATAATACCTAGAATATCAAAATCGACTGCTGGCGGTAGATCCTTTTCCTATTTAGCACCAAAACTTTGGAACAGTCTTCCTACCATTGTCCGGGAAGCAGACACACTCTGTCAGTTCAAAGCTAGACTAAAAACACATCTCTTTGACCTAGCATACACATAATATATTATAGACTTCTATAATTCAATGTCAGGCTGCATAGATTAGGTCAGCCGGAACTGGGAACACTTCCCTTAAATCCTGATGTACTCGTTACATCATCATAAGAATGGCATCTACGCTAATTTTAGTGTCTTTGTTTATCCCGAGGTTTTCCTGCAGCCTACCGGATCCAGGCCGTATCCAGATCTGACTAGGAGCTTTACCTGGACCCGATGACAACGCAGTGCTGAAGTGCCAACTAGCCTCTCCCTATGGAGGATCCCTTTCCCACTCTATAGATAATACGTTGTGATTCCGGTTCGCGTACCCACCCCAAAGTGATAAAATAAAACAAAATTCTGTATCAAATTACAGTTACTGTAAATCCGACCTCTAGTTCATAAACGCCAGAGGAGAACCGGCCCCCGACTGAGCCTGGGTTCTCCCAAGGTTTTTTTTTCTCTCCATTAGGTCACCTGATGGAGTTTTAGGACACCCGTAGGTCACTTGATGAAGTTTTTCGGTTCCTCGCCACTGTTGCCTTTGGCTTGCTCAGTTGGGGATATTCAAATTAATTAACCAAGCATTAATACCATTGATCAGCCCTACCAAACGTGGATGTTTTTTCCACTAAGAAACAAACATTGTTATGTTATTTGATTAATACTGTGAAGCTGCTTTGATGCAATTTATATTGTGAAAAGCGCTATATAAATACACTTGACTTGACTTGACCTTACAGTGTAAGTAATTACACAAAAAAAATAATACTACTGAGTAATTTGAACTAATTAACAACTTAGGTTTATGGTTAGTTGCTTTTTTTAAATTGACTGTAACTACTATACTAAGTAGGCTACAAGTGTGTAACAAGGACACTGTAAAATAAAGTGTTACCTTTTAATATATCATATTTAATGACATTTTGTCAAAATCACCTACCTTTTTCACAAGATTGTTCACCTCGGGTAAGCAGAATGAGGAAACAAACACAATTGCTGTAACATGAACAAGTATGAAAACCAAATGAATATGGAATATTGCAACTAGTATTGTCAATTCTGATAGGCCGGGTCAAAAGTATAAATTCTAACCCTTCATTTAACATATGCCGATATCTATTCTTAAAATCCTACAAACGTTTTCAGTGAATTGTACTGCTCTTCTTGAAGATGGGGTGAGATGTGAATTGAGCTGAATGTGATGAGATACTTGTGACTCTTATAAATCTGTATTTTTTAGTTAATCAAAAACATAGAGCTCAACTAGCATAGTCCCATTCCAGAATCGAATTAACTATCCAATGTTTTTTGTTTGTGTTAAAAGGACTAGCCTGTATAAATTACAGCATTAGCAGAGAAAGAATATGAAAGCAAAATGAACATTATAAAGCTTAAATGGATAAAATCAAAAATGGAATCGAATTGAGAGCTTGTGAATCAGAATCAAATCTAGAACATGAATCGATACAAACATTTTAAACATTTGAAAGCGTCTGAACGTAAACAAAAAAATGTTCTTGCAAATAAGACTGTATTTCCTGGGTCATTTAACAGGGAGGGATTAAAAAATGAAATAATTAATCTGAATATACCAGCATTCTTCTCTATTTGGCTTTGACAGGCACGCTTTCACATTTTCTCTGAGGGTTTAGTCAGCACACCTCAAAAGATGTGAGACTTCCACCTGTCTTCTGAATATCTGCCTCATTTTCGGAAATTTTGTTTGAAAGTTTACAAGCAATTCACATCTAGTTCATTAGTAGGTACCCTATTTCTCTAAGCTACCCAGTAGTAGTTTCTGAGAACTTACATTGTGTTGCTCTGGGTGATTTAGGGCTCTGGTGTGTTCCCATTTTTATCCTATACAACAGTCGTCTGCAAATTTAGGAAAGAGACAAGATATAATTACAATAAGAACGTTTATCTTAGAAGAATCATAGCGGCAGTGAATTGCCACTATATATATATATATCTTTCAATGAGGTACCACATTAAACATTGCAGGAGGAGGCTAATCTGATTATAAAACTGACCAATCGGAATGGATATTCAAATAAGTAGACATGCATTTCTCTCAAAAATGGACTTTCCCTATTAAGATCCAATGAATTGAACCATTTTTCTTTTGAAACCAGCTTCATTTTCACTTTAATGGGTTTAACCCTAACCCATGCATCATTATCAAACCTGTTTGTAATATATGACAGTAGAGAGACTTCAAATGTATCCAAATAAATCCAAATTACTGAAGGATCTCAGAAGTTAAGAGTGAACAAAAGAACAATATAAATATGAACATATCATGATTACACCCCTGAAAATTCCTTTGTGGACCACCACTGCATATTAAAGACATCTGGTCTATTAGGGACTGCTGATGGCAAATAAAGGGTAACTGTTGACATGATTTTTGTTGTGTACCTCTCCTGGAACTGTCTTGAAGGAACAAGACCAGCACGCAGGTTGCTGTCTCCCACTCTTTTGGCCTGCCACCACGTTGGGTCGTCCTGGCTCACCACCTGCAGGATGTCACCACATGTGAAAGGCAGTCCTGCCTCCTGGCAGGGTGTGGCCTTGTCTTCATATGGCGTGTAATCAAACAGGGCTCTTAAATAAACCTTAAAGAGACATAAAATAACACTGCATACATTACCTGCCGTAACTGCTATTTATTCTGTCCTATGACTTTCAAATAAATTGATTACATTTACCTTACTCTCACTGAATCTGTCCTCCTCCTTAATGGCAGGGATAATCTTCAGAGTGATCGAGCCCTGAGACTGAGACTGCAGCCCGACAAACAATAATCAAGGACAATAAATCATGCAAGTGCCTTTTCAAATAAGGAATCTTAAGGGAATGACTCAGCTTTTGTAAAACAACAGAGGAATAGTGAACACACCAGAATCTGGCTGATCTCCTCGGGACGTTTGTGTATAATGAGATTTCCATTGACCTCTCTCAACTCATCTCCAACATGCACCAGACCTAAAGGGGAATTCCGTCAAGAGTCATCATGGTGCATTTAAAATACAGTGGGATCCAAAGGTCTGATACTAAACACTTATTTCACGTTCTTTTCTCATTTAAAGTGTAACCGATTTTCAGCTGCTTTGTATTGTTACAATGTTGGTAGTAAATAAACAATGTTTAGTCGTATTGCGTGTTACCTAAACCGAATAATTCATGTAGATTTTTTAGCAAAAGACTTTTTTCAACTCTAGGGCTTTTGTTAAAACTACAGATTATACTTCAGCATATTTATATCCCCGCCCCGCCAGACAGTTGGATGGAAAACTTCAAGCATTTTAAATAAATGTATTAACAGGTTGGAATTTAATTCAATAGCATTTATCCTGAATTACAAATGAGAGAAATACCTGCATGCATGGAAATGTTTCTTTAGGTCCAAATAACAAGACACACTATTAGAAGTTGAGAGAAAACTATTGAAAAAGTTTTCAATAGTAAGTGTTGTGTTTTAGTTCTGTGAATAAAACCAACATCTAAATGGTGGTTCACCTAGGAACCAGTAACAAGACACACCCATTAAGCCCAATTTATATTACTGCATCAAAGTCACGCCGTAGCTACGCCATAGGCTGTGTGTAGCGCGCGTACCCTACGGCGTACCCTGACTTGCACCTCTCCAAAAATGTAACAACGCGTCAATTCTACGCGGGCGCAAGCGCTGTGATTGGTCTGCTAGAACCCCTCGCTCGGGTTTCACATGCTCCCTCTGCACGTGTAATTGCGCGTAAACGTGGACAAGGACGCAGAAGTATAAATGAAAACCAACGCGTAGTCTATAGCGTTGAGGCACCGGCGTAGGTCCGACGCAGAAGTCTAATTCAGCCTTTAGGGTTTTAGGTGTATTTTACATAGATGTATTAGCACATTTAAATATCAATAGCATTTTTCCTGCATCACTTATGAAAGTAAATCCAACTGAAAGTAGTTATTTTAGTATCTAGTGGTAAGATACACTCTTTGGATTTGGGATTGAATTGCATGCAAATTTAATATTATGTCTTTAACCCAAAATGTAAGTTATTATTAATAATGCTCCAGTTACTCATGTAACATTGGTTCCCTGAGATAATGGTGAACACCATTGCATCAGAGAATCTTCTGATCGCTGTGAGGAAACTCCGTCATTCCGAATACTGAAGCCTGATTGGTTCACGTCTGTGAATTTCAAAGACAATTGGCCTTTTAGTACACCAGAATGGGCGGGGCCGACTGCCTATATAGGTCGCACTGAATGGCCATCCGCAGATCGGGTGGGTCAAGTAATAAAAATAACATTCTGATTAATTGCGGATGGGTCGTGGGTGGATATGATAAATCATAAATAACGTAAATATTAAACACATTCTCTAAAATATGAGCATGTTTAAATGTTAACGTTATTCCCACAGATGCTTTGAACATCCCAGTGCCTTGCTATAAGAATCTTGTGCATTCCTGCAACAAGCGCTGCGAACGCTCATTTAGTGCAGCAGGCTGCGATATAAAGACGAGGTGGAATCGCCTGAATCCTGGCACAGTAGATGCTATTCTGTTTTTGCACAGTGCAAAGAAAAAGTCTAAGTAAGACTATATCTATATCGGTAGGCTTTAGAAGCAATGAGTTTGTTAAACTAAGTTGCAGTAGTTAGTCCGATGTCGCTACTTCCAAATCAGCCGGACAGATGCTGCACGTTTTCAAGTCTCGCTTGCAGGCGTCCTTATAGCGCAGGGTTGGCTGTCCAGATGGTCGTATTCCCGTGGCAAGCTCCCCGTACAGAACGTCCTTTGGGATATGACCGTCATCCATTCTGCACAGGTGACCAAGCCAGCGCAGTCGCCTCTGTGTAAGGATGGTGAACATACTTGCATACCTGCCTGGGCCAGGATGGCTATGTTTGTGATACGATCCTGCCAAGAGCAGCATCATCTGCAAACAGCATCTCCCGTATGAGTACCCTGCGGACCTTAGTCTTTGCTCTGTATATCAAACCATTAACTGGGATGAAAAGTGAACATGTCTCTCTCTCTCTCTCTCTCTCTCTCTCTCTCTCTCTCTCTCTCTCTCTCTCTCTCTCTCTCTCTCTCTGTGTGTGTGTGGGTGAAACAATAACATTCGGGTTTAAGGGCTAGTGTGTCTAGGCTGTAGAACCTGATAAATGTGGATTGCGATGATCAGCCAGCTGCCGCACAGATGTCAGCCATGGATATTGCACTAGACCACGCCCAAGAGGAGGCCATCCCTCTGGTGGAGTGGGCCCTCACTTCTATGGAGCACTGCAAGTTCAGGGACTATCCTGTGAACTATCCAATGGGACAGTCTCTGCTTCATAGCTTCACCGCGCGCGAATAGCGCGTCAGGCGCGAGTGATTTCAATGTTAAGTCAATGCAAAGACGCGTTACGCGCGTAAAAAATTCCTGCGGCGCGAATGAGGCATAGAGCATGGCGCGGTAGACGCAAATACGCCTCATTGAATACGCGAATACGCCTCAATGGCGCAAATTAAGCGTCTGCCGCGATAAGCGCGTTACGCGCGAATGATTTAGTTAGTGCTATTTGTGCATTCACGCGTTTGACGCGAATTCGCGTCTGCCGTCCGAGTTGAAAAATCTGAACTTTGGCGTCAATTCGCACCGCGTTAACCAATCAGGGGCCTAGCTGGTTGCTGCTGTCACGTGGTGAAGTATCCGGATGCTTCAATATGACTAAATGCCTGGTGTGGTTAATGCACAACAAAGCAAATATTTTATCACATAAAACTTGATTTCAATATATGAGACATTCATTTTGTATTGAATGCTATTTATTCCATATCTAGATTATATGAAATATTATTATAATGTAAAGCACTGTTTCACCTTGGGTTCTGCCTTCTGCTGGGGCTGAGCGAGGGTGGATGCCAGCTTGGTGTGCTGCTGAGTCGGTGCTGTCTTACAGCGACAGGAAGCAGCTTAGGAGCAAGCTCTTCTAGGCAAAAATTGGCTCATGGCTTGTGATGTCTTCTGCGTTGCCGTGAAACGCTCCGTGAAGCCGTCCACTGCAGGACTGAACAAGCCCGAGGGGGAAAGCGGGGAGTCAAGGAAAGCTGTCTTATAAGCATCCTTGATTTTCGTTAAGTTGAGCCAAAGGTGGCGCCCGAGGACAACCAAATTGGCTATGGTGCACCCAATTGCCTGGGCTGTGGTTTGGTGGATCGCAGGGCACCAACGATTGAGCTGCGCAGCTCTCTGAAGGCAGCCAGGTCAGGGCCGCTCTCGTCCAGTCAGCCATCTTCAGTTATATAGCGCTTTTAACAATGTAGATTGTTTCAAAGCAGCTTTACAGAGGTAAACATATAACTTAAGGTAAGAGAGATTGTTTTGGCTTTATAGTGGTTCTTGAATAATGTTATTTTTCAGCTAAAGTTAGTTTTGATTGATTCACTTCCGTTGAAATGATCATTTGTTATTAAATTAGGGGCCGCTAAGACGACACCGTTCTCTCTAAACAGACTTTCAACGCTTACTTGTGATAAAAGCTGATGGCGTTTAGATGTGCATTAAGAATTGATTCTATAGTTATGTGCATTTGAATATATGTGCGCAGGTTTGTAATTCCCTACAAATCATGCCTAAACAAACTACTTGTCTTGCCTATAAATTTGATACGGAATTTTATTTAATTTTATCACTTCGGGTTAGGTACGGGAACCTAATTCCCCACAACGCTTTGTCTGTAGAGTGGTAAAGGGATCCTCCATAGGGAGAGGCTACTTTGCACTTCAGCACTGCATTGTCATCGGGTCCAGGCGAAGGTCCTAGTCAGATCTGGATACGGCCTGGATCCGGCAGGCTGCGTGAACCTCGGGATAAACAAAGACACTAAAATTAGCGTAGATGCCATTCTTCTTATGATGTAACGAGTATATCAGTATTTAAGGGAAGTGTTCCCAGTTCCGGCTGACCTAATCTAAGCAGCCTAACATTGAATTATAGAAGTCGATAATGTATTATGTGAATGCTAGGTCAAAGCATGTGTTTTTAATCTAGCTTTGAACTGACAGAGTGTGTCTGCTTCCCAGACAATGTTAGGAAGATTGTTCCAAAGTTTTGGTGCTAAATAGGAAAAGAATCTACCGCCAGCAGTCGATTTTGATATTCTAGGTATTATTAACTGGCCGGAATTTTGAGATCGCAATAGACGTGAAGGACTATAATGCATTATGAGTTCGCTCAGGTACTGCGGAGCTAAACCATTTAGTGCTTTGTAAGTAATCAGCAATATTTAAAAATATATACAATGATTAATAGGGAGCCAATGCAGTGTTGACAGAACCGGGCTAATATGGTCATATTTCCCGGTTCTGGTTGAGCAGTTCTGGCTGCTGCGTTTTGTACTAGCTGTAATTTGTTTATTAAGCGTGCAGGGCAACCACCCAGTAGAGCATTACAATAATCTAGCCTTGATGTCATGAACGCATGAACTAATTGTTCCGCATTTGTCAATGAGAGCATATGGCGTAATTTATGGCTTGGACAGATGATAAGCTTTCACCTTCCAGCTGAGGGCCATGGTGGACACAGATGTGCGGCAACAGCTTCTTCTTTATGTGTAGCCCTTTTATCAACTGAAGAGGATAAGTGGACGCACCGTATAGGGTGTGCATGGCGCCTCAGTAAGTTCTACGGGGACTTCCGATGAGAACAGGGCTGTTCGCTGGTGGGGGGGGGGCTGTTGGCTGAAGGAACCATTCATCGAAGCGGCTGAGGGCAGGCTCTTCCAGAGGTGACCAGTCCATGGCCAGCTCAGTTACAGCCTTGGTGAGGACGTGGATGAGCTCTTAGTCCTGCTGAAGTTTAGGTGCTGGGAGGGCAGTGTCGTCACCAGAGTTCACCCAGTCCTCTGCATCAGATGCCGCGAGAGACATAGAGTCATCACAATCGCCCTGGGATCCTGCGAATGAAACCATGAGGCTCGAGCCAGAAGAGGGGCGTTGGTCATCACGGGTGAAGAGCACTGGCGAATCAGTAGGCTGTGGGGAGAGCGAGGCACGTGGGCACTGGGCCAACATGAGCTTGCTGCAGCCCTGTTGCTCTGTCCCGCGGCTCCACTGTTTTTTCCGTCTCGGCTTGAGAGGGGAAGATAACAGGAGAGTGTGCGAGGCGGGGTAGCTTTCTTTCTCGCAGTGAGAGCAGCTAGTCTCTGTGAGTGCAGCCTCTGCGTGGGTGTGGCCCAGACAGCTGTCCCACTCAGAGTGCTCATCCGAGGGATGCAGGTCAGCCCTGCATAAGCCACATTCATGGCGTGGCATCAGAGTCAGCAAGGAGATGAATCTTCGTGCTTCAGTCGAGAAAATCTGACTAGATGGTTATTCAGTGTGAGCTGTGAAAGGCCATTTGTCTGTGAATATTTACTTGAACCAATCAGGCTTCTGTATTTGGAAAAAAAAACAGAGTTTTTCCATAATGATCAGAGAAGAATCTCTGACACAATGCGAAGTGAACTGTATACGAAAGGGAACACTATTATTTCTACCATACCAACTTATGTTAGCATGTAAGAGTTGTGTGTATTTGTGTGCATGTTTCAAGCCTCTTTGTGCACTATTTGCTATCTTTTTTCAAGAGTGAAACATTTGGATGGAATAATTGTGTGTTTATGCTCTTCGTTTTATACTTTAAAGATGTAATGGTCCCTATCCTGCAACATATCAGTTGCAAGCGCTCAAGACCTAAAACCTTAAAACCTATAAAAAACAAACAAACACTGCATGGTCTTGTCATTATGCTTAATCTTTAACAATCTATTGAAGATATCCGAGGCTCAATCTCTGACAAATATCAAATGTCAAGCCAACTTTATCTCGGTTTTTCTTACCAGTACGCAACAGCGTTTTGCTTGGGGGGTTGGGTGGAACTGACAGAACAGTTTCTCTGCGGCAGATTCTTCATTGGGAACCGAAACTCACTCCCACTAAACTTTTACTCTTTGAATTCTTGCACCCAGGAACAACACAAGTTCACACCATTATGACAAAAAAAATTGCTAAGAAGTATTTCCTACTAAAGCAAGGCTATATTTGACTGTGGTGGTAAACATATCCTATTAGACTGGTGGGAGTGGCCATGGTCGGCAACATGACCGGTGAATTATGGATATTGCCCTTTTTCTACCTATTTGGCAAAAGAGAAGACAACAGCCTTTTTTTCTCTATTTTCACTAGTCAGGAAGCACCTTTTTAAATTTTTTTCCCTCACCTTTCTACTGAGCAGCCAAGTTTAATTGGAAGCCCATTTTGCCAGTGGTGAAGTTCCCCTTTAATATTAAATTTTACATAATAAATGATCTTCATAACATTATACTATACAGTATATACTTTATAAACGATATATATTATCTTTATAATTCATAATAATTCAAATAAATAGTACAAAATTACAATAGGTAGCCTATATATTTTATAATTTCTTTGTTTGAAACTTTTATTGGTAAACCCTAAAACTGTCCATTTATTTTCAGGATTAAATAAAAATCGTAGAATATTTTTGGACCCCACTGTATAGAAAAACATTATCTACAAATATTTCTCAATCTTGTTTTTTTTTTTTCTTTTTTTTCATTGAATGTTATAAAAATGCATGCATTCTCAGATTTATTCATTATGACAACCTTGCACACAATGTGCACAACATATTTCAGCAGAATTTCCATGGCAACCATGAAATCTGCTCTGTATATTTCCAGTATAATCTGTAATCCAAAAGCAAATCATAATCTCAAGGATTTTAGTCAATATTTTGCTTGTGATCAGAAAAATCTGCTACGAATGCTATTAATATCAAGAAAATAATGATTATGCTGTGATTACAGTATCCTTGATTGCTGACATCTAATTTTCATTTGATTCGATTTGTATTTTTTTTAAATAATTTTTATTTCTAATAGGAGAGATTCTCAGTAAATTCTTTTTCATAACAATTGAATACATGGTTATTCAATTCCCTCACTCTATCTCTCCACTGAGAATTGAGTCGTCTGTCATGGTCTGTCAACAGTTTTTGACTTAGATGGTCCCTGATTGCATCATTACAGATTATGTTACATAAAATCTGCTGAGATAGTTGTCTAGCCACAGTGTAAAAACACAGTTGGCACGGGTAAAAAAAAAATGTTATGCTGAGAAGGGAAGGGACCAGGCTGTCACTCACCACTGCGGTCTGCAGCCCCTCCCCTCATGATCCTAGCAACCACCACTGCTCCAGTTACCTCGTCCCTGCGGATGGTCGCACCCTAAGATATACAATCGATTGGAAAAAGTTATATGAGACTATATTTTGTATGTCTTGATGATGGTGGACAGAATAGCCATTTTATAGACAAAACAGCTCAACTATCGTAAAATACATTTTATGTAACCTGTTCTGATGCATAAAGCTGATGCATTTTTTTTTTTTTTTTTTTTTTTTGCTGAAACTCACAAGAGGCTCCTTGTTCTTCACCAAACGCACAATCTTCACTGATTCTTCCTCCAGTTCATCGTCTAGATCATCTGGTAGAGGAGGGAGCACAGGCTCAAAATTCTTCTGTGCAACCGTGTCATGTACTGTTAGCACTGCCTGATGGGTCATGGAGAGAATAATCATAACAAAAGTTGACAGGATGATCCACTAGTGCTGTAGAAAAATAATGTGTAAAAGTGCGAGATATTAATATGCAGACAGAGATGGATTGACTTAGAGTAGTAATAAAAAAAAGAGAGAGAATAGAGAAAACCGATGGCTGGGGCAGATGGAGGAAATGATAGAGTCAAATTAGAACGTAGTACAATGCAAATCTGATTCTATTTTGTCATGCCGCACACAATTAAATTAAAACGAATTAAGCTTAATTAGGCCAATATTCTTTTAAATACAGATTAAACAGGAATTATTGTGTCAGCCTCATATATGTAACAGAATGTGCATACCGATGTTGAGGCTTTCAAATGGATTTAAAGGAGCAACTGTTTATATAGATCTGATCTTATTTCTAAAAGTATCATAAATTTTATTTAGAGATGAGATGATTCACCAAAAAGACACATATACACACAGTTAGGGAAATCTCTACAGAAGGCACAAGTGGCTTTCACACCTTCACATGTGGAGTGGTCAGAAGTGTTAATAGCTCTCTCTCATCGTCTTCCAGTGGTCCGTTCTGTAGCTCCTCTGCGACCTGTCAGTGCAAACCACAAGACTAGTGTAATCAAAAATGTCAAAACCTGACAACAATTCAGGGCCACCCCAAATTGATCCCAGTATAAAAATAGAAGCATTTTTTTCTGTGCCTCATTTTAGCAGCTGCGCTTATGATGACATAAAAAGATGTAGCCTACCGCGAAAAAAAAGGGCAAGAAAACACATCTGCTGCATGGCTGCTCGTGCTGTGTAGGCTAGTCAACTTCATTAACAGGTGATACATAGGCCAGTTCTATTATTTTTCTAGCCTGGATGCCAGCTGAATTTAGCCCCGCCCACAACATTTGAGGGTGGGAAGTTCGGTCTGGACTTGATATGTTGTGAAGCGAGCCTGCCCAAATAGAGGTCTCTGCAGACAGTAATAGAAGTTACCAGATCAGGGGGCGAGGCCATAAACAGAGGGGCGTTTTCAACCCGGTTACCTGATTTGCCCACGTCACAGTGTGGGTAGGTCTTAGGGTTGTCGGGAGAAGGGCATCATTTTCATTGCATGATTTATAAACACCCACCAGTGTCAAAACACCCACAAATTTAGAAACACCCACTTTTGTTCCGCAGAGACCTCCTACTCAGCCTGCCCGATCCAAAGCTGTTTGGACCAATCGAATCCACGTCACTAAAGAGCGCTTGGGTTGAATTCGTTTACAACAAAGAATAGCTGCCGCTGGAGAATTTAGATGTGTAGATTCAGCCATCGCGTCTTTTATAGAAGATGTAGAGAGCGCATTCATTTTAAAAGAGGAACAGAGAACCGTGATAATTTGTAGATCCAATTGAGTGCAGAGGGCATTTTCTTTCCTGGTTCGGTTGAAACACGCCCCATAATCACAGCCCAATAGAGCAGTATCAGACTCACATTCTGACTAGAATCTGACGACGTCAGGCTATTGTTTTTCCATTTGTGTTTGTGAATCGGAAAATTTGAGAAATTTGCGGTATTGTTTTTCACAACGCTTCTCATTTATTTTTAACTGCATTTGTGGCGTGTATTTTCTCCGACTGCCTGCTCCACTTTCATCCGGGATATAGGCACATTTGCCTTCCGATCTGACTAAAGAAATGGAATTTATTGATTTAATTTAGTCCTTTATGCATTATATGTGAATTAAAGCCTAAATTAAATATGTTCATCATATAAAGCGATCATGTCTCTTCAGAAAATTTTGACCAAACCGCTCAATTCATTTGGATTAATTGTGCGATCTCTTTGACCTGGTTTCACAGACAGGGCTTAGATTAAACCAGGATTAAGCCTTTGTTAAATTAAGACATTTAAGCAGCTTTTATAAACGTGCCTTAGAAGAAAAAAACATAAAGTGTGCATGTTGAGACAAAACAATGGCAGCGACATTGTAAGATATGTCAGTGCAAGTTGCTTTCAGTTAAAACAGCTCAAACATGCATTTTGCAAAACCTCAATAAGGTTAATTATAGATAAAGACAGAAACTCACCTGTTCACCGCTCATTTAGGCCTAATAGGGCCAAGTCCTTATAATGAATGCACATACACACACACACACACACACACACACACACACACATATATATACAGGTCCTTCTAAAAAAATTAGCATATTGTGATAAAGTTCATTATTTTCCATAATGTAATGATAAAAATTAAACTTTCATATATTTTAGATTCATTGCACACCAACTGAAATATTTCAGGTGTTTTATTGTTTTAATACTGATGATTTTGGCATACAGCTCATGAAAACCCAAAATTCCTGTCTCAAAAAATTAGCATATCATGAAAAGGTTCTCTAAACGAGCTATTAACCTAATCATCTGAATCAACTAATTAACTCTAAACAACTGCAAAAGATTCCTGAGGCTTTTAAAAACTCCCAGCCTGTTTCATTACTCAAAACCGCAATCATGGGTAAGACTGCCAACCTGACTGCTGTCCAGAAGGCCATCATTGACACCCTCAAGCAAGAGGGTAAGACACAAAGAAATTTCTGAACAAATAGGCTGTTCCCAGAGTGCTGTATCAAGGCACCTCAGTGGGAAGTCTGTGGGAAGGAAAAGGTGTGGCAAAAAACGCTGCACAACGAGAAGAGGTGACCGGACCCTGAGGAAGATTGTGGAGAAGGACCGATTCCAGACCTTGGGGGACCTGCGGAAGCAGAGGACTGAGTTTGGAGTAAAAACATCCAGAGCCACCGTGCACAGGCGTGTGCAGGAAATGGGCGACAGGTGCCGCATTCTCCAGGTCAAGCCACTTTTGAACCAGAAACAGCGGCAGAAGCGCCTGAGCTGGGCTACAGAGAAGCAGCACTGGACTGTTGCTTAGTGGTTGCATGTCAGTCGGAAATCAAGGTGCCAGAGTCTGGAGGAAGACTGGGGAGAAGGAAATGCCAAAATGCCTGAAGTCCAGTGTCAAGTACCCACAGTCAGTGATGGTCTGGGGTGCCATGTCAGCTGCTGGTGTTGGTCCACTGTGTTTTATCAAGGGCAGGGTCAATGCAGCTAACTATCAGGAGATTTTGGAGCACTTCATGCTTCCACCTGCTGAAAAGCTTTATGGAGATGACGATTTCATTTTTCAGCACGACCTGGCACCTGCTCATAGTGCCAAAACCATTGGTAAATGGTTTACTGACCATGGTATTACTGTGCTCAATTGGCCTGCCAACTCTCCTGACCTGAACCCCATAGAGAATCTGTGGGATATTGTGAAGAGAAAGTTGAGAGACGCAAGACCCAACACTCTGGATGAGCTTAAGGCCGCTATCGAAGCATCCTGGGCCTCCATAACACCTCAGCAGTGCCACAGGCTGATTGCCTCCATGCCACGCCACATTGAAGCAGTCATTTCTGCAAAAGGATTCCCGACCAAGTATTGAGTGCATAACTGAACATAATTATTTTAAGGTTGACTTTTTTTTGTATTAAAAACACTTATTTTATTGGTTGGATGAAATATGCGAATTTTTTGAGACAGGAATTTGGGGTTTTCATGAGCTGTATAACAAAATCATCAGTATTAAAACAATAAAAGACCTGAAATATTTCAGTTGGTGAGCAATGAATCTAAAATATATGAAAGTTTAATTTTTATCATTACATTATGGAAAATAATGAACTTTATCACAATATGCTAATTTTTTGAGAAGGACCTGTATATTTATAAACCGTAGTTCAAGTTTTGCCCGGGCCAGATATTTATTGAGCCCTAAGGCCTAGGGGTTAATGTGCTTATACTTTTATACAGAAAAAAGCCTCGCTTGCAAAGCGGGGACTTCCAGGTTATAAAATCTGATGAATGTGGACGGCGAGGCCCTGCCGGCCGCCTCACAAATATCTTCAATAGGTATTCCCAGAGCCATAGAGAGAAAGAGTTGCGACACTCTTTGATGTCGCCGCTATTGCTGTCACGTGGTTCATGTAAGCCCCAATAGTTCCAAAACATACGCTGGCTGTCATAATCTTCTATGGGACAGACAGCAGCGATTGCATTATTGAACGGTAAATATAAAATAAAACACACACCCAAGTAAATTTTCATCTGTTATTGCATTATTGCATTTTGTTAATGTTAGTTTTGCATTTGGAGAGGCAGGGTGACAACGAAATACTGTATATTACTTACATAAAATATAAATAATTACGCTGTGCATGTACAAATGAAGACCAAAATAAGCATCGCAAAGGGCCTCTGATACAATATAGACAGTTGACAATTCAAAAGAGGTCGATATTTCAGAAACTTACGTTACCTCTGGAACAACTCAACATGAAGCATTCACCACTCAAAACTCGGCCAACACGTCACACAATGAAAAGTTAGTATATCCCAAAAATTCAATTAAATAAAAGTTGCTATAAAGGTGGTAGCAATTCATTACCGAACTCTTACTGTCACAGCTGAAGAAGTCGCGCTAGCTAACTAGTTAGCAGGCAGTGCTTGAAAATTGGTTGAAACAACCAACATAAAATATAAATAATTACGCTGTGCATGTACAAATGAAGAACAGTATAAGCATCGAAAATGGCCTCTGATACAATATAGACAGTTGACAATTCAAAAGAGGTCGATATTTCAGCAACTTATCTCTGGAACAACTCGACACGCAGCAATATGAGTGAATGGAGTCCAGCGCCCAAATGACTGTGTTTGGAACTAATCAGATCTTAAAATCCCGGAAGTAGGCGGTTAAAAGCGCCATTTTTTACAACGGAGGTCTGTGAGGGTGTGACAACTCTTTCTCTCTATGGCTCTGGGTATTCCACTTGACCAAGCCCATGATTAGGCCATGCCTCTCATGGAATGAGCTCTGACGCCTAAGGGGCATTGAAGGGCCACTATCCAGCACGATAGTCTCTGCTTTGTCACGCCGAGCCCCTTGGTGCGGCCGCCAAACCATACGAAGCGCTGTTCTGACTGTCTGAATGAGGTAGAACCAAGCGGCAACCTCCCTGTCTCCCTCTTGAAACCAACACGGAAGTGAATTAAACTGCAATTCATTGACTGGCCGCTTGAGACTGACAGCAAAAGTGAGCCAAATCTGTATCTCTCCCATGTTAAAATGCCCAACTTTACAGCCGAAAAAAAATGTTTACAGCCCTGTGCCTTAAGTTGTTTTGGTCTATACAGCTAATTTTGCCCTTCATGACAACTGTGAGGGGGGTGATTTTTTTTATAACTCATCCGTTTAAATTATATTAAGCCTTACATTTCTGCATAATTAAGGGCGTGGCCACTTGAGTGACAGGGGGATTGCGCTGCTGTCACTGCTAGCCGTTTGTCTGCTGTGTGTTACCGTCACCCTCAGCTAATTCCAGCCGTTGCTGTACTTGACATCTCTGCCGTGTGTGTTTTTTTTTTCTGGATTATTTCATACAATTTAATGCACGCATTATACCTTCGCCCACGCCGTTGTATTCCGTCGTTGTCGAGTATGGAGAGAACAACCAGCGCTCTATTTCCAGTTGTTTTGCACTAATGGATGTCTGACAATTTCGTTGCTTTTTGGAGTTTAGATTTAAAAACGTCTAAAGTTATAGACATAAAGAGACTCGTTATGCGGCACTGATGCTCTGACAGAAGATATGCTTATTTAACGTTTTAGTGTTAAATAAAAGTACAGTCAGATGAAATCCTGCAAGTGACAGTGCTTTCTCTCCGTCCATGCAATATATGCACACCCTTGAATGAGCGCGGATTTCTAGTGCATTTACTTGAACTTCTGAGGAAATATCTTTGGTTTAATCCATTTGAGAAATTGAGAGGCGGACAAAATCAGATTTCAAAATGGACTGAATATGTGAATAAAGCTCTTTTTGCACTTGACGTGCGATGCCACGCTGACTGACATGTATGCGCATGAATCACTCGCACAAGCTCAGAGCAATATTGTTAAAGTGACTGCATGATAATACATTTTTTAACTACCAGAATAATAATGCATCACAATACACATAGTCTCACTTTTAGTTACGTCTTTTAACTATTATAGTATTTCAAAGGGCAAAAAAAACATGAACTTTAACTATTGGCTTTACTTCAATCAGCTGTCACTTTAGCGCGAGGACAGTAGCATATAGTATTAGCGCCTCAGCTCCACCCACGTCCCGCCTCTTTGCCCATTTTCGGTTATCCGGGAGTGACGCGCTGCCAAGATGGCGACTTTAGGCTTCAAAAACGGTCTTCAGAAACCTACGGGTGACGTCATGCACACTACGTCCATTCTTTTTACAGTCTATGGGTAGAACGCTCCAGATAAACTCTGATAGCCCTAACGGGACAGAGTAAATTTGTGTCTCTTTCATCGTCTGGCTAGGAAAGAGCTGCTAGTGAAATAACCTGCACTCTGAACGAAGTCGAGAGCACTTTAGGAACATAACCATGCCTTGGCTAAAGGACGACTCTGGAGTCGTTGGGCCCAAACTAAAGGTAAGAAGCGCTTATTGACAGCGCTTGAAAATCACCCACTCTCTTAACTGAAGCGAATGCCAGTAAGAGTGCGGTTTTGAGCGAAAGATGTTTCAGGTCCGCAGACTGAAGTGGCTCAAATGGGGCACCCTTAAGTGCTTCCAGGACTGTGGAGAGGTCCCAGATAGGCACAGAAGGAGGACGCGGAGAGTTTAGCCTCCTTGCTCCTTTAAGGAAGCGTACAACAAGGTTGTTCCTTCCTAGTGATTGACCGGACACAAGAGCATGAAAAGCTGTTATGCCCGCTACATACACTTTGAGTGTGGTGGGGGTCCGACCCGCGTAATTGTAAAAAGGCGAGTATCTCTGATACCTCGCACGAATAGGGGTCCAGGCTCCGTGCAGCACACCAGCCAGTGAAAACCGGCCAATTCTGAGCGTAGAGGCGTCTTGTCAACGGCGCTCTTGCCTCAGTGATTGTTTTCCCGGGTACCCGTTGAGGGGCCATACATAAAGGGCCCACAAGTCTGGACGGGGCTGCCCTTGTAAAGGGCCCCCCAACCTAAGTTGGAGGCATCTGTTGAGATCATCTTTCTTCTTGAAACCACACCCATACTCACTCCCGACCGATACCAGTCGACTGCTTTCCAGGGAGCCAGGGCTCTGATACAGCCGTGGTTCGCTCGGATTAATAAATCGCTGCGTCCATGCACTTCGTAAAAGTACGAGGTGCCATTGATAGCCGAACGGTGGTACTGTGTACTGGTAAGCCTGCCCCTCAAAGGCGAATTTGAGAAATGGCCTGTGATGGGGCGATATCTGGATGTGAAAATAAGCATCCATCAGATCTACTGAGAAAAACCAATCCCCCGAGTGAATTTGGATTGTTTGGATTTGTTTGGTTGTCAGCATTCTGAACAGTCACATCAAAAGCACTTTGTTTGGGTGTCTAAGGTCTAGGAAGGGTCTAGGATGGGTCTGAGGAAGTAATGACTGTAAAAGCCCGACTCGCTTTGTGAAAATGGGACTGTTTCCACAGCTCCCTTTTCGAACAGTTTTGACACTTCGGTGCGAAGGATGTGAGTCATATCTGTTCTCACTGTTGTCTCGACCACGACTGAGAAGCGCGGGGGTCTGCAAGCAGACTGTAGCGAGTAGCTTCGTTTTATTATGTTCAACATCCATTTTGATATGCCGGGGATGGCTTCCCAGGACTCGGCCCAAATATTTAGGGGTTGAATGAAAACTGGGGATGGGCCGCTGTGTAATAGGGACCCACCCGCCCAGCCATTTTGTGTTTGCACTGTCGTATGAGCGGCGGTCATGTTTAGGGGTGCGCGCTTTTACATTGGGCACAGCTTTCATCACTGATCGAACAGTATTCATTTGTAGGGTTGCAAAGCTCATAGTTGACACAAAACTTAAATTTATTATGTCTCCCGCACAAGTTGGGGGAAGAATTTATGTTTCCTTTCGTAGTGAACGGAGACATTACGTCGGATGACGACGAATGGGGTTTCGCTTAGAACACCTATCGACTTCGAGTATACAAAAACGAGCCAATGGCAAAGAAATGCCATGGGTCTGCGGAATTTGCATGACGTAACTCCGCCCCACCTCATGGGTATAAAAGGAGGACGCCGGCAACATGCAGTTATGTTTTCGCTTCGGAGCCAAGAGTGTCTCTTCACTCCACAGCCATTTCTGACTTCGCTCTACGAGACGAGCCATTCTCTCCGTTGTTGGTGTGACGGCGATCTGCAGCGAGTTCACATTGCCTGCTGATCTGTGCAGTGATCTGCCAGTGAGTGTGTTTCTCCCCGCTCGCTTCATCATCACGGAGTTTTTTTTCTCCTCTCACAAAAGAGCTCGCACGCGGCACGTCTTTTTAAAGACGGCTCGCCCATGCATTTCTGGTTGCGGCAGATTGGTATCGGACTCTGATGGGCACGAGCGCTGTCTAGTGTGTTTGGGCATTGATCATGCTTGAACAGCGCTAATGGGTTATTCATGTTCTCTCTGTGGGAACATGATCATCGCGTCATTTAGGTTGAGACTCGGTGAACTCGCAAGAGTGAGAGTCCCCTCATCCACCCCCCGATCTTCGGCTGGTGGCCAGGGTGACCTGAGGGTGATGGTCTGGAACAAGAAACCGACTCTGTGTCCGCGACCCCAGCCCCCCTCTTCAATGACGGTGCCCGCTAGCGATCAGGTGATTCCACAAGTCTACCCTCGGGTGGCCCGTGTGTTTTCATTTGAAGCTACAGAGGATGGTGCTATGTCTGTAGCAGCACTTCCGCTAGAGCGTCGTCCTCTTCGTCAGCTGGTGCTCTTCTCGCCGAGAAGGTGCTCGGTCTGTGTCGTGCTTTCCTTCCTTCAAGATGGGTTGGAGCGAAGGCTGTCTCCCTCCACCCTCCAAGTTTATGTTGCCGCTATCGCCGCACACCATGACTTGGTAGAAGGTAAATCCTTAGGGAAGCACGACCTGATCGTCAGGTTCTTGAGAAGAGTGAGGAGACTGAATCCTCCTCGCTCTCCTCTCGTTACCTCTTGGGACCTCGCAGTGGTTCTAACTGCCCTGCAGAGTGCTCCCTTTGAGCCTTTGCAATCAGTGGAGCTTAAGTTAAAAACCTGTCAATGAAGACAGCGCTCCTGGTTGCACTGGCCTCTGTCAAGAGGGTAGGGGACCTGCAATCATTCTCCGTTGACAAAGCGCGCCTGGAATTCGGGCCGGCTTACTCTCACGTGATCCTGAGACCCCGGCCTGGATATGTGCCCAAGGTTCCCACCACTCCCTTCCGGGACCAGGTGGTGAACCTGCAAGCGCTGCCCCTGGAGGAGGCAGACCCAGCCTTGGCACTGCTCTTTCCAGAATGCGCTCTTCGCGCCTATGTAGACAGAACGCAGTGTTTCAGGACCTCAGACCAGCTCTTTGTCTGTTATAGTGGGAAGCTGAAGGGAAAGGCTCTCTCCAAGCAGAGGTTGTCCCACTGGATAGTGGACACCGTTGCTTTGGCATACCAGCAGCCCCCTTGGTGTGACTGCCCACTCCACCCGGAGTGGGGCATCCTCTTGGGCTCTAGTGCATGGCACATCGCTAACAGACATCTGCAGAGCTGCAGGCATGGCGACACCTACACATTCGCCAGATTCTACTATCTCCGAGTGGAGCCAGTGTCCTCTCATGTACTCGCTTCAACCAGCTAGTATCGGACCCACTCAGGTGTCTTCGCTTGCTCGCCATTCCACTCCACGGACTGAATACGTGCGATATTTCCTCAGGTGAGCTTCTTTGCAAGCCCTGGGTTCCTCCAGCACTCCTGACACTGGCGCCAGCGTCTATTGCCTGTGCGTTGGCTAGATGCCTCCCGTGTGCATGGTCCCTCTCTGGAGCTACTCCCACATGTGTATTTCCACTGTAAGCCTCTCTGAGCATGTGTCTTTCCCTTGGCAAGCCACCTTGCCACCCCTGGGGTTGAAATATTCCACCTGCGGCTGGACACCCCAGTGTTCTCCATATGCTTCCTTCGGGTCATGTGTGTATTTTCTAAATGCTACATTCATTACACTCGCAGCGTTCATTACACTGCTGCCTATTGTGAGTTTGTTTGCTTTGAGGCTGTAAGCTCCGTCTAAGCCTCGTATTAGCTTCATATTTCTTTCTGTTTTGAACCATAATTTACTATAATTTCTAGTGGTTTTTACAACAGAATACCCAACATCTCAGATAACCTTACACCGCTAGCTTCCGTTATTGTTAGCACAACATGCTAGTAACTCGCTAGGCTGTTAACGCGCCACCCGTGCGCGCTGTTATTTATTTAATTTTTTTTCTTGTGCGCCCGCGCCTTTGAGTTCATAAAAGCCCAGGTGAGTAAGAATCAGTTAACAAACACCGTGAGTTATGTCTTGTCCTGTTATTGTCACCTGCACTTCATGTCACATGTTTAGTATAGCCTTCTCCGTTGGCAATATTGGATTTATATGTGATAAATGCAAGGAGACAGTCAGGCTGACGGAGAAGATTTCAGAACTAGAGACACGCATCCAAACTCTAATTGAGGATAGAAAGAGTTCTAGAGCTTTAGATACTATTTTGGATGCGCCTAGCATAGTGAACTCTTTACATGATTCGGTTCCGGCTGAAGTAGAGCCCATGCAGCAGGGTAGATGGGTGACAGTGAGAGATCGCTCTAGTCGTGGATCAAAAAACCACTCTTCCGTTCCGATTACCATAAGAAAACGTTTTGCCCCACTCAGTGAAACACCCACTGAAAATTCTGTTGATTGTGCCCTGGTAATTGGTGATTCGATCACACGGAACGTGAAAATAGAGACACCAGCCACCATAGTCACATGTTTGTCGAGAGCCAGAGCGCCTGACATCAAAGCAAATTTAAAAGTGCTGGCTAATGCTAATCGTAAATTCTCTAAGATCATTATTCATGTCGGCACTAATGATGTTCGACTCCGCCAGTCGGAGATCACCAAAATTAATATTAAAGAGGTGTGTGCACTCGCAAGTACGATGTAAGGCACTGTAATTTGCTCTGGCCCCCTTCCTGTTTGCAGGAGTGATGAGATAGCAGATTATGTTCACTCAATCGCTGGTTGTCTGAGTTGTGTCTGCATAATAATGTAGAATTCATAGAAAATTGGAAAAGTTTTTTGGGCAAGCCTGACCTGTTGAAAAGAGATGGTATTCATCCCTCCTGGGATGGTGCTGCTCTTCTCTCTAGTAATTTGACTCATAGTCTTAGAGCTAAAACATGACAATCTGGGGCCCAAGTCAGGAAGCAGACAGACCGGCTAAACCGACCGTCTTCTAGCGGCCTCGCGTCACAAAGGTCAGATAAATCCCATCACATAGAGCCTCTTTCACCTAGATGTCATCATATAGAGACTGTGTCTGTTCCCCGAATTTAGAAATCCAAAAAACATCCAAACCCATCTAAGGTTAAAAATGTTATTGATGTTCAACAAATAAAAAACATATATAATACAGATGAGCAAATGATAAAGCTTGGGTTGCTGAATATTCAATCCCTTACTTCAAAATCACTCATAGTTAATGATATGATTTCAGATTATAACCTAGATGTGCTGTGTTTGACAGAAACCTGGCTAAAACCAAACGATTACATTACTTTAAATGAGTCAACCCTACAAGATTACTGTTATAAACATGAACCGTGCCATGAGGGAACAGAGGGAACAGGAGTCAGACAGGTGGTAAGTGTAACGTCTCGGTTACGTATGTAACCCTCATTCCCTGAGTAGGGAACGGAGACGTTACATCGGATGACGACGAATGGGGTTTCGATTAGAACACCTATCGACTTTGAGTATACAAAAATAAGCCAATGGCTTGCAGAATGGGTCTGCAGAATTTGCATGACGTAGCTCCGCCCCAACTCGTGGGTATAAAAGGAGGACGCCGGCAACATGCAGTTATGTTTCTTCGCTGAGGAGCCAAGACTGAGCTCAGGCGAACCCCGCGGTACAGCGGAAGTGGCAGGAAGACGTAACGTCTCCGTTCCCTACTCAGGGAACGAGGGTTACATTCGTAACCGAGACGTTCCCTTTCGTGGTCACTCCAAGTTACGACCAATGGGGTTATCAGTCTAATCACGCCACCTTCAAAGCTGTCTTCCAGTGCCCTGCGTAAATCTGAGCCCTAGAGAGACTTTGGACGAAGGACTCCTATTTAACACAGGAATACCAAGGTACACTGGGAAGCATATCCCAAGTTAGAGGAAATATGCAATTAACACCAACCCAGAGGGGGGGGGGGGGGGGGGGGGGGGGGGCATTTGGAAATACACATATGACCCGAAGGAATCATATGGAGAATACTGAGGTGTCCAGCCGCAGGTGGAATATTTCAACCTCAGGGGTGGCAAGGTGGCTTGCCAAGGGAAAGACACATGCTCAGAGAGGCTTACAGTGGAAATACACGTGTGGGGGTAGCTCTGGGGAGGGACCATGCACACGGGAGGCACCTAGCCGACGCACAGGCAATAGACACCGGCGCTAGCATCAGGGGTGCTGGAGGAACTCAGGGCTTGCGGAGAAGCTCACCTGAGGAGAATATCGCACTTATCCAGTCCGTGGTGTGGAATGGCGAGCAAGCTAAGACACCTGAGCGCGTCCAGTACTAGCTAGTTGAAGTGAGTACATGAGAGGACAAAGGCTCCACTTGGAGATTGTAGAATCTGGCGAATTTGTTAGGTGTCGCCCAGCCTGCAGCTCTGCAGATGTCTGTTAGCGAGGCGCCATGTGCTAGAGCCCAAGAGGATGCCACACCCCGGATGGAGTGGGCAGTCACACCAAGGGGGCACGGTCGACCTTGCTGCTGGTATGCCAAAGCAATGGTGTCCACTATCCAGTGAGACAACCTCTGCTTGGAGAGAGCCTTTCCCTTCAGCTTCCCACCATAACAGACTAAGAGCTGGTCTGAGGTCCTGAAACACTGCGTCCTGTCTACATAGGCGCGGAGAGCGCGTACTGGACAGAGCAGTGCCAAGGCTGGGTCTGCCTCCTCCAAGGGCAGCGCTTGCAGGTTCACCACCTGGTCCCGGAAGGGAGTGGTAGGAACCTTGGGCACATATCCAAGCCGGGGTCCCAGGATCACGTGAGAGTAAGCCGGCCCGAATTCCAGGCACGCTTCGTCAACGGAGAATGCTTGCAGGTCCCCGACCCTCTTGAGAGAGGCCAATGCAACCAGGAGCGCTGTCTTCATTGACAGGAACTTAAGCTCCACTGATTGCAGAGGCTCAAAGGGAGCACTCTGCAGGGCAGTTAGAACCACTGCGAGGTCCCAAGAGGGAACGAGAGGAGAGCGAGGAGGATTCAGTCTCCTGGCTCCCCTCAAGAACCTGACGATCAGGTCGTGCTTCCCTAAAGATTTACCTTCCACCAAGTCATGGTGTGCGGCAATAGCGGCAACATAAACTTTGAGGGTGGAGGGAAAGAGCCTTCGCTCCAACCCATCTTGAAGGAAAGAAAGCACGAGATTGACCGAACACCTCCGGGGGTCTTCTCGCGAGAAGAGCACCAGTTGACGAAGAGGTTCCACTTCAACGCATAGGCGTGTCTCGTGGACGACGCTCTAGCGGAAGTGATGTTAGCCACCACCGCTGGTGGTAGGGTACTCAAACCTGCCTCGTCCCGTCCAGGAGCCACACGTCCAGGTTCCAAAGATCGAGACGAGGGTGCCATAGGGTGCCTCGTCCCTGAGAAAGGAGGTCCTTCCTCAGAGGAATTGGCCAAGGAGGTGCTGTCGCAAGGAGCACCAGTTCGGAGAACCAGGTCCGGGTGGGCCTGTACGGCGCAACCAGAAGGACCTGCTCCTCGTCCTCCTTGACCTTGCGCAAGACCTGCGCAAGAAGGCTCACTGGGGGAAACGCATATTTGTGGCCCCGCGGCCAGCTGTGCGACAGAGCATCCGTGCCGAGCGTTCCCTCGGTCAGGGAATAATACTGGTCACAAAGGGTCGAGTCGTGGGAGGCAAACAGATCTATCTGTGCGTCCCCGAACTGGTCCCAAATCAGCTGACCGACTGGGGATGGAGTCGCCATTCTCCAGGGAGGGGCTGAAGCCGTGAGAGCTCGTAGGTTGCACAGTTCAGAGCTCCGGGAATATAAATGGCTCGAAGCGACCTCAGATGCTTCTGACTCCATAAGAGGTGGAGAGCGAGTTGCGACATACGGCGGGAGCGTAGACCACCTTGATGGTTGATGTACGCTACAGTGGCGGTATTGTCTGATTGGACTAGTACGTGTTGACCCTTGAGCAACGCCCGGAAGCGGTGCAGGGCAAGGCGTACTGCCAGCAACTCGAGGCAATTGACATGCCATAGGCGCTTGGGTCCTGTCCAGGAGCCCGCGGCAGCATGTCCATTGCACATGGCGCCCCAGCCCCTTGGTGGAGGCATCTGTTGAGACAACAACATGCCGGGAAACTCATTCCAGGGGGACACCTGCCCTGAAAAACTGAGGTTTGACCACGGGGTGAAGGTCTGATGGCAGGTCGGAGTAACTGATACTCGGAACGTGCCTTGTTGCCATGCCCACCTCGGAACTCGGTCACGTAGCCAAAGCTGAAGCGGTCTCATATGAAGTAATTCGAGCGGCGTTACCGCGGCTGCAGATGCCATATATCCCAGGAGCCTCTGAAAGAATTTCACTGGGACCGCACTCTTGCCTTGAAATTGTCTCAGACAAGTCAGCAGTGACTGTGCACGCTCGCTCGTAAGCTGCGCAAACATGGCGACCGAGTCGATGTCCATACCGAGAAAAGAGATCCTCTGCACGGGGCAAAGTTTGCTCTTCTCCCAGTTGACCCGAAGGCCCAGACGAGCTAGGTGCCGGAGCACAAGGTCCCTGTGTTCGCAAACCTGGTCTCGAGAGTGAGCTAGGATAAGCCAGTCGTTGAGATAGTTCAGGATGCGAACCCCGTGAACCCGAAGGGGAACAAGGGCTGCCTCGACGACCTTCGTGAAGACGCGAGGAGACAGGGCTAGCCGAAAGGGAGGACCGCGTACTGGTATGCCTGCCCCTCGAAAGCAAACCGGAGGAACGGTCTGTGTCGAGGAGGAATGGAGACATGAAGTAGGCGTCCTTCAGGTCGATAGCTGCAAACCAATCCTGGGGCCGAACACATTCGAAAATGCGTTTGGCGGTGAGCATCTTGAACGGCATCCTGTGAAGGGAGCGGTTCAACAAGCATAAGTCCAGGATCGGTCTTAACCCACCCGTTTTCTTGGGGACAATGAAGTAAGGGCTGTGGAAGCCGGACCTCATCTCGGCTGGAGGGACAGTCTCGATTGCACCCTTCGCCAGCAGGGTGGCAATCTCTGCTCTCATGATAGGGGCATTGCCACCGACCAGAGTGGAGCGGACTCCCCTGTAGCGGGGAGGAGACCGTGCGAACTGAATCGCATAGCCGAGCCGATGGATCGCGCGACTCAGCGAAACAGACAGGGAAGCCAGCGTAGTCAACGAACCACCGACGTCCCCTCGGTGGTGCAGCGAAGCGGAATGACCGGCCCAGAGTGGGGGCACGGTCATAACCGCACCCTGACAGAGGAGGCCAGGGAAGGACCAGCGTTCCGCGGGGGCCTGCTCTGCCAGGGGTCTGGCGACAGAGGGGGATGAGAGCGGTACGGTCCAGGGACGGCACACACTGTCATCCGGCTCTGAGACAGGGGGGGACGAGGGGTGCAAGGCTCGGAGGCGGCGCACCTTGTCGTCCAAAACTCTGTATGCTCAGAGATGAGAGAGCCAGTTCTTTCTGAATAAGGATTCTTCCCCAGCCCTCCACCGGGGAAAGGAGTGGCCCTGCTCCTGGAAACTCCTGAAAAGAACTTAGTCCCATCTCTGAGCAGCCCATCTCAAAAGTGCTTGCTAACCCGGCGTTTAGCGGGGGGGGCTGGAGAGGGCTGAGGTATCCCCCCACGGTCTTCCAAAGCCAGCCCGGGTGAACGGGCGGGGTTGGAACCGTGGGAGGGCGCCCTCGGCGGTTGGCAGACTGAGGGACCTGAGCGGACGGCGGGGCCCCGGGCGGTTGAGAACTGTTGGGCAGAAGCTGCACTGCCGAAGAGGCCGACCTGGGATATGGGGGTGTCGAGCAGACGAGTCCGCCGACATCCTGCACATCAGACCGGTCAGCCCCAGAGTGGTAAACATCACCTGACTCGGAGAGCTTACGGCCACCTTCGTCGCTCGGAGAGTAAGGTCAGTGGCGGCGCGCTTTTTGGTAGCTCATTAAAGAGCCTCGAGTCAGTCCCGCCCTCATGCATAACCATGAGCATCTGGGTCAGGTAGACCACAGAACGGTCATGGGATGCAGTGAGGCGGCTGCCTGTCCTGTGGCACTATAGGATTTCGCCACAGATTAGTGTAGATGAAAAGAACTACAGGCTTCGGACGGGTGCTTAGGATTGCGCTGGGAAGCACTCTGAGGACACAGTAGCATCGCAACAGAGCGTTAAACCGGGGGGACCCCAGTGTACCCAGGGGCAGCGGCCCCGTTGAGGGGGGGAAAGGCGGATGAGACCAACGAGCAGTCCTGAGAAGACACGGGGGTCTTTCAGGACGTCGAGATCTCATCATGCACGTCCGGGAAGAAAGATATTGGGGTTTGCCGTGGACGCGGGTCGGCGGCCTTACCCAAAAATCAATCGTCCCAGGAAAGCATGGCCGTAATCTCCGGATCAGACTCAGGCACAGCCATAGCACACCAGAAGGTGGCAGCTGTGACGAGTTGTCACTTCCAGAAGAATAAAGCCCACCTAGTGATGCTGCTGCAGACATAGCACCATCCTCTGTAGCTTTCAAATGAAAACACACGGGCCACCCGAAGATAGACTCGTGGAATCACCTGATCGCTAGCGGGCACCGTCATTGAAGAGGGGGGCTGGGGTCACGGACACAGAGTCGGCGCCTTGTTCCAGACCATCACCCTCAGGTCACCCTGTCCACCAGCCGAAGATCGGGGGGTGGATGAGGGGACTCTCACTCTTGGGAGTTCACCGAGTCTCGACCTAAATGACGCGATGATCATGTTCCCACAGAGAGATCACCCACGAGCGCTGTACAAGCATGATCAAAGCCCAAACATACTAGACAGCGCTCGTGCCCATCAGAGTCCGATACCAATCTGCCGCAACCACAAATGCACGGGCGAGCCGTCTTTAAAAAGACGTGCCGCGTGCGAGCTCTTTTGTGAGAGGAGAAAAAAAACTCCGTGATGATGAAGCGAGCGGGGAGAAACACACTCACTGGCAGATCACTGCACAGATCAGCAGGCAATGTGAACTCGCTGCAGATCGCCGTCACACTAACACCGGAGAGAATGGCTCGTCTCGTAGAGCGAAGTCAGAAATGGCTGTGGAATGAAGAGATACTCTTGGCTCCGAAGCGAAAACATAACTGCATGTTGCCGGCGTCCTCCTTTTATACCCACGAGGTGGGGCGGAGTTACGTCATGCAAATTCCGCAGACCCATGGCATTTCTTTGCCATTGGCTCGTTTTTGTATACTCGAAGTCGATAGGTGTTCTAAGCGAAACCCCATTTGTCGTCATCCGACGTAACTCAGAGTGACCACGAAAGGGAACAATGTTTATTAGCAGGATTGCAGATGCAGACGGAGATATGTTGAGTACTCAGACAGTTGATAAGCAGATGCGAACATAACTCAAGATTAAATAGAGTCTCTGTTTCAGATGTAGATGACGAGTCACATGGAAGGGTTAAACGACGGATGAAAGGAGACTGAAGGAGGCATATGATGACAAGGGTGTGAAGGAAGTCCAATGGATAGCAGGTGAGTAGCAGGTGAGTAGCAGGTGAGTAGCAGGTGAGTAGCAGGTGAGTAGCAGGTGAGTAGCAGGTGAGTATTAGGTGAGTAGCAGGTGAGTCAGTGTGTCAAGTAGAGACGAGACCAGACAATGAGTGTGTGAAGGAGAGTGGAATATAAAGGTGGTGGAATGATGAGGTGCAGGTGATGGTGATCAAAACTCAGGGGATAATGAACGAGTAGGAGGAGTGAGAGAATGAGTGGGAGGAGTGGTTAAGGCTAGTGGAATCCTGACAGTCCAAAACGCAAAGGGGGAGGAGTTGCTGTAATTTATAGTAATATTTTTAAAACCACTAAGAAATCTAGTTTTAAATATACTTCTTTTGAAGTGTTGGTGCTTAATGTAAAAATATATAGTGTAAACGATAAATCATGTTTGAGAATTCTGCTGGCTACTGTATACAGGGCACCAGAAAGATTTTATCAAAGAATTTGCGGACTTTCTACCAGAATTAGTATTGGCTACAGATAAAGTACTAATATTTGGTGATTTTAATATACACATAGATAATGAAAAAGATGTATTGGGATTGGCTTTTAAATACATTGTAGACTCAATTGAAGTTAGACAACACGTGTCAGGACCTACTCATTGTCGTAATTATACTCTAGATCTAATATTATCACATGGAATAGATGTTGATGCCTTTGAAATTCTGCAGCAGAGGGATGACATCTCAGATCATTATCTAGTCTCATGTAAATTACATTTAGCCAAGGCTGCAAAGCCGACTCCGTGTTATAAATATGTTAGACCTATAACTTCTGCCACTAAACATTGCTTTATCAATAATTTTCCTAATCAGTTTCATCATCTCAGCATCCTGGATAGCTTAGAAGAACTTGATATTGCAACAGAAACTTTTAACTCTCTCTTTTCCAGCACTTTAGACGCAGTTACTCCGTTGGGCTTAAAGAAGATTAAAGAAAATAGTCTAACGCCGTGGTACAACGAGCACACTCAGGCCCTTAAGAGAGCAGCCAAAAAAATGGAACACAACTGGAAGAAAACAAAACTAGAGGTATTTCGGATTTCATGGAAGGAGAGCTCGATTGCTTACAGAGAGGCTTTAAAAACTGCTAGATCTTATTTTTCAACCCTATTAGAAAAAAATAAACATAATCCTAGGTATTTATTTGAGACAGTGGATAAACTAACGAAAAACACAGCTTCAAGCACAGAAGTTTCCAAGCAACACAGCAGTAATGACTTTATGAACTTCACTTATAAGATCGATAATATCAGGGAGAAAATTATAACTATGCAACCGTCTACTACAGCATCGCATCAGAGAGTGCATTGTAGTCTCCCTGAGTAAAAATTTGATTAATTTGTTGCTTTAGGAGAGGTCCTGCAAATTAGAGGTTTTGCAAATTAGTTAATTCATCAAAATCGACAACTTGTATGTTAGACCCTATACCGACTTAGCTACTAAAAGAGATGCTTCCAGATGTAGAAGTAGCTTTATTTGTCACTTAGTCACAAGTACCAGTGAAATTTGCCATCAACCTGTCCATACAGACATACATACAATATGACAAGGGGGTAGACAGGACAGGAAGACAGAGCATTGAGGAAGAAAATACAGCATAACATGAGGAGGGGTGAGGAGAAAATAAAAAAGGGCGACCCCCCAGACTATGCTCCTGTGAGGAGTACAGTTTGGGAACAGTAAAAAAAACACCTCAGCAACATTAGCACATAATCAGTACACTCTACAACATGAACACACAAGACTTGCAACAGGGGAGGGGAGTGGGGGATGAAGGTAGCCCAGCACAGTCAGGCAGCCATCCGGTCCTGTAGCCATTCTCGGCGCTGGTCACAGACCCGCCTGTCAGACTGGTGGTACAAGCGTCGAAGGCGAGGGATGAGGGGTGGGTGGGTGATTGCATATCTGTATATATGTTAGAGTTCGTGTATGTGTAGGCCTGGAGAGTCGCTAGGCCTGGCATCATAATCTAGGTGCCTCAAGTCCGCAGGATTGTCATAGCGATACACAGCAAGTTGCCATGGAGACAACCCTGATCAGGTCCCAGACAGAGTCAACAATCAGCAGGTGTCTGTGGGTAGTGGGGGAAGGAACGCACCAGTGCTCTTCGGGGGGAGTTGTTGTTCCAACAGCAGCCTTGGCCAAGGCCAGTGCTGGATTAGGGGGGCCGAAAGCAGATAAGATTGGGATTGTTTGGTCTTGGGACGAGTAGCCGCATTCCGATTTACACAGCTCCAGGTCCATTTTGGTCTCCGAAACGATCCATTTGCCTTTGCAAAGCTGTGAGCTTCTCCATGATGTTATCCATACAGTTGTTCATAGTCACAGTCTGAGTGCTGACAGCTCTGCCCACTGCTTCAATCATGACGGGCAGCCATGTGGAGCTTTGGACAGCTGTCGCCGACTTCTTAGTTCCTCGATAAACCAGTGCAATGCCTGATCCAATCAGCAGAAAACCTGTTATCATGGTTCCGAATAGGTAGATATCTTCAATGTCCTCCACGGAAAGAGCCGCCAGACACACGACCCGCCACCTCTCCCACGCGTCCATCGTGTAGCCAGCTGTGAACGTTCCGGCAGGGCAGTCAGGTTCCCCCGAACCCAAGCTTCTCGTCGAGAAGATGGTGTCAATTGCATTGAGAGACCAGTTGATCAAATCCATAATTTCTTAGTTTGGAGAGCAGTGCGGAGAGAGTCTCTCAAAGTACAAGACAGTAGACTAACGAGACGAGAGGAGCAAAGCAGGGGAGGTAAGGGAGAGGAGGGGAAGAAAATGCGACCGCCTTCGTTGAGAGCCACAGAAGAAAGTCACAGATCCTCTTCTATATATCATTAATTTGTCTTTGTCTCTAGGATACGTACCAAAAACCTTTAAGCTGACTATGATTAAACCGCTTGCTAAAAAATGCAACTTTATCCTACAGAATTAGTCAATTACAGGCCGATCTCAAATCTGCCTTTTCTGTCAAAGATGTTAGAAAAAGCAGTATCCTCACAACTGTGTTCCTTTCTTGAAATAAATGATATCTGCGAGGATTTTCAGTCAGGATTTAGACCGTACCATAGTACTGAGACTGCTCTCATTAGAGTTACAAATGATTTGCTCTTATCATCCGATCGTGGTTGTATATCTCTATTAGTGTTACTCGATCTTAGTGCTGCATTTGACACCCTTGACCACAACATTCTTTTAAATAGACTAGAAAACTATGTTGGCATTAGTGGAATTGCATTATCATGGTTAAATCATACTTATGAGACCGTTATCAGTTTGTAGCAGTAAATGAAGAGATGTCATATCGATCACAAGTTCAGTATGGCGTACCACAAGGCTCAGTACTAGGACCGCTGCTGTTCACTCTGTACATGCTACCATTAGGAGATATCATTAGGAAACATGGAATTAGCTTTCACTGTTATGCCGATGATACTCAGCTGTATATTTCTTCACGACCTGATGAAACTTACCAATTCACAAATCTAACGGAATGCATAGCTGATATAAAAAATTGGATGACTAGTAATTTCCTCCTACTAAATTCTGAAAAAACAGAGATTCTAATTATTGTACAAAAAACTTTCACGCGTATGTCAATATCCAGTCTCTTTTCCTCTCCTCTTCCTCCCTCTCCTGTTCACACACAGTATTACACACGCACTTTCGCTGACACTCAATTACACTCTCTCTCTCTTCCAACTGTTCCTTGTTTGCTTCTGCTTCGTGCTAGATTCCCCGCACCTGTTCTCTCTTTTCTCTGATTACGCTTGCTACTTCTTCCCTCTCTTTCCCTGTCTCTTTGTCAGATTGTTTGTTAACCACTGATGAAAGGAGCTTCACAGATTTTCCTCCATCAGCCTGTCCTGTCCTGTCCTGTCCTGTCCTGTCCTGTCCTGTCCTACCAGGAATCATAAGATTGCAAGTACTGTGTCACCTGTGCTTAAACTGCTCTCTGAGCAGCCAGAAAAATGGAGCGCAACTGGAAGAAAACAAAACTAGAGGTATTTCGGATTTCATGGAAAGAGAGCTCGATTGCTTACAGAGAGGCTTTAAAAGCTGCTAGATCTGCTTATTTTTCAACCCTATTAGAAGAAAATAAACATAATCCTAGGTATTTATTTGAAACAGTGGCTAAACTAACGAAAAAGAAAGCTTCAAGCACAGAAGTTTCCAAGCAACACAGCAGTAATGACTTTATGAACTTCTTCACTTATAAGATTGATAATATCAGGGACAAAATTATAACTATGCAACCGTCTACTACAGTATCGCATCAGGGAGTGCATTGTAGTCTCCCTGAGGAAAAATTTTATTCATTTGTTGCCATAGGAGAGGAAGAATTCTGCAAACTCGTTAATTCATCTAAATCGACAACTTGTATGTTAGACCCTATACCGACTAGGATATTGAAAGAGATGCTTCCAGAGATCATAGATCCTCTTCTTAACATCATTAATTCGTCTTTGTCTCTAGGATACGTACCAAAAACTTTTAAGCTGGCTATGATAAAACCGCTTGTTAAAAAAACGCAACTTGATCCTTCAGAATTAGTCAATTACAGGCCGATCTCAAATCTGCCTTTTCTGTCAAAGATATTAGAAAAAGCAGTATCCTCACAACTGTGTTCCTTTCTTGAAAGAAATGATATCTGCGAGGATTTTCAGTCAGGATTTAGACCGCACCATAGTACTGAGACAGCTCTCATTAGAGTTACAAATGATTTATTTTTATCATTCGATCGTGGTTGTATCACTCTATTAGTGTTACTTGATATTAGTGCTGCATTTGTCACAATTGACCACAACATTCTTTTAAATAGACTAGAAAACTATGTTGGCATTAGTGGAATTGCACTAGCATGGTTTAAATCATACTTATCTGAGCGTTATCAGTTTGTAGCAGTAAATGAAGAGATGTCTTATCGATCACAAGTTCAGTATGGCGTACCACAAGGCTCAGTACTAGGACCGCTGCTGTTCACTCTGTACATGCTACCATTAGGACATATCATTAGGAAACATGGAATTAGCTTTCATTGTTATGCCGATGATACTCAGCTTTATATTTCTTCAAAACCTAACGAAACTTACCAATTCACAAAATTAACGGAATGCATAGCTGATATAAAAAATTGGATGACTAGTAATTTCCTACTACTAAACTCTGAAAAAACAGAGATTCTAATTATTGGACAAAAAACTTCCACACGTAATAACCTAGAATACTGTCTAACACTTGATGGCTGCTCTGTTAAGTCTTCGTCGTCGGTTAGGAACCTGGGTGTGCTTTTTGATAGCAATCTTTCATTTGAAAGTCACGTGTCTAGTATCTGTAAAACCCCATTTTTCCATCTTAAAAATATATCTAAATTACGACATATGCTCTCATTAACAAATGCGGAACAATTATTTCATGCTTTCATGACATTAAGACTAGATTATTGTAATGCTCTACTGGGTGGTTGCCCTGCACGCTTAATAAATAAATTACAGCTGGTCCAAAACGCTGCAGCTCGAGTTCTTACTAGAACCAGGAAATATGACCATATTAGCCCGGTTCTGTCAACACTGCATTGGCTGTCTATTAAACATCGTATAAATTTTAAAATATTGTTGATTACTTACAAAGCACTAAATGGTTTAGCTCCGCAGTACTTGAGCGAGCTCTTAACGCATTATAGTTCTTCACGTCTATTGCGATCTCAAAATTTGGGCCAGTTGATAATACCTAGAATATCAAAATCGACTGCTGGCGGTAGATCCTTTTCCTATTTAGCACCAAAACTTTGGAACAGTCTTCCTACCATTGTCCGGGAAGCAGACACACTCTGTCAGTTCAAAGCTAGACTAAAAACACATCTCTTTGACCTAGCATACACATAATATATTATAGACTTCTGTAATTCAATGTTAGGCTGCATAGATTAGGTCAGCCGGAACTGGGAACACTTCCCTTAAATCCTGATGTACTCGTTACATCATCATAAGAAGAATGGCATCTACGCTAATTTTAGTGTCTTTGTTTATCCTGAGGTTTTCCCGCAGCCTACCGGATCCAGGCCGTATCCAGATCTGACTAGGAGCTTTGCCTGGACCCGATGACAACGCAGTGCTGAAGTGCCAACTAGCCTCTCCCTATGGGGGATCCCTTTCCCGCTCTACAGATAAAACGTTGTGATTCCGGTTCGCGTACCCACCCCGAAGTGATAAAATAAAACAAAATTCTGTATCAAATTACAGTTACTGTAAATCCGGCCTCTAGTTCATAAACGCCAGAGGAGAACTGGCCCCCGACTGAGCCTGGGTTCTCCCAAGGTTTTTTTTCTCCAGTAGGTCACCTGATGGAGTTTTAGGACACCAGTAGGTCACTTGATGGAGTTTTTCGGTTCCTTGCCACTGTTGCCTTTGGCTTGCTCAGTTGGGGATA
This sequence comes from Meda fulgida, assembly GCA_030578275.1. NCBI lineage: Eukaryota > Metazoa > Chordata > Actinopteri > Cypriniformes > Leuciscidae > Meda > Meda fulgida. The sequence continues at coordinate 18,874,328 of CM060627.1, forward strand.
TTCAAAATAATTAACCAAGCATTAATACCATTGATCAGCCCTACCAAACGTGGATGTTTTTTCACTAAGAAACAAACATTGTTATGTTATTTGATTGATATTGTGAAGCTGCTTTGATGCAATTTACATTGTGAAAAGCGCTATATAAATACACTTGACTTGACTCTGTATCCACTCAGTGTCCATGCAGCCTGAACTGTTACTGTTTCCAGTTGACCAACCTCTTTGTGTTTCCCGAGTGACCAGAGCCTAGCCGTCGTTCTGTGCTCCTTTCATCCTTGCTGTCAGCCGCCCACGCTCTTCCAAAGGGGAATCTTTCTGTTGATGATTATCTGGCCCTAATTCCGTCTGTTTCTGTTGTTCATTTTCTGCAAGATAATTCCTGTTGCGGGTGGCTTCCTCATTTAATATTATTAAAGACACTTTGACTGTGATTCGCTGTTGGGTTTTCTCTCACTTCATAACAGCATAATAACCTATAATACTGTCTAACACTTGATGGCTGCTCTGTTAAGTCTTCATTGTCGGTTAGGAACCTGGGTGTGCTCTTTGATACCAATCTTTCATTTGAAAGTCACGTGTTTAGTATCTGTAAAACTGCATTTTTCCATCTTAAAAATATATCTAAATTACGCCATATGCTCTCATTGACAAATGCGGAACAATTAGTTAATGCGTTCATGACATCAAGGCTAGATTATTGTAATGCTCTACTGGGTGGTTGCCCTGCACGCTTAATAAACTAATTACAGCTAGTTCAAAATGCAGCAGCTCGAGTTTTTACCAGAACCAGGAAGTATGACCATATTAGCCCGGTTCTGTCAACACTGCATTGGCTCCCTATTAAACATTGTATAAATTTTAAAATGTTGCTGATTACTTACAAAGCACTAAATGGTTTAGCTCCGCAGTACTTGAGCGAGCTATTAATGCATTATAGTCCTCACGTCTATTGCGATCTTTAAATTCCGGCCAGTTAATAATACCTAGAATACCAAAACCGACTGCTGGCGGTAGATCCTTTTTCTATTTAGCACCAAAACGCAGACACACTCTGTCAGTTCAAAGCTAGATTAAAAACACATCTCTTTGACCTAGCATTCACATAATACATTATCGACTTCTATAATTCAATGTTAGGCTGCATAGATTAGGTCAGCTGGAACTGGGAACACTTCCCTTAAATCCTGATGTCAAGTCAAGTCAAGTCAAGTGTATTTATATAGCGCTTTTCACAATATAAATTGCATCAAAGCAGCTTCACAGTATCAATCAAATAACATAACAATGTTTGTTTCTTAGTGGAAAAAACATCCACGTTTGGTAGGGCTGATCAATGGTATTAATGCTTGGTTAATTAATTTGTATATCCCCAACTAAGCAAGCCAAAGGCAACAGTGGCAAGGAACCGAAAAACTCCATCAAGTCACCTACTGGTGTCCTAAAACTCCATCAGGTGACTTAATGGAGAGAAAAAAAACCTTGGGAGAACCCAGGCTCAGTCGGGGGCCAGTTCTCCTCTGCCGTTTATGAACTAGAGGCCGGATTTACAGTAACTGTAATTTGATACAGAATTTTGTTTTATTTTATCACTTCGGGGTGGGTACGCGAACCGGAATCACAACGTTTTATCTATAGAGTGGTAAAGGGATCCTGCATAGGGAGAGGCTAGTTGGCACTTCAGCACTGCGTTGTCATCGGGTCCAGGCAAAGCTCCTAGTCAGATCTGGATACGGCCTGGATCTGGCAGGCTGCGGGAAAATCTCGGGATAAACAAAGACACTAAAATTAGTGTAGATGCCATTCTTCTTATGATGTAATGAGTACATCAGGATTTAAGGGAAGTGTTCCCAGTTCCGGCTGACCTAATCTATGCAGCCTAACATTGAATTATAGAAGTCTATAATGTATTATGTGTATGCTAGGTCAAAGAGATGCGTCTTTAATCTAGCTTTGAACTGACAGAGTGTGTCTGCTTCCCGGACAATGGTAGGAAGACTGTTCCAAAGTTTTGGTGCTAAATAGGAAGAGGATCTACCGCCAGCAGTCGATTTTGATATTCTAGGTATTATCAACTGGCCCGAATTTTGAGATCACAATAGACGTGAAGGACTATAATGCGTTAAGAGCTCGCTCAAGTTCTGCGGAGCTAAACCATTTAGTGCTTTGTAAGTAATTAACAATATTTTAAAATGTATACGATGTTTAATAGGCAGCCAATGCAGTGTTGACAGAACCGGGCTAATATGGTCATATTTCCTGGTTCTAGTAAGAACTCGAGCTGCTGCGTTTTGGACCAGCTGTAGTTTATTTATTAAGCGTGCAGGGCAACCACCCAGTAGAGCATTACAATAATCTAGTCTTGATGTCATGAAAGCATGAACTAATTGTTCCGCATTTGTTAATGAGAACATATGTCGTAATTTAGATATATTTTTAAGATGGAAAAATGCGGTTTTACAGATACTAGACACGTGACTTTCAAATGAAAGATTGCTATCAAAGAGCACACCCAGGTTCCTAACTGACGACGAAGACTTAACAGAGCAGCCATCAAGTGTTAGACAGTATTCTAGGTTATTACGTGTGGAAGTTTTTTGTCCAATAATTAGAATCTCTGTTTTTTCAGAGTTTAGTAGTAGGAAATTACTAGTCATCCAATTTTTTATATCAGCTATGCATTCCGTTAATTTTGTGAATTGGTAAGTTTCGTTAGGTTTTGAAGAAATATAGAGCTGAGTATCATCGGCATAACAGTGAAAGCTAATTCCATGTTTCCTAATGATATCTCCTAATGGTAGCATGTACAGAGTGAACAGCAGCGGTCCTAGTACTGAGCCTTGTGGTACGCTATACTGAACTTGTGATCGAAAAGACATCTCTTCATTTACACTGATAACGGTCAGATAAGTATGATTTAAACCATGCTAGTGCAATTCCACTAATGCCAACTGTTGTAGAAATTTTAATAGTCATTTATTCCTAACAGATATCATAAGGGATTGAACCTATTCAATGTGTAAAAGTATATGTGTGTACGTGCTTGTGCGTGACGTTTCAGGAATATATGGGACAGGACCTCTTGACCTTAGGAATGGTCAAGATTTGGCTAGTTTAATTCAGGGCCAGGTTGTGTCTTTAGTAGAAACTGAACAGCAGTGGGGACCTTATCTGAGTGGGTGAAAGGGTAACTGCTGTGAGGAGGAACCTTGAAAAGAGTATAAAGGCTGTCTCATGTCTTCCTGGTGCGCGTCACTCACATCACAGGGTAACTGCTGTGTTGGCGACTGGGCCTATTCTTGCAAGAATAAATACATTTCTTTTTTATTAATTTGACTCTGAGTGTCTCTTACGCAGTGATGATGTTTAACAGAAGTTTTGCCACAACAATTTGGTGTCAGAAGAGTGGGATTCCTTGGAAGTGCCTTCTGGACCTGAGAGCGGACGGTGTTTGGCCACCTGGACTGAGCAGTTCCAGCTCTACCTCGTAAGTTTCAGAGAGAGGGGCCGACCGCTATCAGGGCCAGGAGGGGCTCCACTGGAATGAAATGAGAACGAACCCGTGGCAATCCAAGACATCTCTGGTAAGAGACGGCTAAAATATTTTATTTTGGGTTAAAATATTATTCAATTGTGGGTAAAACCATAGTGGCTGGGTCTGTTCGTTTCTGTGGTGTAAGTCAAGAGCACCGGTACAACACTGCTAGGAATGTGCGAAAGTGCGTATTTGCGAAACAAGGCACTGGGTGCGGTTTTGCAAATCGAGTGAGCTTCGTACGGCAGTCAATTGGGGGTCGGTTGAGACTTACGGGCGGGTCAAGGGTTAATGCAGTGGGGCTAACTGCGTGAGGAGCGTATTTGCAAAATAAGGCACTGGGTGCGATTTTGCAAATCGAGGGATACTCACGTAGCAGTTTACTGGGAGTTAATCGATCCGTCAGGAAAGCACTGGGTGCGCCCTGCCTGGTCTGAGGGTAAGTGGATCAGATCTGGTGGAGACGTCCATCAGATTAGTAGACGCAGCGTCGAACAAAAATCCACAGAGTAACAGAAACAGCCAGTATGGGAAAATCTCAGAGCAAGATTGCCAAATTTGACACACCGTTTTTTTTCAAATGAGGAAATATTATGAGGGAAAATGTATGTTAGACATTGAAAAACTGGGAAAATACCATGATTTCCTCAGGGAGGGAATCAGTTGAACAGGGCAGTGAGAAACAAAGAGTTATGGCTGTGTTCAAACGTGTGTAAGCAATGTGGACAAACAATGGATTGTTGTTTTAAAGGGGAAGAAGAAAAAAAAAAAGTCGAACTGCAGAGAGAAATAGGGTTTTACTTATGCATTTTGGATGCATGACATTAGATGTCTATAGAACTTAAATTTATATGATAAGGATTGAAGTAGCAGGCAGCAATAAGGCTGTCTGTGTGAAATAGAGTGATAGAGTGATAGAAATAGAGTGGAACTGTAAGTGAGAAACTTGATGGAAGAGGGAAGTGAAGGGAAAACAAGAAGGTTGGTGTGTGAGATATGTGTGTGTGGGGATTGTAGTTAAACAATCATGTACTGGTTAGATAATGAAGGAACTGGCATGTAGAGAAAAGAAAGGAGAGGATACAGAAGGAACTGGCATGTAGGGAAAGATTGAGAAGACATATAGTGGAATCCTATATGTGATGAAAATAAAATGTCTGACAGAATTTATGGAAATTATAGTTTTATAAAAAACGAATGCATATAGCCTGTTATTTATGATTGTAGACGATGTCTGTATTTAATATCTGAGGAGTGACTGAGGGTCCAGCTATATGCTGGGAGTACAGCAACAGTGTTTGCTTATTCAGCCCGGCTTCCGGACGTTAAATATATACTTGTTCTGTAATCAGTGTTGTTGCTGATAATACCAAATTAGTCAAATGTAAAGACAACTTTGACCAAAGATTCTGGAAATCAATAATGTATAATGTCGGATATTTGTTGATATTAAGTAATTGATGCAAAAGATGTCTGTGTTATAATGGAAATTCTGGGTCAGGGATCATTTCCCTGGACAAGTATGACTAAAGTTAAATGAAAACTTTGTGCAAACAACTTATGCAGCTTAAGAAAATTGATGTGCGGCCAATAATAATGATAAAGATTATGATTCGGCTATTGGGATTGAATCCGCCACTGGTGGATTGTAAAAGAATACAGAGAACTGCTTATCAGCTCTGTTTGCATTCCTGAATGGGACACACTGCTTCAGTGATGTGCAGTAAGTTGGAGCCGACAGAGAGTGCTTTAATTGTGGTCAGCAGGACCATTTAACACGTAACTGTAAATGCCCACCGAGAAGGTGTTTGAAAATGTGATAGTGACACATTTCTGGTAATAATGTGGGTTTGAAAGTAGATCAGTGTTTAAATGACGACATTAACATTTTCGTCTGAGAAAGAATAAGAGATAAAAACAGGGTCAAAAGATTGAAGTCTTAAAGTGAATCCTTTTGAAGAAAAGATCTATAATAGTAATTTTCTTGAAACAGTGAAACAGTTTGATGAAAGTTGCAAAATATATAAAAGTAACTAAAAGGATGATTGTGTTTTAATTCAACATTTTAAGAAGGGTTCAGGTTATATAGAGAGACAAATCTCACGGATGATTTATAATAACTGCAAAAGATGCAGAGTAGCCTTGTCAAAGTTAGTGTGAATCCCGATTGGAGAGTGATAAACTCCTAGAAAAAACGTTGAAGTCAGATATTAAGCTATGGTAATTGAGAACTAGAATAATTATTTGTATTTAAGATCAAATAAGTAGAAGTAATAGGCTACTGGATTAACAGTTGTTAAATGTCAAATGTGTTCTGTTAGTGTTTTGACCATGAAAGAACTAGAAGCTGATGTTTTGCTTTCAAAAGATAAGTTTGTTATTGGCTGTAATGAAACAGCTCGCTTATCTGAATCTGGTGTGTGATGTGGCTGAAAACCGCCAGTACGACAGAGACTCAATCTGAGTGGAAATTTCTAATGTCTAAATTCCATGAGATATGGGCAAAAGACAACTATAAAAATGTTTATTTGGAAATACATGTAATTTCTGGCAAATATGCCTTAAGCTGGGATAGAGTTAAAAGATGGTAGATAGAGTTTGATGTTAGAAGTTTATGAGAGTACAGTGTGCCAGTCCTGAAAGTCTCAGAGTCTCTCTCAATCATGTCAGCTAAAAGATGTTATTTGAGCCTGTGTCATAAGTAATAAGCTATTTATAGTAAAAGCACAATGTTTCGGTTGAAAATCAGACACAGAGATGTTAAAATAAATCATTGCCATTAAGTGGGCAAGTGGTATTTGAGAATGTTTTAAATGTAAAACTGAATGACTTTAAAGAAGTCTGTAAAATAATGATGCAGATCTTAAACGATAGAGGACCAGTAACTTCTTTAAGTTTCCACCATGAAACAGGGCCGAAGGCTACGGCTACAGATGTACAGTAACAGTACACTGAATGTATGGCTGTGATCTAAATTCACTGAGTATAATCTAAGTAGCTAGGTTGATGATTAAGATGGTTAATGGATTTAAATGATTAAATACTGCTGTTATTTACCTGTCTCCCTGTGTGAACACTATTAGGCAATCGGAATGGCTCTGGTGACTCTTGAACGTGCCTTTCCTAAGCTCCAGAAAACAGCTGAGTTCTGTTGAAGAAAACTGATTGTGTGATGGGAAAGAGCGGTCACCAGTGTGTACGAGTGGCTACTCAATGACGGGATGATCTTCCTGGCCAGGGGACAGCCCAACGCAGGGGGTCACGAACACTGGGCACCTCCGGATGGAGGTGTTATACGTGAGAAAGGTATGAGAGTTGAGGGCTGATTACTGGAGGCCACTGGGATCAGCAGAGCATTGAGAGGTGAGATGCGCTGTGAGGAGTTACGGCAGTCTGACCCAGAAAATGTGAGTTTCCTCTATACCACTCGCAGGAAGAAACCGCATTGGTTGTATGGCTTGTTTTTCATTATGACAAGTGTCTGCAACTATGGCAGGGGGACAACACCCTGATGGAGATTATAGCTTAAGAGCCAATGGCCTTTCAAGAGCCAGCTGATATCAGGAGGGGATTGCCATTATTTGTTGTGGAGACAGTAGCAAACTTGTATTATAGGCAAGAAAATGTATAGAAGTGTTGATTTTTAACTAATATGTCTATAACATAGTCTTAACTCCTGAAGGTCAGTAGATATGGTGGTGACTAAAGATGAAGACAGCTTTCGTAGATTTAAGAAAGGTGTGCATAACAAAGATGAATGGTCAAAGGTTATTGTAATGAATTTAAATTTTGTCTAAGTTACAGTCTTAGAAGGCTGTGGAAAATACTATTTGTTAATAGTGAGAGAGACTGCCTGAGTTGGAGGAAGGGATGGTAACTGTGTCTTTCTTTCTTTCTTTCTTTCTTTCTTTCTTTCCGTTATCGGCCTGCTAGAGCAAGCTGAAGAAAAATAATGATAAGGAACCAAAACAACCCAGCTGCCTTTTCTAAAAATCAAATGAATAATGAACAGACATGATTTGAAACTGGTCAAGATACCATGTAAAATTAGGTAAACCTAGAGGAAAATGTGAAGTTTAAAATCGTACTTAAAATTTAAATCTTTTTAGAGACGATATATTGAAAAGGAGGGGTTGACATGCGTGTCTAATATGAGTGTGTGAGTGTGTGTGATGGTGACAGCACTTTGTCTTGTATGTGACTATGTGTTAGTTTGGGGTACTAATACTAAGTCTGAATGGGGTGTATATTGTGTCATTACCCACTAGGATGGCTTTTGGCAAATGACAAATTTTAAAGGAAGCTGCTAATTCTGTTAGGTGAAAAGATGATACAGAACATAGGACGAGCTTTAAACTGATTGGTCATCAAGCTCTGTCTGGTATTAATTACTTTTGTCTTTATGATGTTGATTTGAATTACGTTCTGGATCAGTTTAAGTATTTGATGTAAATTGGAATTGTGGAGTTGTAGATTACCATCTGGCATGGGCTGAGATAAATGAAAATGTTACAGATTTGATGGTAACAACACAGTGACATATTGGCTAAGTCAACATGAAATTAGCAAGAGAGCCCCTCACATTTATGAATATTGGGATGAAAAGGGGGGAAAATGATTGACTGACATTGACCAAGTCTGTACAGCACGACCTGACCTGATAGAAACAATTGATGACTTTGGAAATGCTTGTAGATGACTGACTCGAGAGACCAAACAACAGGCCTGAAAAGTAGGATTCGCTGTGAGACTCAGGGCCGTTGCCCTTCAAATACTTCGATAAAAAGATGAGATTGTGGCTTTAAGTGAAGAACGTAATACTTTATTTCAGAGACAGAGAAAGATGTCCGGAGGAAATTTGGCTGAAGGACGCTGTTTGGGTTGGTGTTGATGGCAAATAAAATTAGTTTAAATTGATGTACGAGTTGAGTCGTGCATCAAAAGGGAGATGGTAAGGATTGACAAAATATGGGTTACTAAAGGACAATATATGTTGGGAGGACACTGGGTTTAAATGGGTAAAAGGCCGTTCCAAAAGTTGCTGTCTGTAAGTGTGCCGCACACGCTGATAATAAAATTGCAGGACTGTTTCAACAGGAGACGCCAGGGCAGATGCAGCAGCGAAGGCTGCGGCAGCACAGCAGACAAAAGAAACTACGTGTACTTTACTATCTGAAGATAACCTCGACATTTGTTTTTCTCTACAGATCATGCAGACTTTTGATACAGGGCAGAATGTGCCCAATAAAATGATGGCTATGAATGAATTTGGCTAACTATCCTGGCCTGGGTTATTATTGTAGGAGAAAGGTTCCACACCTGCGCAGCGCATAACTTAAGATTTTCCTTTTGCTGAATGTCAGGATGGATTGCAGCAAACAGAACTGATTCTGTTCCAAATATATAAATATTGTGTTGGACATGAGCAAAGTGGGTTGAGTGTTTTTCAGGGGAAAAGGAACCCGAGTGCTATTAAATGAGCAAGAAATTATCCGGTGATAATATGTTTCAGGCTGTTGATTCCACAGGTCACACCAAAAGGGACGAGCGGCTAGACAAGCATCACTAACAAAATAGTTAAGGTCTCCATTCACAGGTGACAGCCGGCAAGGAATGGTTCATTCCAGTGGGGGTGCGGTCGTGATTTAAGGGAAGACCCTGTGAGGAGCAGAAAATGGTTGGAGAGTGTGACACCTGGGTCCAAGCCTTAGACAACACCAACAGGCCTCAAGCATCCAATAGAGCAGAAAGTGAGGTTTAAAGAAGACGGTGCTAGTAACTGTCTGCCTCGCCTACGAGGGAAAGACCATTGCAACGGCACGCAAAGTGTCACCCTGGCGAACACGGAACGTCCGTGGGGCGAACAAGATGATCAATACACCTGGAGGAACCAACTGCCAACTGACGGTTTAAGTTTAACAGAAGAATCTGTTTTTGTGATGATTTTGATGATTTTGTTAATGGATAAAATTATAAGACTTCTGTGGTTAGATTTGTTAAACAGTGCATTCAATAGAGCTTAATAAATTGAATTAGAAGTGAATAAAATGTGGAGATGGACATAAATTTAATGGAAAAGGCTTAATGGTAGGAGTTAGGATTGTATGTGTTATGATAATTTTGTTATTCATGGGTGAATACGATAACAGAAACAGGTGAAAACCTGCTGTCTGTTCAATTGGTAAAAAAAAAAAATGACAGTCTATCCCAAGGATTAACAAAATTATGCGACGAGACGGTTAACGGAAGCTACAGTGAGATGTGTTAAATGTATGTTCTGTTTCTTTTTCTTCTATTCTTTTTTTTTATTTTCTGAGAAAGATTAAGGGCAAAGATTTAAAGAAGGTTACAAACAGCGGTCATCCGTGTTACGAGGTGGCGTACAAGGAGAGGGTTTGAAATTAAGGATTCTATTCTACTTTTATTCTTTGTATTTTTGATGACCTGCTAAAATAACCAGTGTGAATTGATGGTGTTGTTTTCCTAAGTAATCTGTACACTATTTCTTATTTAATTGAGGTGACTGAGGGTTCGATCTAGGTCGAGAGTGCAATAGCAGTGCCTATTCATTTAGCCCGGCTTTAATTAAATTCTTTACTTGCTTGCTAATATTTAAGGGACTATCCTTGCAAAACAGCCTAAGCTTTTATTTTCTAAATAATATTTCACAAATGTTTATGAAGAGTGATCAGTTATGTGAAAACCAGAGATGAAGAGTAGTGTGATGATATGACTTAAAATTTGTTCTTTTTGTTTATTATTGTGATTATGGGTAATCAGAATGATAAAAAGTGGGGAATTGTTGTAGAAATTTTAATAGTCATTTATTCCTAACAGATATCATAAGGGATTGAACCTATTCAATGTGTAAAAGTATATGTGTGTACGTGCTTGTGCGTGACGTTTCAGGAATATATGGGACAGGACCTCTTGACCTTAGGAATGGTCAAGATTTGGCTAGTTTAATTCAGGGCCAGGTTGTGTCTTTAGTAGAAACTGAACAGCAGTGGGGACCTTATCTGAGTGGGTGAAAGGGTAACTGCTGTGAGGAGGAACCTTGAAAAGAGTATAAAGGCTGTCTCATGTCTTCCTGGTGCGCGTCACTCACATCACAGGGTAACTGCTGTGTTGGCGACTGGGCCTATTCTTGCAAGAATAAATACTTTTCTTTTTTATTAATTTGACTCTGAGTGTCTCTTACGCAGTGATGATGTTTAACAGAAGTTTTGCCACAACACAACATAGTTTTCTATGCTATTAAAAGAATGTTGTGGTCAATTGTGTCAAATGCAGCACTAAGATCGAGTAACACTAATAGAGAGATACAACCACGACCGGATGATAAAAGTAAATCACTTGTAACTCTAATGAGAGCTGTCTCAGTACTATGGTGCGGTCTAAATCCTGACTGAAAATCCTCGCAGATATCATTTATTTCAAGAAAGGAACACAGTTGTGAGGATACTGCTTTTTCTAATATCTTTGACAGAAAAGGCAGATTTGAGATCGGCCTGTAATTGACTAATTCTGAAGGATCAAGTTGCGGTTTTTTAACAAGCGGTTTTGTCATAGCCAGCTTAAAGGTTTTTGGTACGTATCCTAGAGACAAAGACGAATTAGTGATATTAAGAAGAGGATCTATGATCTCTGGAAGCATCTATTTCAGTAGCTTAGTCGGTATAGGGTCTAACATACAAGTTGTCGATTTAGATGAATTAACGAGTTTGCAGAATTCTTCCTCTCCTATAGGAACAAATGAATACATTTTTTCCTCAGGGAGACTACAATGCACTCCCTGATGCGATACTGTAGTAGACGGTTGCATAGTTATAATTTTGTCCTTGATATTATCAATCTTATAAGTGAAGAAGTTCATAAAGTCATTACTGTGTTGCCCGGAAACTTCTGTGCTTGAAGCTTTCTTTTTCGTTAGTTTAGCCACTGTTTCAAATAAATATCTAGGATTATGTTTATTTTCTTCTAATAGGGTTAAAAAATAAGCAGATCTAGCAGCTTCTAAAGCCTCTCTGTAAGCAATCGAGCTCTCTTTCCATGAAATCCGAAATACCTCTAGTTTTGTTTTCTTCCAGTAGCGCTCCATTTTTCTGGCTGCTCTCTTAAGGGCCTGAGTGTGCTCATTGTACCACGGCGTTGGACTATTATCTTTAATCTTCTCTAAGCGCAATGGAGCAACTGCGTCTAAAGTGCTGGAAAAGAGAGAGTTAAAAGTTTATGTTGCAATATCAAGTTCTTCTAAGCTATCCGGGATGCTGAGATGATGAAACTGATTAGGAAGATTATTGATAAAGCAATCTTTAGTGGCAGAAGTTATAGGTCTAACATATTTATAACACGGAGTCGGCTTTGTAGCCTTGACTAAATGTAATTTACATGAGACTAGATAATGGTCTGAGATGTCATTGCTCTGCTGCAGAATTTCAACGGCATAAACATCTATTCCATGTGATAGTATTAGATCTAGAATATGATTACGACAATGAGTGGGTCCTGACACATGTTGTCTAACTCCAATTGAGTTTACAATGTCTTTAAGTGCCACTCCCAATGCATCTTTTTCATTATCTACATGTATATTAAAATCACCAACAATTAGTACTTTATCGTTAGCCAATACTAATTCTGATAGAAAGTCCGTAAAATAAAATAAAAATTTATGGTGCCCTGGTGGCCTGTATACAGTAGCCAGCAGAAATCTCAAACGTGATTATCGTTTACACTATATATTTTTACATTAAGCACCAACACTTCAAAAGAAGTATATTTAAAAATAGATTTCTTAGTGGTTTTGAAAATATTACAATAAATTACAGCAACACCTCCCCCTTTGCGTTTTACACGAGGTTCATGTTTATAACAGTAATCTTGTGGGGTTGACTCATTTAAAGTAATGTAATCGTTTGGTTTTAGCCAGGTTTCTGTCAAACACAGCACATCTAGATTATAATCTGAAATCATATCATTAACTATGAGCGATTTTGAAGTAAGGGATCGAATATTCAGCAACCCAAGCTTTATCAATGATATACTCGTTACATCATAAGAAGAATGGCATCTACACTAATTTTAGTGTCTTTGTTTATCCCGAGGTTTTCCCGCAGCCTGCCTGATCCAGGCCATATCCAGATCTGACGAAGGACCTACGCCTGGACCTGATGACAATGCAGTGCTGAAGTGCATAAAATTCCATATCAAATTTATAGGCAAGACAAGTAGTTTGTTTAGGCATGATTTGTAGGGAATTACAAACCTGCGCACATATATTCAAACGCACATAACTATGGAATCAATTCTTAATGCGCATGTTAATGCCATCAGCGTTTGTCACAGGTTCGCATTGAAAGTCTGTTTAGAGAGAACGTTGTCGTCTTAGAGGCCCCATATTTAATAACAAATTATAATTTCAACGGAAGTGAATCAATCAAAACTAACTTTAGCTGGGAAATAACATTATTCAAGAAATGATGTTTTATTAACAAAGTTCGGGAGAAGCACGTTCAGATAATTAACAGGGGTGGAGAGCACTCAACATTGATGTTTATTAACAAGTTCGGGAGAAGCACGTTCAGATAATTAACACAGGTGGAGAGCACTCAACAATCATGATTAAAATGTGTATATATAGACTCAGCAGTCTCACCTCACTTCTCTGACAGTTTAGCAGCATCCCTACACCACCCCTTCTCCACTCTTCTAGTCCTAAACCACCTTACATACAGGGGGGAGTACTCTGGGTTCGGGCCAAATTCTGAGCTCGGAGCCCTCCCCCCGGACAGCACGCCAAATACGCATTATACTTTATTTCCTTTAATTGTATGTAAGTGTGAACTCGTGAACCACTATAAAGCCAAAACAATCTCTGTTACCTTAAATTATATGTTTACCTCTGTAAAGCTGCTTTGAAACAATCTACATTGTTAAAAGCGCTATATAAATGAAGATGACTTGACTTGACTGGCAGCGGGAGCTGGTGGGGAACTTGAAACTGTGTAAACAGTACTTGTGTGTAGGGGTGCACACTTCATAGTGGGCACGTGCGCTGCATTCATTACCCTCGCAACGTGAGCTGGCGGGTAACTTGAAACCGTGTAAACAGTGCTTGTGTTTAGGGGTGCATACTTCGTAGTGGGCAAGTGACCTACATATGACACAGACAGAAAAGTGCTCTTTTCTTGTTTTATTTGTGTCGGCGTAAAAACGGCGTTTGTTTGCAGATGAGCATTTTTCGTGACAAGCCCTTTTACTGCTTTATCTACATTTCCATCCACCTGAAAAGAGGGGACTGGGTAAGGGATAAGTCGTTTCTTTGAGATCTGTCCGGCCTCGGCGGGACTCAAAATCTCTCTCTTTCCTCCTATGGGTAGGAAGGCTTGCGAGGCCCGGGGTCCCCTTCTTTCAGGGAAAAGCTGGCACTTTGCATAGCGGAGACGGACTTCAGCCGCTGGGCGGGGCTGGGAGACTGGAAGCGCTGCCTTAGGGCGACTCGAAGCAGAACTGGAACGCTTAGGCAGGAAGTGGCGCATGGCCTGCGACACCTTCTGAGCCTCGGTGTAGCGTTCCGCGAACCACTTGACTGCTGGGCCAAACAGACCAGTGGTGGACATAGGGGAATCTAAAAAGACCGCTTAATTGCATCCTTCATCTCAGTCAAGTTTAACCACAGGTGCCGCTCAAGCACCGTCAAGTTCGCCATGCTTCGTCCGATCGCCTGGGCTGTAGACTTTGTGGCTTGCAGGGCCAGGTCAGTGGAGCTGCTCAGATTTTTAAAAGCTTCCGGTTCAGGTCCAGACTCATCCATTGCACAGAGAAGTTTGGCCTGGAAGACTTGTAATACAGCCATGGTGTGAAGTGCCAAATATAATACATATTTGTTACTCCACTGCATTTTCGCTCAAATTGACCTTTGTACTTGCACATTGCTTTCTGTTTTTCTGCGAGTCGAGTTTTCCTTTGCAAAGCAGATCGAGTTTGTTTGCAAAAAGCTGGATTTGATCCGTGTTACGTTCATATTTCATTCGAACCACACCACACCATGTGCAGCAGCTTGCGAGCCTGCCGTCTAAGCCCCGGAAGATTGTAAAGTTATCCATAAGTTTTGTCAGTAAAACGTTAAGATAAATACCCTTCTGAGTTTACCCTCTCGGGTTCATGCAGACAATGAGGTATATTTTTCTTTCTTTGTCATTTATTTGTGTTATGCGACTGTGTTTGTAACAAGCCAATTAAGATATTATTTCACATGGTATAAATTTAAACTTAATTTCTTAGTTTTCTATGTGTATATTTCATTTAGTATTGTCTGCAAGTATGTCAAGAATTTAAGGTTCATTTATGTTTTCTGTGTTTTATTTATACCAGTTCTGACGGCAATGTGAGCATGTAAAGACATGTTTGAGGACTCACCGAATAAATGCACGTTAAAACCCAGGAACGACATGAGCCTTTATTAAACCTTGAGGGGAGTAACATTCACATTACCAATTATTCATGCGAACTGTGCAGGGACCTATCAAACTGTCAGTGTGAAAACGCCCCGAGATCCATCTTTTCAGTGGTCTTTGTCCGCTTGATTGGTGCGCAGCAGTGTTCGGATGGCAGCCTTCACAGTTATTCAGAGAAACTGCACTAAAGGCAAGCTCACACTACAGAACTATGAGACTACATGAGTTGCCATGGTGCTCACACTACACAAGTTTTCCTGTCAACTTCTTGTCTTAGCAGCTCATACTACACAATGCTGATAATGTGCACAAACTACAAGATCTTTAGCAAAGAAGCAACCCTAGACCAAAAAAATAAAATAAAAATAAAAATGTCTCACATGAATTCATGTAACGTTAAGACTTTAGAGAGTCACTCATGCTTGCTTCCCAAGTCATAGGCCTATAAATCTGCAATCTATAAAAAGACGAGAAAATTGGGCAGATATACACGCGGGCTGACTGCCATGTCTGATCCATTAAGTCAAGTATCTGTTTGAACGGGTGTATATTGTATATAATCTTATGAAGACATATGTATATTACTTTGTGGCGAGGGGGGCGTGGTTTCGCGAAGTCTGTAGCGGGAGAGGAGTCAGTGAGCTGCGCGGTGAGTAAGTGGGTCAAGTGCAGATGACGAACACCTGTGTCTGATTGCAGTAATTGGCGTGGAGACTGCATATAAGCTGCCGGCTGTGAGAGAGAAGCTGAGAGAGACCTGAGACTCGCACACGGAGCTGAGAGATCGTCAAGTGTTGTTGTGAAGTTACATGTTCGTTCTGTCTTACCTGTGAGAGCTACAGCGGCCGTGCCCGAGCGCATCTTTTTGTTTTCTGTTGAGTTTGTTTATAAATAAAGTGCGAGTCCCAATTTCGCCGACCCCGTCTTCTTCTTCCTACACCCACTCTGAGCTCACGCTGCGTTACACTGGTGCCGAAACCCGGGAAGAAGAAGACTGCCGCCGCCATGCAGACCCCGCCGGGAACGCCATTTGCGGAACTCATCCAGACGCTCGCGGGTCTTCACCGGGAGCAACATCACGCCCTCCTGGCCGTAAAAGAGGAGCAAGATCAGCGGTTCCAGATGCTGCTCCAAGGCCAGCAAGAAGACCGCGAGCTGTTCCGGAGCTGGCTCGACCGGGAGATTCGGGCCATCCCCGCTCCAGCTACGGCCTCGGCCCCGCCCCTGCCTCTCAACAAAATGGGACCCCAGGACGATCCGGAGGCGTTCCTGGACTTATTTGAGAGGTCTGCCGAGGCCCGGGGATGGCCCCAATCAGACTGGCCCATGCGGCTCATCCCTTTGCTATCGGGTGAGTCACAGATAGCCGCCCACCAACTGCCAGTCCAGAACCTCCTGGTCTATGAAGATCTGAGGCGCGCCGTTCTTCAGCGGGTCGGCCGGACCCCCGAACAACATCGTCAGCGGTTCAGGTCCTTGAGCCTGGAGGAGTCACCCGATCGGGTGAAAAACCAGGGACTAGTTTGCAAAAGTAGGTTTTTAACATAATTCAAAATGTCGGAAAATTTGGCGGCCATGTTTTTTGAGATACGCCAATATCCTTTTACACATACATGGGGCCTTGGACCAAGACACTGCATACCAATTTTCAAGTCAATCGGACTAACGGCCAGTTTATGTTTTTTTGATGTTATAGCGCCACCTAGTGTTCGATCGTCGCGATTTTTTTACTGTGACCCCAAACTGTCCTTATACAAATGTGTGCAGAGTTTGGTCAACCTATCTCATTTACTTCTGGAGTTATAGCCGTTTTAGTAAAATAGGCACAAATAGGAGTCCGACCCTTCGTGCTGGCGCAACAGCTCCGGGACTCCTGCCGCAGATGGCTGATGGCCGACGGAGGCGACGTCGAGGATATCATCAGCAAGGTGGTACTGGAGCAATTCATCACCAAGCTGCCCAGGAAAACCGCTCAGTGGGTCCAGTGCCACCGCCCGACGTCGCTGGACCAGGCCATCCACCTGGCGGAAGATCACATGGTGGCGTGCTCAGGGGTCGGCGAACCCCTTCCATCAGCCTCTCTCTCTCCTTCTCTCTCTCTCTCTACCCCTTCTCTCCCCAAACCTGTGCCCCTTCCCAGGTCTCGCGGGGGGCTGGTGCCCCGGCCGGCGCCAAGGTGGAGGACAGGGACCCCGGCGGAGCCCGTCCCTGCGTCCCGGGCCCCACCCAGGGGGCCCGCCACGTCCGACCACCCCGTCCCGAGTCCGGCAGCCCTGCACTCTCCACGCCAATTCCTTGACCCGCTTCCTGCCACTGGAGCGGCGGGGAGGCCTGGGCCGGCCTGTTGGCGCTGCGGGGACCCGAGACACTTTATAGATCGGTGTCCGGTGATGGAGGTGGGGACGCTGATCCGGGTTCCCGACGCGCCGCAGGCTGCCCCCGATCAAACTGGCCTGTACCAGATACCAGTGAGTATTAAGGGGGGTACTTATCAGGCTTTGGTGGATTCAGGCTGTAACCAAACCTCTATTCATCAAAGTCTGATACAACCGGGGGCATTGGATAACAGCCGCATGGTTAAGGTGCGGTGTGTGCACGGGGTGGTGGTGAGATATCCGATAATGCCTGTGGTAATTCAATTTAGGGGGCAAAAGCATAGTGTGGAGGTGGCAGTTAACCCGCACCTCCGGCATCCGCTTATTTGGGGGACGAATTGGCCTGCCTTTAATGAATTATTGGGGTCGTTATCGGCGGGTGCCCCTTGGAGTAAAAAAAGCAAGGGAAAGACAGCGGTCATTCAGGTGGGGGATGCTGAGCCGGGACCACTGGGACCTGCTGCAGGGGAACAGAGGGCTCTGGCGAGAACTGTCCTCTCAGAGCGCGATGATTTTCCCCTGGAGCAGTCCCAGGACGAGTTTCTAAAACGCGCCTTTAATCAGGTCCGCTCTATCGACGGCCAGCTGCTCCACCCAGACCAACCGCTCTCTTATCCCTATTTTGCTGTATTAAAAGATAAGTTGTATCGGGTGACCCAAGACACCCAGACAAAGGAAGATACAACACAGTTGTTGGTTCCTAAAAGCCGCCGGAAAATGCTTTTTCAGGCGGCTCACTGTAATCCAATGGCCGGGCATTTAGGTCAGGCGGCGACACTAAACCGTCTCATGGCCCGGTTCTTCTGGCCGGGCATTCACGAGAACGTGCGCAGGTGGTGCGCGTCTTGTCGTGAATGTCAGTTGGTGAATCCACCGGCCAATTCAAAAGCACCATTGTGCCCCCTTCCGCTAATGCAGGTCCCCTTCGAACGAATTGGTATGGACCTCATCGGGCCATTAGAGCGGTCAGCACGAGGGCACCGCTTTGCGTTGGTTCTGGTGGACTACGCAACGCGATACCCGGAAGCAGTCCCGCTTCGTAACATTTCGGCTAAAAGTGTTGCGAGCACGCTCTTCTCGTTAATCTCCCGAGTGGGAATCCCCAAAGAGATTCTCACTGATCAGGGCACGGCGTTTATGTCACGAACGATTCGCGAACTCTACGAATTGTTGGGCATTAAATCGATTCGCACTAGCGTCTACCACCCACAGACGGACGGTTTAGTGGAACGATTTAATCGCACTTTGAAATCCATGATTCGTAAGTTCGTTCACGAGGACGCCAAAAATTGGGATAAATGGCTAGAACCCCTCTTGTTTGCTGTACGCGAGGTCCCCCAAGCCTCCACGGGGTTTTCCCCCTTCGAGCTCCTCTATGGACGGCAGCCCCGCGGGGTGCTTGACGTTCTTAGAGAGACTTGGGAGGACGGACCGTCTGCTGCTAAGAACGAAATTCAGTATGTCCTGGACCTGAGAACAAAGCTCCACACTTTGGGGCGGCTATCAATGGAGAATTTGTTACAGGGCAGACAGAGTCAGCTATACAACAGGGGGGCTAGACTCCGCCAATTTGCACCAGGAGATAAAGTACTTGTATTACTCCCTACTTCCAGCTCTAAATTACTCGCATAGTGGCAAGGGCCCTTTGAGGTCACACGGCGAGTTAATGATCTCAACTATGAGGTAGCCCGTACAGACAGGGGAGGAGCACATCAGGTTTGTCACCTCAACCTCCTCAAAAAGTGGGTTGAGGCAGAGTCAGTGATGCTGGCGACGGTGGTGAGCGGAGAGGAGGATCTCGGGCCTGAGGCGAGTTCAAAATCGCAATCTCTCGCGCTGGCTCTTGGTGGAGATCACCTCCCAGCTCACTGACGTTAAAAATGTACAAGCTGATTTTGCGGATGTGTTTTCTCCCCTGCCTGGCCGGACAAACCTCATTCAGCACCACGTTGAGACGGATCCTGGTGTGGTGGTACGCTGCCGCCCGTACCGTTTGCCTGAACATAAAAAAAGGTGGTTCAGAGTGAATTAGAGGCTATGCTGGATATGGGGGTAATAGAAGAGTCGAGCAGTGACTGGGCGAGCCCAATAGTTTTAGTTCCTAAAACTGACGGCTCGGTCCGCTTCTGTGTAGACTATAGGAAGGTGAACGCGGTGTCTAAGTTTGATGCTTATCCAATGCCGAGGGTTGACGAATTGCTTGATCGGCTGGGTACTGCTCGTTTTTATTCGACATTGGACTTAACGAAGGGTTATTGGCAGATGCCCTTGTCTCCAATGTCCAAAGAAAAAACAGCCTTCACAACGCCATTTGGATTACACCAATTTGTCACCCTTCCTTTCGGGTTGTTCGGGGCTCCAGCGACCTTTCAGCGTCTGATGGACAAGATTCTCCGGCCGCATGCTGCATATGCCGCTGCCTACTTGGATGATATTATCATCTATAGTACCGATTGGCAGCGTCATATGCAGCATTTGCGGGCTGTCCTGAAGACGCTGAGAAGGGCGGGGCTCACGGCCAACCCAAAGAAGTGTGCAATTGGGCGTGTGGAGGTAAGGTATCTGGGTTTCCACTTGGGACACGGACAGGTGCGTCCCCAAATTGATAAGACAGCAGCTGTTGCGACCTGTCCGAGACCCAAGACCAAAAAGGAGGTTAGACAGTTCCTGGGGCTAGCGGGATATTACAGAACGTTTGTGCCTAATTATTCGGACCTCGCTAGCCCGCTGACTGATTTAACTAAAAAGGAAGCGCCAGATACGGTTCAGTGGACGGAGCAGTGTCAGCAGGCCTTTACCCAGATAAAGGCTGCTCTGTGTGGCGGCCCGCTTTTGCATGCTCCTGATTTCTCTCTCCCCTTTATCCTACAGACGGATGCATCGGACAGGGGGCTGGGCGCCGTCCTGTCCCAGGAGGTGGAGGGTGTAGAGCGGCCGGTGCTGTACATCAGTCGATGTACAGCACCATTGAGAAAGAGTGTTTGGCCATCAGGTGGGCTGTTCTCACCCTCCGCTACTACCTCCTGGGGCGGGAGTTCACCCTCTGTTCGGACCACGCTCCCCTGCAGTGGCTCCACCGCATGAAGGATACCAACGCGCGGATCACCCGTTGGTATCTAGCTTTACAGCCTTTTAAGTTCCAGGTGATCCACAGGCCGGGTGCACAGATGGTTGTGGCTGACTTCCTCTCCAGGAGGGGGGGGGGGGCTGCAGGCCGGACGGCTCCCCGGCCTGAGACGGGCGGTGGGGGTATGTGGCGAGGGGGGCGTGGTTTCGCGAAGTCTGTAGCGGGAGAGGAGTCAGCGAGCTGCGCGGTGAGTAAGTGGGTCAAGTGCAGATGACGAACACCTGTGTCTGATTGCAGTAATTGGCGTGGAGACTGCATATAAGCTGCCGGCTGTGAGAGAGAAGCTGAGAGAGACCTGGGACTCGCACACGGAGCTGAGAGATCGTCAAGTGTTGTTGTGAAGTTACATGTTCGTTCTGTCTTTGCTGTGAGAGCTAAAGCGGCCGCGCCCGAGCACATCTTTTTGTTTTCTGTTGAGTTTGTTTATAAATAAAGTGCGAGTCCTAATTTCGCCGACCCCGTCTTCTTCTTCCTACACCCACTCTGAGCTCATGCTGCGTTACATACTTATAATGAGAACTTGATTGTTTGCAGTATAAGGGTAGAGATTGCACACACTTACGTCTTCGGCCAGGCAGGATGCGCTATGGAACACTGGGGTCGGACTCTGGAGCTGGAACTGCCTCAGTCGCACATGAATCTACAAGACAGGTCAGTACAGATTGATAATCATTCACAAAAACACTATTAAGATATTAGACATTTTCTCCAGGATTACGCACTTTCATAAGATAGCTGAGGCTCCTCTCACTGAAGACCTCCCTGAGGAAGACCAGGTCCTCCTTATGATTAGCTTCTGGATGCAGCTGGGAGGTGAGGAGGGCTAGCATCTCATGTAAACCTGCAGCATGCAAGAGAGAAAAAAAGGTTGAATTATATAACAGTTGTTGCATTGAACGATACATCAGGATTACTGACACCTATTAGTGTGGACGTACTGTAACATTACATTAAAAAAAAAAAATGTCAGCAATACCATTAAAAAAAATACTCTAGCCATGATTAAAATATTAGTCACCAATACCATTAAAAAATACTCTAGCCATGTCTCAGAATATGTTTTGTAATATTAAAGTATTCAGTTGGTCATGTGAACTTAACATTTCGGCTTCCACGTAAAATAAAACGGCTTTTATTAGGCGGAAGATATGACTGGTTTTTAAACTGGATGACTGGATATGACATCTCATGTACATGATTTTTTTTAAAAACTCTTTCACTATTAGTTTCTTGTTTTTTTGTGTGTGTTTTTTTTATATAATGATCAAGTGAGTTTATTGTATGAGAGCATCACAACTGCTGAATGAAGTACCTGTGGTAGGTAAGAGAACAGGCATGGCTGCTCATGAGACAGACAGAGAGACACAGGAAAAGGGGTTCTCCTCTTCTCTTAGATCATTCAAAATGCAGGCTCATCTG
Source organism: Meda fulgida (assembly GCA_030578275.1). NCBI lineage: Eukaryota > Metazoa > Chordata > Actinopteri > Cypriniformes > Leuciscidae > Meda > Meda fulgida. The sequence goes on from CM060627.1 coordinate 18,896,243, forward strand.
AAAAGCCTGTTATTCACAAAACCTTAAGAGAGAGAAAATGGCAAAAAAAAATGGCAAGTTAACATTTTAATTGTTCCTTTCTGTGGATTGCATTTTAAATAGCTGTTCAATAATTATGTGACACAACAAATCAATGAGGCAAATCCAAAATAAGGGAAATAACATTTTATGCTCACTAGATCATTTTATTTTGGCTTTAAATGCCATTGCTGTTTGCATGGAGAGGTTTGCTATGTTATGAAGTATAACAAACCACCATTAGGTGAAATTCTGCTTTTTTTTTTAAAAAAAAAAAAGACAAAATAGACAAAATAGGTTACAGAAACAAGGAGAAAAAAAGAGAGGAAAGGGGGAGAATGAAATACGTGACAATAGGTAGAAGGCATGGCATTAAATTCAATATCACTTAGTCATCTCAGTTTAATCCGCATAGGATTTTACTGTGATGAGTCAATTGAAGAAAAGCATCTCTCTTCAGAGGGGATGTAGATTTTGGTAGTCTACACAGATCCCTGTAAATGAGTGAAGTAAGTAGAAATATGATCACTTCACTTGAAAACGAGTCCCCGGAGAAATAATACCCATGGCAACAACATTCAATACTTTATCACTGCTTTTCATCCAGAGATAAATCACAGGAAACAGTGTGCGCACTACTTTAAAGTCTCTTTAACCGAGTCTGAAACTGATGCTTTTTGGTTTTACTGCAAGCATGGTTAAATCATTTAGCCCATTTACAAATCAAATAAAACAGCCCTAAACATTTCTGCGAATGCAGTGCTCGAAAATAGGATTTCTTGAGAATGCAATGCAGATTCTACAGGTCCTTCTCAAAAAATTAGCATATTGTGATAAAGTTCATTATTTTCCATAATGTAATGATAAAAAATAAACTTTCATATATTTTAGATTCATTGCACACCAACTGAAATATTTCATGTCTTTTATTGTTTTAATACTGATGATTTTGGCATACAGCTCATGAAAACCCAAAATTCCTGTCTCAAAAAATTAGCATATTTCATCCGACCAATAAAAGAAGTGTTTTTAATACGAAAAAAAAAGTCACCCTTCAAGTAATTATGTTCAGTTATGCACTCAATACTTGGTCGGGAATCCTTTTGCAGAAATGACTGCTTCGGTGTGGCGTGGCATGGAGGCAATCATCCTGTGGCACTGCTGAGGTGTTATGGAGGCCCAGGATGCTTCGATAGCGGCCTTAAGCTCATCCAGAGTGTTGGGTCTTGCGTCTCTCAACTTTGTCTTTACAATATCCCACAGATTCTCTATGGGGTCAGGTCAGGAGAGTTGGCAGGCCAATTGAGCTCAGTAATACCATGGTCAGTAAACCATTTACCAGTGGTTTTGGCACTATGAGCAGGTGTCAGGTCGTGCTGAAAAAATGAAATCGTCATCTCCAAGCTTTTCAGCAGGTGGAAGCATGAAGTGCTCCAAAATCTCCTGATAGCTAGCTGCATTAACCCTGCCCTTGATAAAACACAGTGGAGCAACACCAGCAGCTGACATGGCACCCCAGACCATCACTGACTGTGGGTACTTGACATTGGACTTCAGGCATTTTGGCATTTCCTTCTCCCCAGTCTTCCTCCAGACTCTGGCACCTTGATTTCCGAATGACATGCAACCAATGAGCAACAGTCCAGTGCTGCTTCTCTGTAGCCCAGCTCAGGCGCTTCTGCCGCTGTTTCTGGTTCAAAAGTGGCTTGACCTGGGGAATGCGTCACCTGTAGCCCATTTCCTGCACACGCCTGTGCATGGTGGCTCTGGATGTTTCTACTCCAGACTCAGTCCTCTGCTTCTGCAGGTCCCCCCGTTGTGCAGCGTTTTTTTGCGACAATTGTTTTCTTCCCACGGACTTCCAACTGAGGTGCCTTGATATAGCACTCTGGGAACAGCTTATTTGTTCAGAAATTTCTTTCTGTGTCTTACCCTCTTGTTTGAGGGTGTCAATGATGGCCTTCTGGACAGCAGTCAGGTCGGCAGTCTTACCCATGATTGCGGTTTTGAGTAATGAAACAGGCTGGGAGTTTTTAAAAGCCTCAGGAATCTTTTGCAGGTGTTTAGAGTTAATTATTTGATTCAGATGATTAGGTTAATAGCTCGTTTAGAGAACCTTTTCATGATATGCTAATTTTTTGAGACAGGAATTTTGGGTTTTCATAAGCTGTATGCCAAAATCATCAGTATTAAAACAATAAAACACCTGAAATATTTCAGTTGGTGTGCAATGAATCTAAAACTAATGAAAGTTTAATTTTTATCATTACATTATGGAAAATAATGAACTTTATCACAATATGCTACTTTTTTGAGAAGGACCTGTATATGAGAACATTTCTCATACAATATCCTTTTATGTTCCCATGATCACATTGAAGAACCCTTTAAAGTTCAAATGTGTGACAGTGGTGACAGGTATTAGGTATTATGGAATGGGAATGTCACGGGCCTGGTTGTATAAACACACAATGAAGAAAATGAGGATCCAAGACAGGCTTTAATAGTATCCACAGGCAAATCCAAACATAGACAGGTACGCAAACAGAAGCATAAATGATGACACCGGACACCAAACTGAAACAGAACATATATACAGGTGATAATGATGGTGATTGTGCACAGCTGAACATAATTAGTGTCCGTAACAACAAATTAGTGACGGAGGCAGACAATGACGAAACATAACGAGTCCAAACGAATGTGATTGTGACGCCCTCCCAGTAGGCACGACCTCGCATGAGCATCATGAGTTGAGGTGTTGGAGAGATGGCGAAGATCTTGGTGGCCACGACAGAGCCGCAGTGACGACCTCTCGAGATAAAGGAGGGGATCCAGAGGTCTGAGGGCTAGTTGGAGCTACCGAGGATGGAGGCGGAGCCTAAAGTAGGGTGGAGCAAGCCGCAACCGAAGGGGTGGCGGACTAGAGAGCAGCGGACGGTCCCCAAGTCCGCAGCTTAGAAAAAGCAATGTTTGACCCAGGTGGCGCCAACATGACAAGGGAAAGGGAAAGGCCGATGATCTACGCTGAAGGCAGAAGGAGCGCAGGAGCTAGGGTGACGGGTCGAGACATAGCATTGCGCACCAAGGCTAGAGGTCAAGCCTCGGGCTCCTCATGCCCAGGAAGAGATGGCTCCCAACAGGTGGTGCCACGCTACCGAGAGGAGGCAGAGGTGGACTCAGGCCTTCGATCTTTATCGTCTGGGTGGTTTTGGATGGGGAGTGGGGCTGGCAGCATCCTCAATGGTGAACACTGATCCGCAGGATGCCAGCACCCGCTCCACAAATGTTGCGAAGCTTCCTCAAAATACCTCCCCGGACAACTGTGCACGCGTGGTGGCGTTGAGACCGACACACAGGAACATGCAGTTATCCTGGAACGTGGTTTGATGGGCGAGATCCAAAAACTCTGTTTCTCAAGGGAGTGTTCTCCCTGCTCAAGGCACAAAAGTTTCACTGCTGGAAAGTCCATGGTGCAAAAAGGGGTGACAATGGAAAAAACACTGAACACAAAAAAAGAAAAGAAAACCTTCAAACACGTCACTATTTACTATGTTTGGTTCGGTGTTCTGTCATGACGAAGAAGATGAAGATCCAAGACAAGCTTTAATAATATCCACAGGTAAATCCAAACACAGGCAGGCACGCACGCAAACACATCCATAACACTGACGACACAGGACACTGAACTGAAACAGTACTGAACATATACTGGTGATAATGATGATGAGTGCACAGCTCAACATAATTAGTATCTCTGACAACAAATGAAGGACGAAGGCAGACAATGACGAAACATAACGAGTCCAAACTAACGGAATTGTGACAGGCATAGTGTTGCCTGTATATTGTACAACTTAAAACCAAATATTTAAACATATATGAAACCATATATACATATATATATATATATATATATATATATGTAACCCTGGGTTAAAATTGGGTTACTTTTCTACATGATTATTCTTTATTATTATTTCTATTTTATTTATTTGTTTATTTTAAATGGTATGCAGAAATGAGTGCTTGGTGACGAGAGTTTATTATTGAATCAAAGTGTACGTTCAGAAAATGTTCATGTCAGTAAGTTGCGTTTGGTTTAACGTTATTGGCTAAAAGCAGCTTGATCCCACCTCATATCCGTTATGGCAACTGTGATTGGCCAGGGTTAATGTCACTCAAGTGAGGGTCAGAAGTAGGGGGAGAGGAAAAGGGAATGTGGATGTTGTCGGCATGATAACAGAGCGCGCTGGGTTTTGTGTTAGATATAGTCAGAACTGCATTGTTTTAAGTGTTAAGCTGTATAGTATTCTGTTGTGAGGTCAACACGATCACACAGTGAAGTCAACACAACGCCATTCGGAAGAACTGTTAGTTTAATGCTTGGTCGCGATTCGCAGTGAATCGGACTATTTATGTTACTGGTGGAAAAAAAACTTTACTCAAGTTTATCCCTTACATCGGCGAATGTGAGAGTATCAAAGGTGATATAAGCGATTGCCAAGAACTGTTAGTGCATCGATTGAGAGTGACAGCCGCGGAGGAGGAATCCAGATAGCGCTCCTAATCCCCTAGTGGTTAGGAGTTCCTCTGGCGTCGCGGGAGTTTGCTAACTGATGACAGCTTCACTTGGATGGATCTGACGGGGGACGGAAATCATTAACTCTTGCCACTTACACTCAGGTACACTTTGTTTATTTTATTTTGTGCTCTTATAGAGCGAAGCGGCCATTTTACGTTTCACTCGGCCTCAACGCACACAAGCAACGTTTCAGGCCTGCAACGGGGGTGTGTATGTGCGTTAATACTCTGTGATTCATTGAGTATATTATTACAGGGTTACAGTTTGTGAAACGGAGGTTTGTTTACATGCTTTATTTCTGCACTGAGTTTTCATAGATACCAGAATTACACTGGTATATTGGTTTACACTAAGTTGTAACAACATTTAGTTTTGCATTAAATTAGCTCAAATTATAAATAGGGAATTTTAATAATTAATCAGGAATATGATTAATATATTGCATATTACAGTTAAATTATCGATGTTGAAAATAGATTGATTGTACACACGAATGATCAATCACAATGAATTATAATTCCTCATTCATATGTCAATGGTCCATTTCCAGATCGATTATATGAGATAACCTTTAATGGAGTTAATTTAGCTATCGAACTGTTTGTCCAGCAAACTGCTGTAAGATTAACTTATCAACTTCTCAACAAAGTTATCCCTTCTTATAAACTCCAAGAAATATAAATTTTCTGGCCGTGAACATTAATTTTCCTGTGTTTATAAAATTAGACTACGCAACGTAGTCAATAATGAAAGCTTTGTAGCTAGGATCGATATCTCATTGACTTTGTAAAATGAGCATTTTAGACAGAAGCAATCAAGAATATAATGGTTTTAATAGTTGGACTAATAATACATCGAACTACAATTCACACAGAATATATGTATATACACCCGAAACAAAAAAAAAGAAAAACATTACAAACACGAATTAAAATAGGATGAGAGAGGAAGATAAAAATGAGAGAGAGAGAGAGAGAGAGAGAGAGAGAGAGAGAGAGAGAGAGAGAGAGAGAGAGAGAGATCCGTAGGATCACAGTTTGGCAAAATTCACCTGGACATTTAAACCTTTAAGAGACAACACGGAAAAACAGTCTTAATGCTCTAAAATCTTGGTAACTCAAATATACTTGCATATAGTTCTCATATGTCTGAGCCCTGCGGCGTGTGTGAGCGGCTGGTCTTTGTGTGTTCCGTTGGAGCGTCAAGTGGTTTGCTGCGGTCTGGAGCGCGCAGTTTCAAAGAAGGCTTAAAGGTCTTTGACGTAAATTACCAAATAAATAATTCAGACTAAGTTCATTTCTGTGGAAATGAACAAAGGAAAAACAAACTTAAGCAAAAGAAAAGAAGGGGAAAGATCCCCCAGGGCGGGGGATCACGAGTATGATGTTTACATCGGATCGAAGGAGAGAGAAGAGTCCAGTCAAAAGTCGAAGTTCCCTCGAAGAAAGGAGTTCCCCCAAAGATGCAGTTCTCAGGATGCAGTTCTTCCCCAAGATGAGGTGCTTGGTGGTCTTCTTTAAAGACACTTCTGTTCACGCCTCCTCTGGCGTGAATGCACCAATCAGCTGGGAGGAAAGTGTGCGGATAAGTGTTCCTTTGTTCCCTCGAGATCGACTTTGCATGTTTCATGACCGTGATGTAAAAATGCATTCAATTTTACTCCAGAGATGATAAAACATAGTAACATACATTTTACGGTTTGCACCCATATATATATGGTTTGGTCAGATCAAGAGGATTCTAAAGGTGTGAAGAACGACATACAAACATTATAGGAAAACACAGTTACATTAAAAATGCATCTAAAAGCACCTCTGTTCATTTAGAATTATAATACGATCACATCTAACCCCAATGGAACATGGGCAAACATAAAAACATATCGAATATATCATAGTACAAGTCTCTCAATTGAGGAGATTGGAGAAAAGTTCTTATGTGTGTGTGTGTGTGTGTGTGTACTGTGGACGTGGCCGGGTCATTCAGCGGTGAAGATGTGGTGAACTTTTGCTCACCCCCCTCCCGGGCAATGATATGTGTGTGCGTATTCTTTGAATTGATGAGTTTTAAGTCTGGATTACAATGACCAGTGTGGTTCATTACACAAGGTTGTCTGTGTTTGTGAGGTGTCGTGCAGAGGGGACACCACGGGATCTCCGGCCAGAGAGGCGCCCCTGTTGAGTCACATGTGGTAAGACAGAGGACCCTGTGATTATTTATCAGCGAAAAACGCCGCGGGGGGCACTTCTGGCATCGGTAATTTTATTAAGTCCAAGCACCATTTGCTGGTGTGTGAATCGGTAACTTAAAAAGTCCCATGACATCTGTTTTTGTCACAATCTGAAGAATGGAGGAGTGTTTACTTAATTAGAATCTTAGTTGATTAAAACCACATGATTGCGCTGATCATCTGATTATTGCTACAAAGTGAAGGAAAATTTGTACTTTGTGTAAAATAAGGAAAGGTTAATTTAAAGAGTGATTCATTAGATAGCCCTATTTTGCTGGAAGTTTAAAAGGTTAACCCTTTAAGTGCCTGTTGTTGTGCACGGAAGAGTCAATCAAACACTGTTTTTTAAAAATACCAGTTTATTCAGAAGTTGGTTGAACATATTTTATTCATAACTATTTTAATTCGGTTTTGTTAATTTTTTCCCCCTTTTTTTAAATAAATCCATTGTATATTTCAGTTTTATAGTGTGGTCACTTTAATAGAACAGATAGGTAGCTGTAATTGGTTAAAAGTGATATTGCAGAGATCTGAGTTGCACTTTGTAAGAAGTAGTGTAGAACCAAGGGTCACAGATTGATTATAGGATCACGTCGAGAGACAAATAAACGAATCTGGGTTCAATCGTCCAACATTCCAAAAGGGTAGATACACCTAGGACAGTAGGGGGCGCTACATAAAGTGGGGGCTCGTCCGGGATGATCCTTGCCCAGTACACTGCTTGAAAATCAGTAAAGTGCTAAGAGAATACTGCTTGTAGAAAAAAACTTAAGGTTTAAGTGGATCAGGCAATTATGGATGTTGACTATTCTTTCTTACAAGCTGAACTTGACGATTGGAGTCAGAAAGCAATAATTGATCAGAAACATGCCGTGTTACTGTTGGGAGTGCCCGCGGATGTGGGGGTGGCACGCATTGAGGAAACTATGCAAACAGTCAAAGCTTTGGGAAGAGTGAGAGTCAGGGATTATAAAGAAGGGCCAACTCCAGGGTTTTTACTTGTGCTATGTGAGTGCAAAGAAGAGGTTGATCCTTCTCGCGTGCCTGTGGAAGTGATACCTGAAGGGGGTGGCACGTCTTGGAAGATGATTGTAGCGAAAAGTGCCGAGTCACCGCCTGCTGGGTTTGCTGAGAAACTATCAAAGCTGTTAAAACAAGAAGGAAAGTCTTTCACTGATCTTCAAGCTATGTTTTCTACACCCAGCTCCAATGCAGGTTCTCCAGAATCAATAATCCGTGCGGTGGGTGAACTGCTGGAAAAGACCTCAAAACCTGTCAGCGATGGAGGTGCATACCGACGTTTAAGGACCTTTTCAGGTATTGTTCCTACTCCCTCAGGGGAAGAGGCTTTGGAGAGCTGGATGGATCAAGCTAGAATGATGATCATGGAGTGTGAATGCTCAGAGAAGGAGAAGCGTCGACGTATCATTGAGAGCTTAAAGGGTTCAGCGCGGGATGTTGTGAAGGCTGCTAGATTTTCTAGCCCAGATGCAACTTCTCTTCAGTATCTTGAGGCTTTGGAGGGAGCTTTTGGAACTCCTGAATCAGGAGAAGACTTATATCTTGCTTTCAGATTACTGAGGCAGAATCCTGGTGAAGCTCTTTCTGATTTCTTGAAGAGAATGGAGAAATCTCTGACCAAGGTAGCACAAAAAGGTGGGTTACCCTGGAAGAATTTGGACCAAACAAGAGTCGAGCAGCTAATACGGGGAGCTGTTGAATCTGACTTGATGTTGCTCCAGCTGAGATTGAGAGAGAGACGAGGAAATCCACCTACTTTTCTAACTCTCCTGAATGAGATAAGGGAGGCGGAAGAAAGCGAAGCTGCCAGACATAGTCTGGGTTTCACTGTAAAGCCGGGTCCCCGGCCACGGGAGAGACAGAGTAGTTTGGCTGTTGTGAGAGAATTGAAAGCTGAGATTGAAGAGCTGCGGACAAAAGTGGCAGAAGGATCTTCTAAAGTAACTACGCCAGAGGTGATGATGGAGTCAAAGCCCATACCAAGAAGGAGAGGAGGTGACACATCAGGGGATTCAGAAGTACACTCACTAAAGAAGCAGGTGCAAAGACTAGAAGAGGAGTTAGCTTCACTGAGTATTAGGCAGTTGCCACAGATGACAAGAGATCCACGTTCACTGGAGCAGGCTGATACTTCTGTGAAACCCCGATTTGAAAAGGTTCAAGAAGATTACTTCTGTTACAAATGTGGGGAAGATGGCCACATTGCTCCGAAGTGCAAAGCTCCTGAGAATTACTGTCTGGTAATACAGAAGCTTGTGCGATCATTACGGAAGGCCAGAAACGAAAGAATGGATCAGAGTAGTAGTAAACACGCTAGTGATAAAGCCAGCTTTTCCCGCAAAAGCCAGACAGTTGTGGTTGAGAAGAGTAGTCTTCCTGTAGGGTTGGTGGGTCCAGCTCTGACAATCACTATGAAGATCAATGGTCAGCCCTGTGAAGCCTTACTAGATAGTGGATCTCAGGTCACTATCATCTTTGAGCCATGGTACTCTGAAAATCTGTCATCAGTGCCCATTCAGCCTCTCTCTGGTCTGTCCATTTGGGGCCTTAGCACAGCTAGTTATCCCTACAAGGGATATGTCTTGGTAGATGTTTCTTTTCCTGCTTCTGTCATGGGTGTGGAAGAGACTGTTTCCATTCTTGCGTTGGTTTGTCCAGAACCTGAAGGTCCTAAACAAGTGCCTGCGATCATTGGGACAAATGCAAGTTTTTTTCCAACGTTTGATTGGACTTGGCACAGCTGGTCATGAGACAGATGAGGCACACACATTAAGAATTCAGCTTCACAACTCAGAACTAGAATCGCATACAAGACTTGACATACCTGCTGGAGAAGTTAAATGGACAGGTCCAGGTGCTTGCGTCATACCATCAAGAGGAGAAATGTGTGCTGTTTGTATAGTTGAGTCACAAAAACCGCTGGAGAAGGAAATTTTCATGGTAGAAACCCCTTCAGATGATATGCTGCCTGCAGGACTGTTCATTCTTCCAGTTGTACTGCCCTCTTCTGCTGTAGAGGAAAACAAATTCAAAGTGCTGATTAAGAATGAGACATACAAAGAGGTAACAATACCATCTGGAACAGTCGTAGCGCATGTGTTTCCTACAGGTACAGTGACCGTGGCATCTGTTACCCCGACGAAATCCAAGACCATTGATCCAAAGGTGTTTGATTTCACCAAGTCCACCATTCCAAAAGATTGGGAAGATCGACTTCGCCAGAAACTGTCTGAGAGAGGTCAAGTCTTTTCTCAGGAAGAATGGGATGTAGGACAGGCAAAGGACATTAAACATTGCATCCGTTTGAGTGACTCTAGGCCATTTAGAGAGAGATCTCGACGAATTGCTCCAGCTGACATTGATGATGTCCGTCGACACCTCAAGGACCTGTTAGCTACGGGGATTATTAAAGAATCCCGAAGTCCTTATGCTTCCCCAATTGTAATTGTTCAGAAAAAAAGTGGTGCAATACGCATGTGTATCGATTATCGGACTTTGAACAGCAGAACTCTTCCTGATCAGTACACGATCCCACGCATAGATGATGCATTGGACTGTCTTGCAGGAAGCAAGTGGTTTTCAGTCTTAGACCTGCGGAGCGGCTACTACTAATAGCCATGGCCGACGAGGACAAGGAGAAGACTGCCTTTATATGTCCTTTAGGGTTCTATGAGTTTGAAAGGATGCCACAAGGAGTTAGTGGAGCGCCTGCGACATTCCAAAGACTCATGGAGCGTGCAGTTGGGGACATGCATCTGCTAGTAGTGATAGTGTACCTTGACGATATTATTTTCTTTGGGTCCACTCTAGAAGAACACGAACAGAGGCTTCTGAAAGTCTTAGACCGTTTGGTGGAGTATGGATTGAAAATTTTAATGGATAAGTGCCAGCTCTGAATGTCACAGGTCAAATATGTTGGCCATATTGTCTCTGCTGATGGGGTTGCTCCTGACCCGGAGAAAATAGAATCAGTCACTAAGTGGAAGATGCCCACAGATGTAAAAACCTTAAGGTCATTCCTAGGGTTTTGTGGGTTTTACCGACGGTTTGTCAAAAACTATTCTGCAATTGTGCGACACTTGACAGAACTCACCAAAGGGTATCCTCCAGCCAAGGGGGGTGGAAAAGTCACCACAGAGAGAAAGTACTTCAAAGAGTCAGAGCCATTTGGTGAGCGGTGGGGTAAAGATTGCGCTGAGGCTTTTAAAACCATTATCTACTGTCTTACTCATGCCCCTGTCCTGGCATTCGTTGACCCTTCCAAAGCCTAAGTCCTACATGTGGATGCAAGTGGGAATGGCCTAGGTGCAGTACTGAACCAAGAGTATCCGGAAGGACTCAGACCAGTTGCATACGCTAGTAGGAAACTGAGTACAACAGAGCAAAGATATCCTACTCACCAACTGGAATTCTTGGCACTGAAGTGGGCCGTAGTAGATAAATTTCACGACTACCTTTATGGGGTGAAATTTGTAGTTAGAACTGACAATAATCCGCTCACCTATGTCCTCACTACAGCTAAGTTGAACGCAACAGGACATCGCTGGCTGGCGGCATTGGCCACATATGATTTCAGTCTGCAATATAAGCCAGGACGTTATAACATCGATGCTGATGCGTTGTCTCGTTATCCTTTGGAAGGTGGGTCACCTGATGGATGGACAGAAATATCCCAGTCAGGAGTGAAAGCAATCTGTCAGATGGTGACAAGTGAAAAAATGAGGAATCTTCCACCAGACTGGTAGATCAGTTGGGAACCGATTCGAGCATTGTTCCACCTGTTTATGCACGTTTTACACAGCTGGAGTTAGGAAATCTGAAACAGTTGACACATGCTGACCTTGAGTTGGCTCAAGACAAAGATCCAGTCATTGGACCGGTAAAGATAGCTGTGGAGCAAGGAAAGGTACTTACAACTGGTGCAAGTGCTAACCCGCGAATGACTCTATTGCAGAGACAAGGTCCTAAGCTGGTCAGCCAGGATAAGCTGCTGTACAGAGTGTTCATCAGTCCCTGTGGTAAAGAGAAAAAACAGCTTGTTTTACCTGAACAGTTCCATCAACAAGTAATGCATTCATTACATGATGATGCGGGACATCTAGGAATCAAGCGGACTACAGAGCTGCTGAAGGACAGATTCTACTGGCCACAAATGACTTCTGAGATTGAGAAGTATGTCAAAAACTGTGGAAGATGCATAGCCAGAAAGACATTGCCTCAGAAACATGCTCCTCTGAGTAACATCACTAGTAGTGGGCCAATGGAACTTCTATGTATTGATTTCCTGTCAATAGAACCAGATTCCAAAGGTGTTGCTAATGTCCTGGTTGTTACTGACCATTTTACACGCTATGCCCAAGCCTACCCGGCTAAAGACCAGAAAGCAGTGACTGTTGCAAAGATTCTCTGGGAGAAGTTCTTTGTGTATTACGGACTTCCAGCCCATATACATTCAGATCAAGGGAGAGACTTTGAGAGTCGACTTATAAAAGAACTTCTGGGAATGCTAGGTATTAAGAAATCAAGGATGACACCGTATCACCCTCAGGGAGATCCACAACCTGAACGATTTAATAGGACACTACTCTCCATGCTGGGAACTTTGGATGCTGCAGAAAAGCAAAAATGGAGCCAGCATATCAGCAAATTAGTACATGCATACAATTGTACTAAAAATGAGGCTTCAGGGTACTCACCTTACTTTCTTTTGTTTGGAAGAGAAGCCCGCTTGCCAATTGATGTGTGCTTTGGTACTTCTTCAGAAGGAGGAGAAGGACAGACATACCAGAGGTATGTTGAAGACCTAAAGACAGATCTTCAGAAAGCCTACAGACTAGCTTCTGAATCTGCATTAAAGAATCATCAGAGAAATAAACGTCTCTATGATCAAAAGGTGAAATATCAAAGCATAAGGCCTGGAGACCGTGTGCTTATTCGAAATCTCAGTTTCACAGGAAAGCACAAACTGGAGGATAAGTGGAATTCGGGCCCGTACATTATTTTTGAAAAGCTTGACAATTTGCCTGTGTACAGACTCAAATCAGAGAAAGGAACTGGAGGAGTCAGGACAATGCACAGAGATCATCTCTTACCTATTGGAGAATCGGTGAGAATGCCAAAACCTGATAGGAGACAAGAAGTTCCTCAAAGGCCAGTAGCTAGGTCTAGAGCTACAAAAGAGCACAAAGAAATATTGAGAGAGGAAAGAGTATGGGAAACTCCTGTAACCACTGATAATTCCTCAGGAGGTGAAGATGAAAGCTATGGGTACTATAGTCCAGATAGGTCTAGACAATGGACACAGTTAATTCCTGATCTCCAGCACAAGCTTGAAGTTAAAGAGGATGAAGTAACTGCCCACACAGACAGTGAATCTCAATGTTCTGGAGAAGAGGAAGTGGTGGAGGAAACCTGTGAAAATGAGGATTCCAGAGAGAATATGCACCCGATTGTAGACTCAGTGGTGGAGGAAGAATCTTCAGAAGGAGGAGTAAATAGCTCTGATAATGCATCAGGCTTGGAAGCCGAACCCATGGAGCATCGTCCCAAAAGGAAGGTGAAACCTGTCTCTAAGTTAAGCTACGATGAACTAGGCCAACCTAGTGAGAGACCTGTAACAGTTGTGCACAGAGGAATAGTTATTCATCTGACAGATTCCTCAAAGATTGAACTTTGCCCTTCAAAAAAATATCGACCTTTACCTAAATGTGCCAGGTGTACTAGGATATGACCTAACTCTGAGAATAGACACATTATTCATATTTAAAGTCTGTATACTCATGGGGACATGAGAATTTCAGGAGGAGGAGGGTGTAACCCTGGGTTAAAATTGGGTTACTTTTCTACATTATTCTTTACTATTATTTCTATGTTATTTATTTGTTTATTTTAAATGATATGCAGAAATGAGTGCTTGGTGACGAGAGTTTATTATTGAATCAAAGTGTACCTGTTCAGAAAATGTTCATGTCAGTAAGTTGTGTTTGGTTTAACGTTATTGGCTAAAAGCAGCTTGATCCCGCCTCATATCCGTTATGGCAACTGTGATTGGCCAGGGTTAATGTCACTCAAGTGAGGGTCAGAGGTAGGGGGAGAGGAAAAGGGAATGTGGATGTTGTCGGCATGATAACAGAGTGCACTGGGTTTTGTGTTAGATATAGTCAGAACTGCATTGTTTTAAGTGTTAAGCTGTATAGTATTCTGTTGTGAGGTCAACACGATCACACAGTGAAGTCAACACGACACGATTCGGAAGAACTGTTAGTTTAATGTTTGATCGCGATTCGCAGTGAATCAGACTATTTATGTTACTGGTGGAAAAAAAAACTTTACTCAAGTTTATCCCTTACATCGGCGAATGTGAGAGTATCAAAGGTGATCTAAGCGATTGCCAAGAACTGTTAGTGCATCGACTGAGAGTGACAGAGCCGCTGAGGAGGAATCCAGATAGCGCTCCTAATCCCCGAGTGGTTAGGAGTTCCTCTGGCGTCGCGGGAGTTTGCTAACTGATGACAGCTTCACGTGGATGGATCTGACGGGTGACGGAAATCGTTAACTCTTGCCACTTACACTCAGGTACACTTTGTTTATTTTATTTTGTGCTCTTATAGAGCGAAGCGGCCATTTTACGTTTCACTCGGCCTCAACGCACACAAGCAACGTTTCAGGCCTGCAACGGGGGTGTGTGAGTGTGCGCGCGCGTGCGTGTGTGTGGGCCCACAATAAGTTGTGTTTTTTCAATTGGTTAATGATATAATGCTTTAATACTCTGTGATTCATTGAGTATATTATTACAGGGTTACAGTTTGTGAAACGGAGGTTTGTTTACATGCTTTATTTCTGCACTGAGTTTTCACAGGTACCAGAATTACATTGGTATATTGGTTTACACTAAGTGAAGGAAAATTTGTACTTTGTGTAAAATAAGGAAATGATAATTTAAAGAGTGATTCATTAGATAGCCCTATTTTGATGGAAGTTTAAAAGGTTAACCCTTTAAGTGCCTGTTGTTGTAGTTGCACGGAAGAGTCAATCAAACACTGTTTTTTAAAAAAACAGTTTATTCAGAAGTTGGTTGAACATATTTTATTCATAACTAATTTAATTCGGTTTTGTTAAAAAAAACGTTTCCCTTTTTTAAATAAATCCATTGTATATTTCAGTTTTATAGTGTGGTCACTTTAATAGAACAGATAGGAGGCTGTAATTGGTTAAAAGTGATATTGCAGAGATCTGAGTTGCACTTTGTAAGAAGTAGTGTAGAACCAAGGGTCACAGATTGATTATAGGATCATGTCGAGAGACAAATAAACAAATCTGGGTTTAAGCGTCCAACATTCCAAAAGGGTAGATACACCTAGGACAGTAGGGGGCGCTACATATATATATATATATATATATATATATATATATAAGTTAAATAATGTCAATATACCAATAGTACTTAAAATAACAAATTCTGCTTTGTACCTTAAAATGTACTGATAACCACCATTATAATACTGGTGGTACAATAGAAAGCGTGACACTAAAATAATGCAATCAACATTAACTAAATAACAGGAAATGTAACACAAAAGACCATAATGTACATTACTGATAACAAAAATCAGATTTTTTAAATTTATTTAAATAAAATATAAATTCCTGGAATGTAGGCCTACTGGTTTTCACCATAACTTATATGATAATTCATAGATTTTACTTGCAAATACCATTACTTTAACAGTATTTAACAGTAAAATTACAAATAATACACTGTTAAAGTGTGTATGCTATGTCAGGTTCAATTTTTAATTATGATTAACACAAAATAGTTAGGGGAAATACACGTTTGACAAGTTGATGTATTGTTTTGTATGTTTTTCGATACCTAAAGGCAGAATATAAGATTAAAAACTTTGATATTTTCAGTACTCACTTAAAACTGCTCCTCCCCCCAAACGAATTGCTTGACGTCATAAGAGGGAGACGTCTCCCCAGGTCGCTGAGAAAATTAGTTTGTGTACGAGTGATAGAAGAGCGAGAGAATTAGTGATTAGGACATTTATTTGTTTAGTTAGTTAGGAATACGCAGGCATAATTTCCCGATGGTGAATTACTGCGTTTCCCAAAAAGCAGGTCTGTGTCCCGTGCCTGGGTCAACTTTGTTCAGACCAAACGTGCTGACTTCAGTGCTACTTCGGTATCCAAGACTTTGGTCATTTGCAGCGCCCATTTCATTGAGAAGGACTACGCTGTTGGAGATCTCATGAGTTATAAAATGGGATTTAAAACCCGAGCGAGACTGGTAGCTGATGGTAGCCGTTCAATACGAATACATGTACCGTTCCACCTCTAAGTTATGCCTATACTTACTAAGATGCTTGACCAACTCTCCACTGGTTCTCTTCACACCAGATATTTATGTTTCTTCGATAGGAATTATTTAAATTTCTGTTTGGCTCCTCATCTGTCTCACACCTGGGAGGCTCAAAATTGTATGACTGTGTGCCATCGTGGTTTGAGGGGGAATTTTGGATCTCCTCAGACTCAAAACTCTCCATACTTTAATATAACTTTTTTGGCACGTCTCCCTCTTCTGACGTCACAGCTCAGCTGTGTTTTAAAAATATGATCTTGACAGAAATGGCTATAAAGCTCACTGTAGGGCAATTACAGTAATACATTTAATGATAATTACATTTTCACTCAGACATCTAAACCTTATTTAATATATCTAAAAAAAAATAATAATAACCTGACATACACACTTTAAACCATTTACCGTTTTTCACTATATCAGGGTTTCTTAAGGTCTTAATTCGTCCTTACACAAATTAAGTCTTTACAAAGTTCTTAAATCAGAGCAGGAAGTATTAATTTCATGAAGTGATTGCATTAAATGGCTTAAATTACAAACAGAGGCCTATGGTTTCAGAAATCACAACCTTGTGCTGATGAAAGTTTAGATCTGAAAGACATTCTGAATTTTGAATATTTCACACAAGGAGCTGAAACCCTACATTTGATAAAATAATGAGGGGTGTCATGATTTTAAATTTTGGTACAGCTTGTTCCAGACCAGCTGAAACCTTAGCCCTCTAATCCGTGCTCATTCTCTCAAAAGACTTTCTCTTTCCCATTCGCTCTGATTATGACGTGCGTGATGGAAAGATTACGCTGCTCTGTGTCTCTCTCCATCTTCCTCACATGCTGCAGCTGCATTAGGGGGATTCTCACCAGACATATGGTCAGATCAGGGTCATCTCGCTAGTACTTTGCAGCCCAGCTTACCATTTGAAAATACCATTGGTGAAAGTGTCATATGCAAAACGCCACCCCAAGACCACCAAACACAAACCTAATTTTTATGAATACCAAATTGCACATTATTCTCCCCAGTGAAACCACCTTTTGTTTTGCAGTCTGAAGACCTTGAGCCTGTTCTGTCTGACCTTTTATCATCCTCTTTCTCCAGAAGGACAGGGGGTCTTTTGCCCAGTTCTCGCCCTTACAGAATGATTAATGAAAGTCTGAAAACGTGCCTTGCTGGGGAACAAGGTCAATCAGCCACTCTTCTGCCACAATCTGTCCCTTTGACTATCACGTAGTGCTAAAGGCCACCATTCGTTTTGGCAGCTCTGTATCTCTCTTGGTGTGTGTGTGCATTGTGCACATAAACGCTTGTATGGACACAGGCATGGGCAGCAAAGACATCAAATGAAATCTCTTTGGAGAAGATTATCACAATTGACATCAGCAGGAGTCACTGAGACCTATGGAGCCAAATTCATTCAAATTCAGCCAATGATCAGAAAACAGCCTGTCCATCAAATCAAAACATGTCAAAATACTGTATATGTACCTGCAAATGTGTTACAAGCAGATTCAAAAATTGACAGGTTGCACATGATCATCCATGCCTGTGCACACACATAACTTTAACTTCTAACTTCATTAACTTATATTATTCTTATAGAGAGCAGATTATATTTGCTATCCACTACACCACTAAAATTTTTTTTTTTTTTTTTTTTGCATTTTTATATTGTCACTAAGATATTATTGAGTATGTTTATAGTATCTGGTTAAAACCCACAATATTGGTAGAACCTGATCCACCCACCCACCCCCCCCCACACACACACACACACACAGTCATGACAACAAATCACAGGTGTAAGGGAATACCTTCAAGATGGCTCAAGATAGTATTAAAGAAGAAGCTCAGGAGGAACAAATAGAAAACACACAAAATACAACATTTACATCACTATTTTTCAATTCACCCAATTCAGTAATGCTTTCTCAATTAATTTACTGTGACAACCTAAAGGGAATCTGAGACAAATTAAGGGACACCCCGCATCCCTCTACCTCATTCCAGCAGACGTGCATCCCATTCCAGTCTCTCCAAAACTGTCCATCATGGAATGTGGCCAGTGAACAATGCATCACTGGATGCTGAGATCCTTTTAAGTGCAGGATCCTTCCACTCTGCTGTTCACTCTGTCTGCAGAGCAGATTATACAGCCAGCAAGCAAAAGGGAGAACGCCTTTGTATCTCTTACCTTTCACCGCCCGTGCGTGTGTGAGAGCGTTTCCGCTTTCATGGAAAGACCTTCGGCATCTCTGTGGCGATTCCTTCTACACTAGCTCAGTGTGTCTCTGTTCTTCGTTACCTCCCCCCTTCCTCTCTCTCTCTCTCTCTCTCTCTCTCTCTCTCTCTCTCTCTCTCTCTCTCTCTCTCTCTCTCTCTCTCTCTCTCTCTCTCTCTCTCTCTCTCACATACAATCTTCAGCCCTCCCTCTTCAATCTCTTGCTCTATCACCATCCCCCACTGGTCCTCTCTCTCCTCTAATGATGCTCGCTGTGATATGGCAGGAGCTGATCAGCAGCGCCTGATTCTGGACAGTGTTGTGTACTTACAGTAGAAAAACATGGTGTTCATAACCAGAGGTGTAAAGAGAACCTGAAAACCATACTTGAGTAAAAGTACAGATACCTTAAATGAGAAAATGACATTTACAGTATGACTTGAGTAAAAGTCTTGGATAATCTGATTCTAACAGTACTTAAGTATTTTACTTGTAAAAAAAAAAACAAGTAAAAAACAAGAAACAGTTGAATTTCTGAAAGCAATTAAGTTTAATTTCTAAAAATCGAAATAAAATGTAACACCTCTAAATTGCAATAAATCAAGGTCGGCACAACAGCCTCTTAAACGTCTCAGTTGAGCTCAAGTGCTCAAAAAGTGCATAAGTGAACCATTATCCTTCAATATAACAGATAGATAAAATAAAGTTAAGTAAAATTAAATAGTCAAAGCCTACTTGCACTGGACGTGCATGTTTCGGCCTCATGACCAGCTGCATGTCCTCATCTCATATATGAAACACATGCACTCACATTCAAGTAGCCATGTTGACAAGTTTGGGTGATTGAGGGCAAAACACACAAGATATAGAACCTCCAATGCCCTGTAGATGGCGATGTCACTTGTTTAGTTGCAGAAATTTAGAAAGAAGCAGTCAAGCAATAGGAGGACAGTAACTGTAAGGCTGCGTTCGGAATCGCATACTTCCCTACTATATAGTAGGGGGAAAAGAGTAGGCGAGCGAAAAGTATGTACGAATCATAAAAGAGTAGGCGAGAATTTCCTGGGTGACGTACTAATTCTCGCGAGATTCAGACGTACGTATACTAATAGTGCGTTCGAATATGCCTACTTTCCTACTATATAGTAGGCGAAAACAGTACGTGAAAGAAAGAAGTACGTTTGAAACATCAGTATTCATAAAAGAGTAGGCGAGAAGTTCCCGGATGGCTTACTGCTTCAGCTCAGATTCTCGAGTGCTCAACCGACGGATACTCTTCTATCCCAGCAGGCCACACGAGAGTATACGTCATTATCAAACATCACGGAGATCAGAGACGCGGGGGTTTTGAAATGTGAGTAAACACGGTTCCTTGTTTTTAAATCGTATGTGTTAAACTACTATAGAGTAAACGTTTTAACTGTTGAAGGTGTAAAGGAGTTAGACAGTTTAGTATAGTTGTGATTTTGCTGTAAAAGCATCTTTTATTATGTAGGCTATAGCAGTAAGCACACGTAACGTTACGTCTCTAAAGTGGATTTACATGACCATATACATCTTAAACACGCCTATTTAAAATGTTTATTTACATCTGAAAGGAAAATATTGTATAAGTATTACAGATGAGCACATCACATGAAAAAGACAAATGTGCTGTAAATATACACATCTATAAAGTAATTAAATATGTTATATATTTTATTTGTCCCTTATTACTGTTGATAAATTGAGGAACATTTAAATTGTATAAAAAGTGAGTTAGCACATCAGCTGCAGCCTCAGCATGTAGGCTAGTATTGACCAGATCAATCACAGAGGTCACGTGAATCTTGTCTGGATGTTCCAGGGACAGAAGAACACGTGTGTGTATCCGGTGGAGAGAGGCTCATGATGCTGAATGCTGTCATCAAAGGCTTTGAGTGAGTATACTACAGAAATGGATAACAAAATCTATTAAATCTTAAGTTGTAGTTTATTTTAATTATTGAAGTTTCAAATGGAGAAATTACAATACTTTTCTGATTCTTGATTTCTGTGCATTTGCTGCAGAGCTTTTGTGGTGGAGCAGGACCTGCGAGGAAAGATGATGCACCATTTGCTGGGAAAAAAAGGTTTTAGGGATTTTACTCAAATATAAAGTAAGGTCATTTTTGTTACTTTTAATACATAAATCAAATTACATTGTGCTGTTAAAATTATATATAATTTTGTATAATGTTTGTGCATTTTTGTAGGATCTGAAATGTCTGCAAACTGGTGTGAGCACTGAGGAGAGGAGCCCAGCTCCTGGATGAGATCCTCCATCACACCATCTGCCCGTATGAGTCCCTCCATCACTCCACCGGCCCTTATGAGATCCTCCATCACTCCATCTGCCCTTATTGCCTCAGATTGTGAAGCGCAGCAACAAGCTCCGACACAAAGGCACTGCTCACCTCTGGATCAGGATAAAGGCGCAGAATGGGAACCGCTGTGTTGAGATGGCAGTAGGATATGTGGGGTTCAGAACCTGTAAATACATGCATGGAGTTTGAATAAAGCTTTGTTTCATGTGTTGTTGACTTGTATATGCATTTGTTTATTGTGATGGTTACTTTTATTTGTTCTTTTACTCATTTATTCATGTTTCTTATTGTTGTCAGTATATAAAATATAATTATTTAATTAATGTATGTATTAATTCATTGCTTGACTGACAATTGAGATGTTTCACTGCATTTATCTAGTGTATATTCATGCATAACTGTCTAATGACAAAACAAATTACATTAAGATTGTTTTATTAAATTATATAATTTTTAGTATATATATATATAAAAGTAATATAATTAAGTATTGGTCAGCATTTAATATTATTATTTTGTTTAAGCTTTGGGGTGGGCTAACAATGCAATTCATTCTGAGGTAATATCAATTTTTAAGGAGCGAAACTTACATTTTTCGAGTATAAAATCAACAGTTTTCTCCAAAGGAGTGATCTTCGAGCAGCGGCCCGTCTCCTGTGTGCAGACATTACAAACGCAGAGGAAAACTGTTCTAGTTGTGTGTCGAGGTACTGATGTTATGAAGATTTAGTGCACCTGTCGCTCATATCATTTAAACTTATTACATACAAGATCATGGAAAGATACCATAGTTGTATCTAACAATGAACAATCATAATGACAAAACAAAAAACATAAAGATCATTGGTTTGTGTACATCATAATATTATATATATACACAGGAAAAAAGAACAATAACAAGGCAATCTTTAAATAGTTCTTCATAACACATAAAAAAAAGTTTTTTATTATAAGTCTGAGGGATGAAACGAGAGGTAAATTCATTAGGAAAAAGAGGAAAACTTAAAGGAGAAACTTTTTGGGTATAAAATAAAGAAATTAACAACATATTCAAGAGATGACGATTTGGGGGTTTCCTAATAAAAAATTATATCGTTATAAGGATAAAACTGTGGGTCACATTAGGGTTTAAAATATAACAACTTAAATCAACCCTAAATGTATTCACAAAATAAATGGGCAGCTGTTTCTTCAACAATACCACAAAATGAGCAAGTTTAATCAATATCAAGATATTTACAGATAGATGAATTAAATGTGTTGTTCATATCTTTATAAGTGTGATAACGGATCGTAGGTCACATGATAACGTCAACATGGCGGATGATGTCCGGATCGCATTCATAACGAGATTTGGCTATAAAGTAGCCTACCTACTCTTTTAGCGCTCGTATGCGATTTCGAACGCAGCCTAAGTGTTTGATTTTAGCACAGTTGTAGTTACTAGGAAAAATTGTTTGTTTAGCCTACTGTGCTCACGTATTAGAATCGCATTGTTTACCAACGTGAACAAACAGGACTTCACCAGATTCAGTCATGAGGCGTGTCCAGCTGTATTTAATAACGACATTTCAGGTAAGTATAAAATCAAGTAGTAAACCACGGCAGCCCTTGTGTGAAGCCCTCAATCTTGTGAAGACCGAAGAGTGTAAAGACCAGCTATATATACACAAATACACACACACACACACACACACACACACACACACACACACACACACACACATATATATATATATATATATATATATATATATATATATATATATATATATATATATATATATATATATATATATATAGCTGCTCTGGAGAAAACAGGTATGTCATTGTCCAGCTCAGTTCAGTTCTCATATAATGGTGTCAATGCAGGCAGATCAATAATATTGTTGAATATTTTTATTTATTTATTTTTACTTTATTTAACCAGGATAATCTCTCTGAGATTAAAAATCTCTTTCACAGGAGTGTCCTGGCCAAGAATGGACGGCAATTACGGTCACAAAATTACAGATCAAAACAACAAATATAAAATTACAACACTTAAAAAAAGTTGCACATCATTGAGTTTTCTTCAAGTGTCCAAATAATAGTTTTAAAATGTTCCATAGGCACCAGAGTTTGCAATTTCAATTTCGTTTTGAGTCGATTCCATTCAAATAGAGCTGCATACATAAAAGCTCTTTTTCCAAGTTCAGTTCTTACAAGTGGAACAGAAAGGGTAAAACAATTTTCAGAATGGAGGGAATACTTACTTCATAATACACAAATCAAAGGCAAAAAGACTTAGAAAAAAAAAAACACACGGCACACACACACACAATGACGCGTTAGTGAATGGTGACATGAGAAGGAGAAAAGGTCATCACAGGATCAATAACATTCCGCCGGATAGCCTGAATCAATTTCCGTCGAACTTCATCATCAACAGGGAACTGAGGGAAGGAATGAAAATGACAGTTCCCTTTCGTAGTCACTCCAAGTTATGTCGGATGACGACGAATGGGGTTTCGCTTAGAACACCTATCGACTTTGAGTATACAAAAACGAGCCAATGGCAAAAAAATGCCATGGGTCTGCGGAATTTGCATGACGTAACTCCGCCCCACCTCGTGGGTATAAAAGGAGGACGCCGGCAACATGCAGTTATGTTTTCGCTTCGGAGCCAAGAGTATCTCTTCACTCCACAGCCATTTCTGACTTCGCTCTACGAGACGAGCCATTCTCTCCGGTGTTGGTGTGACGGCGATCTGCAGCGAGTTCACATTGCCTGCTGATCTGTGCAGTGATCTGCCAGTGAGTGTGTTTCTCCCTGCTCGCCTCAACATCGCAGAGTTTTTTCTCCTCTCACAAAAGAGCTTGCACGCGGCACGTCTTTTTAAAGATGGCTCGCCCGTGCATTTCTGGTTGCGGCAGATTGGTATCGGACTCTGATGGGCACGAGCGCTGTCTAGTGTGTTTGGGCATTGATTATGCTCGAACAGCGCTTGTGGGTGATTCATGTTCTCTCTGTGGGAACATGATCATCGTGTCATTTAGGTCGAGACTCGGTGAACTCGCAAGAGTGAGAGTCCCCTCATCCACTCCCCGATCTTCGGCTGGTGGCCAGGGTGACCTAAGGGTGATGGTCTGGAACAAGGCGCCGACTCTGTGTCCGCGACCCCAGCCCCCCTCTTCAATGACGGTGCCCGCTAGCGATCAGGGGCCTCATTTATAACCGTTGCGTACGCACAAAACAGGCCCTGAAAGAGGCGTACGCCACTTCCAACGCATAAGTTGTGATTTATGAAAACAAACTTGACGGGAAAATGTGCGCACCTGCACGCAAACTCTGACCCATGGGTACGAACATTTTGGAGACGGAGCAGTTTGGCGACACCGATGGTGAGCTGAGGGATTGATGGTAGATGAATGAAATTAAACATATTGAACTTGAAAAGTTGCGCATATAGCCTATCCATATTGCCATATACATACAAATCACTTTCAATCCTCATTATGCGTCCTAATCAGAAATGCATGCTTGTTCACAGTACCAATTTAAATAAATAAATGCCAATAAAAGATCCAATAAAAGTGCATCAATTGAATTTCCTTAAATTTCATTTTGTTATGATCTAAGTGTGGGCGTATAGGTTTACCACTCATTGTCTGATTGGTATGACAAGGTGTAAAGGATTGAATGTGATCGCTGTTTACATAAATACTACGGAGACACTTCTGCATGTAGTAGCCTATTGCATGATGGATGCGCTGGCATTGCTGGAGGACTATGCCAATGGCAGACTTAGGAGAGAAAGAGTGTTTAGAGACCATGAAGATTTCCTGGCCCACGATGATGAGTGGCTAATAAGCCGATTTAGGTTACCTAGAGCCATGCTCTTGGACCTGTGTGCTGAATTGGGGCCAACATTACAAAGGCCAACTACACGAAATCACGCCATCACGGTACCAACCCAAGTCCTTTCAGTTTTAGGATTTTTGGCAACCGGGAGTTACCAGCGGGAGTTAGCCGATAGGCAAGTTTACAAATATGATAATGCAATTTTTTTTCTGCGTAAAGCTTCTTGTGGAAACGTATAATTCTGTTAATTTGACATAGGTCTGGGATTTCACAGCCATCCCTGAGCTCCTTAATGCCTGCAGTTTTGAAAAGGATTATTAGAATGATCAATAGACGCATACAGTTTCCTTACACTATTTGGGAACAGGGCAATATCAAAAGGCAATTTGCAGCAATGTCCGGATTCCCAAATGTAATCGGCGCAATTGACTGCACTCATATTGCTATAAGGGCTCCACATGAGAATGAGTTCATTTTTGTGAATCGAAAACATGTCCATTCCATAAATGTGCAAGTTATCTGTGAGGCCAACATGATTCTTACAAACGTTGTGGCGCGATGGCCTGGTTCAACACATGACTCTTTTATTGTAATGCACAGCAGTGTAGGGGATAGACTTGAGGCAGGTGCCGTGCGTGATGGGTGGCTTCTTGGTAAGTTAAAATGACATATAATGGTTTCTAACAGTTCAAGCCTACTGTAAAATTAATCTGTTATACTGGCAGGTGACAGTGGTTACCCTCTGAGACGTTGGCTCCTCACCCCATTTCCAAACCCTCAGAGTGCAGAGCAAATGCGTTACAATGATGCCCACGCTCGTGCGCGCTCGGTAGTTGAGAGAGCCATTGGCCTTCTCAAGGGTAGATGGCGTTGCCTTGATGTTTCGGGTGGTAGACTTTTATACCAACCAAAAAAAGTCTGCCAGATCATCATGGCATGCGCCATTCTACACAATAGGCACAGAGGAATGGTGTCTCTCTCCCCGCTGACCTCCCTCACCTCCAGCATGAGGAGCCTGACCCACACCCCCCTCCCCAACATGAACGGCATCATCAGGGCGCAAGGCTCCGCGAGGAAGTAATGCGGCATTTGTGAAGGGACAACAACACACAGGTTCATTTTTTAACAAGATCTTTTAATGTAGAAGCAATGTCACCCAACACAACCTTTATTTGTTTAAGCTCATCTGCTATAACTGTAATTGCCTCAATTGTGTCCCTCTGTGTCTGAAGGACAGCCTCAGTCAACACCCGGCCACTTCCAACCGTGCCATGGGGTCTGGACGCGCTCCTGCTGGGTACCTCCGGACATTCCACAGCTGCTGCAGACTCAGCGCTGGGAGTCTCCTCACCACCCTGTGCTCCCATACCCTCTGGAACAACAAGGCCACAATAACCTATTGTGCTATTTCTATTTTATTTAATTGTGCTCATGTAATAAAATGATTTACCTGTTTCCACCATGTCTGTGTCTCCCTCCCTGTCAGACAGAATGCCGCACACACTGGTTTCTCCTATAATAGAAGCCAGCCGAGTCTCCATGGGGGACAGATCGGGCGTCCCAGGACCCCCACCAGTCCCAGACACACTCTGTCGGTGACTGGCAAGCCTTTTTTTTGCCCCCACCTTTATGTCGGACCACTTCTTTTTTATTTCAGGAACCGTCCTGTTAGCCGAACCAACTGCATTCACCGCTGCAGTCACATGTTGCCATTCCACACTTTTTTTTTTGTTAGTGATGCCAATGCTATGGCTACCAAACAAAATATTTTTTCTTTCCTCCACCTCCGTCACAAGAACCTCTATCTCAGTATCTGCGAAATTTCGTTTTTTCCCCTTGTTCTCAATTGCTGCCATTTTTTAGCATAAAGTAGGCTACCTTTTGCTGGCTCATTAATATGCACGGCCATTCACGAGGTGATTTGCATGGCCTATCTATGGTTGAATGTGGGCGGGTAAAGGGCGGGATGTCGATTTTTTTCACGTGCGCAAATTATCAGGTAGACTGTGATTTATAAATGGAAAATTGCGTGCAGGTGTGCGTACGCACGGTTTTATAAGTCTCAATTTTAGTCTGCGTACGCTATTTTTGGCTTTTGGGCGCTCGCACACTTTTAGTAAGGATCCTACGCAGAGTTTTATAAATGAGGCCCCAGGTGATTCCACAAGTCAACCCTCGGGTGGCCCGTGTGTTTTCATTTGAAACTACAGAGGATGGTGCTATGTCTGTAGCAGCATCACTAGGCGGGCTTGATTCTTCTGGAAGTGACGACTCGTCACAGCTGCCACCTTCTGGTGTGCTATGGCTGTGCCTGAGTCTGATCCGGAGATGACGGCCATGCTTTCCCGGGACGATTGGTTTTTGGGTAAGGCCGCCGACCCGCGTCCACGGCAAACCCCAATATCTTTCTTCCCGGACGTGCATGATGAGATCTCGACGTCCTGAAAGACCCCCTTGTCTTCTCAGGACCGCTCGTTGGTCTCATCCGCCTTTCCCTCCCCTCAACGGGGCCGCTGCCCATGGGTACACTGGGGTCCCCCCAGTTGAACGCTCTGTTGCGATGCTACTGTGTCCTCAGAGTGCTTCCCGGCGCAATCCTAAACACCCGTCCGAAGCCTGTAGTTGTTTTCGTCTACACTAATCTGTGGTGAAATCCTATAGTGCCACAGGACAGGCAGCCGCCTCACTGCATCCCATGACCGTTCTGCTGGTCTACCTGACCCAGATGCTCATGGTTATGCATGAGGGCGGGACTGACTCGAGGCTCTTCAATGAGCTACCAAAAAGCGCGCCGCCACTGACCTTGCTCTCCGAGCGACGAAGGTGGCCGTGCGCTCTCCGAGTCAGGTGATGTTTACCTCTCTGGGGCTGACCGGTCTGATGTGCAGGATGTCGGTGGACTCGTCTGCTCGACACCCCCATATCCCAGGTCGGCCTCTTCGGCGGTGCGGTTGAGTTCTTCTGCCAAACAGTTCTCAACCGCCCGTGAGCAGATTGAGGTTATTCTGCCGACGGCCCCGCCGTCCGCTCAGGTCCCTCAGTCTGCCAACCGCCGAAGGCGCCCTCCCACGGTTCCAACCCTTCCCGTTCACCCGGGCTGGCTTTGGAAGACCGTGGGGGGATGCCTCAGTCCTCTTCAGCCCCGCCCCCGCTAAACGCCGGGTTAAGCGGCACTTTTGAGATGGGCTGCTCAGAGATGGGACTCAGTTCTTTCCAGTAGTTGGTAGCAGGGCCACTCCTTTCCCCGGTGGAGGGCTGGGGAGGAATCCTTATTCAGAAAGAACTGACTCTCTCGTCTCTGAGCATACAGAGTTCACGGACGACACGGTGCACCGCCCCCGAGCCGTGCACCCCTCGTCCCCCTCTGTCTCAGAGCCGGATGACAGTGTGTACCGTCCCTGGACCGTACCACTCTCATCCCCCTCTGTCGCCAGACCCCTGGCAGAGCAGGCCCCCGTGGAACGCTGGTCCTTCCCTGGCCTCCTCTGTCAGGGTGCGACCGTGCCCCCACTCTGGGCCGCTATGCCGTCCACCTCTGGGGAGTCCGCTTCACTATGGTCGGTGGCTAATCCCCTATCATCGTTTTCGGCCCCTACCTCATTGTTCCGGAGAAATCTGGTGGGTTATGGCCAATCCTGGACCTACACATCTGAACCGCCCCTTCACAGGCTGCCGTTCAAGATGCTCCTGGCCAAACGCATTCCGGATGTGTGCGGCCACAGGATTGGTTTGCAGCGATCGACCTGAATGACGCCTACTTTTATGTCTCCGTTCTCCTTCGACTCAGACCATACCTACGGTTTGCTGTCAGGACGCGCCCATATCAGTACGCTGTTCTCCTATTCGGGCTAGCCCTGTCTCCTCGCGCCTTCTCAAAGGTTGTCGAGGCAGCCCTTGTTCCTCCAAGAGCACACGGGGTTCGCATCCTGAACTATCTCGGTGACTGAATGTCCTAGCTCGCCCTCGAGACCAGGTTTGCGAACAGAGGGACCTTGTGCTCCGGCACCTAGCTTGTCTGGGCCTTCGGGTCAACTGGGAGAAGAGCAAACTTTGCCCCGTTCAGAGGATCTCTTTTCTCGGTATGGACATCGACTCGGTCGCCATGTCCGCGCAGCTTACGAGCGAGCGTGCACAGTCACTGCTTACTTGCCTGAGACAATTCCAGGGGAAGAGTGCGGTTCAACTGAAATATTTTCAGAGGCTCCTGGGGCATATGGTATCTGCAGCCGCGGTAACGCCGCTCGGATTGCTTCATATGAGACCGCTTCAGCTTTGGCTTCGTGACCGAGTCCTGAGGTGGGCATGGCAACAAGGCACGCTCCGAGTACCAGTTACTCCGACCTGCCGTCAGACCTTCACCCCATGGTCGAACCTCAGTTTTCTCAGGGCAGGTGTCCCCCTGGAACGAGTTTCCCGGCATGTTGTTGTCTCAACAGATGCCTCCACCACGGGCTGGGGTGCCATGTGCAATGGATATGCTGCCGAGGGCTCCTGAACAGGACCCCAGCGCCTATGGCTTGTCAATTGCCTCGAGTTGCTGGCAGTACGCCTTGCCCTACACTGCTTCCGGGCATTGCTCAGGGACCAACGCGTACTAGTCCAGTCAGACAATACCGCCACTGTAGCGTACAACAACCATCAAGTTGGTCTACGCTCCCGCCGTATGTCGCAACTCGCCTGCCACCTCCTCTTATGGAGTCAGAAGCATCTGAGGTCGCTTCGAGCCATTTATATTCTCGGAGTCCTGAACTGTGCAGCCGACAAGCTCTCACGGCTTCAGCCCCTCCCTGGAGAATGGCGACTCCATCCCCAGTCGGTTCAGCTGATTTAGGACCAGTTCGGGGATGCACAGATGGATCTGTTTGCCTCTCACGACTCAACCCACTGCGACCTGTATTTTTCCCTAACCGAGGCCCCGCTCGGCACGGATGCACTGGCGCACAGCTGGCCGCAGAGCCGCAAATATGCGTTTCCCACAGTGTGCCTTCTAGCTTAGGTCTTGCGCAAGGTCAAGGAGGACGAGGAGCAGGTCCTTCTGGTTGCGCCATACTGGCCCACCCGGACCTGGTTCTCCGAACTGGTGCTCCTCGCGACAGCACCTCCTTGGCCAATCCCTCTGAGGAAGGACCTCCTTTCTCAGGGATGGGGCACCCTGTGGCACCCTCGTCCTGATCTTTGGAACAGGAGGCAGGTTTGAGTACCCTACCACCAGTGGTGGTGGCTACCATCACTTCCGCTAGAGCGACGTCCACGAGACACGCCTATACGTTGAAGTGGAACCTCTTCGTCAGCTGATGCTCTTCTCACCGAGAAGACCCCCGGAGGTTTTCGGTCGGTGTCGTACTTTCCTTCCTTCAAGATGGGTTGGAGCGAAGGCTGTCTCCCTCACCCTCAAAGTTTATGTTGCCGCTATCGCCGCACACCATGACTTGGTAGAAGGTAAATCCTTAGGGAAGCACGACCTGATCGTCAGGTTCTTGAGAGGAGTGAGGAGACTGAATCCTCCTTGCTCTCCTCTCGTTCCCTCTTGGGACCTCGCGGTGGTTCTAACTGCCCTGCAGAGTGCTCCTTTTGAGCCTCTGCAATCAGTGGAGCTTAAGTTAAAAACCTGTCAATGAAGACAGCGCTCCTGGTTGCACTGGCCTCTGTCAAGAGGGTAGGGGACCTGTAAGAATTCTCCGTTGACGAAGCATGCCTGGAATTCGGGCCGGCTTACTCTCAAGTGATCCTGAGACCCCGGCCTGGATATGTGCCCAAGGTTCCCACCACTCCCTTCCAGGACCAGGTGGTGAACCTGCAAGCGCTACCCCTGGAGGAGGCAGACCCAGCCTTGGCACTGCTCTGTCCAGTACGCGCTCTCCACGCCTATGTAGACAGAACGCAGTGTTTCAGGACCTCAGACCAGCTCTTTGTCTGTTATGGTGGGAAGCTGAAGGGAAAGGCTCTCTCCAAGCAGAGGTTGTCCCACTGGATAGTGGACACCATTGCTTTGGCATACCAGCAGCAAGGTCGACCGTGCCCCCTTGGTGTGACTGCCCACTCCACCCGGAGTGTGGCATCCTCTTGGGCTCTAGCGCATGGCGCCTCGCTAACAGACATCTGCAGAGCTGCAGGCTGGGTGACACCTAACACATTCGCCAGATTCTACAATCTCCGAGTGGAGCCAGTGTCCTCTCATGTACTCGCTTCAACCAGCTAGTATTGGACCCGCTCAGGTGTCTTCGCTTGCTCGCCATTCCACTCCACGGACTGGATACGTACGATATTTCCTCAGGTGAGCTTCTCCGCAAGCCCTGAGTTCCTCCAGCACTCCTGACGCTGGCGCCAGTGTCTATTGCCTGTGCGTCGGCTAGGTGCCTCCCGTGTGCATGGTCCCTCTCCGGAGCTACCCCCACATGTGTATTTCCACTGTAAGCCTCTCTGAGCATGTGTCTTTCCCTTGGCAAACCACCTTGCCACCCCTGGGGTTGAAATATTCCACCTGCTGCTGGACACCCCAGTGTTCTCCATATGCATCCTTCGGGTCATGTGTGTATTTCTAAGTGCAAATTCCGCAGACCCATGGCATTTCTTTGCCATTGGCTCGTTTTTGTATACTCGAAGTCGAAAGGGTGTTCTAAGCGAAACCCCATTCGTCGTCATCCGACATAACGTCTCCGTTCCCTACTCAGGGAACGAGGGTTACATACGTAACCGAGACGATATGGCTGCTTTTGGGAATAACAAAAACAGCCCGGTACGCTACAATAACTCTTGCTCATTGCTTGCGTAATTTTTTCTGACCGGTGCGAAAGAAGATTACCACGACGATTGCGTATTTCCGGTCACAAATACGGAAGTTGTGAGAAAGGTCTATTGGACCTTTTTTTACACGCACTACTGCTCCACTGAGCACACAGTGGTCACTCCACTGCACACCTCAGATCACTTCCTCCTCACTCTTAACCTCAATCGGCTTCAGAACACAACACACACTCCTCCACAGCTCCCCTTTCAGCGAAACCTACGCTCATTCTCACCCTCCCACCTATCCTCTTTGGTCTCATCCATACTTCTGTAGCGACTACAGGAATGAACCAAACACTAGTAAAGCTTTTAGGTGATTGTCCACACATAATTACACAAAAGAGGCTTCACATTCCAGATGACCCCAGGCTCTGCATTTATTGGTTAACTAAAGGAAGAACGTTGTCAATGTTTTATAATTTGGCAAGAACAGATCTGTTCAGAAATGGTGAAACAAGAGGCCCTAACAAGAGGTCACCTGACCCCTGTGACTAACAGACTACCCTTTCTTAAGGACCAGAGGTCCCATGAGAGATGAACGAACTATTCCATGACCTCAGACCGGAATGGCTTAAACCCCACAAACTCTACACGCTAAAACACTTTACATATCAAAATCTATAAAACTCATCCCAGAACAATTCTCGATGGACTTATAATCAAACATCATGCAACTACACAATTCTATGTTGTTCCTACAATATATGTGTGTCTCATATGCTTAGATGCCATACAATCCATAATTGTTATAAATATTAGGTGTGTGAATGAAAGTGTGCCGTGTTTCCAGTCAGCAGGATCGTATTTTTAATTCAAAAAGATGGTTTGATTTGAAATCTGTGTAAAATGTTTTGTATTCGTATAATAGTAATAATGTCTAAATTGTGGCCTCTTGTTCTCTCTGCTAGTTCTGGAGAACAAGGAGATCTCAGATAACCCATGATTCACAATAAGAAGAAAAGAGGGCCACCTCCTAATTGGCCAGAACCCATCCGGGAGGTTGGACAAACTTTGAGTTTAAAATCTTAGACCCGAACACAGAATTGACTCTCTCTTGCTGCTCTTGTGTCCGCTCTTGCTCTTGTGTTCTCTCTGGTTCTCTGGGGCTCTTGCCCTCTGCTCTCTGGGGCTCTTGCCCTCTGCTCTCTGGTGCTCTTGCCCTCTCTCTCCCCCGCTCTCTCCCTCGGAAAAGGCCTCGGCAGGAGAACAAGTCGGGTGGAGCAGACGATGCTTATAGTAGCCATGTAGACGCATAGAGACAAATGACCCAAATCAAGATCAGGGTTAAAACAGATTTATTCAAGCCATCTAACTCGTCTCACCTTTATTTTCCTTTGTTTTCTTTTCGGTTAAAAGTCTCGGTTCTAAGTTAAGTTTTGCTGCAAATTTTCGTTTAAACGTTTCTACTGCAACGCGCTTCCAACTTCAAAGACTTTCATCCAGCCGCCAACACACCACGTGATTGGCTGCCCAAGATCTAGCAGGCACGAGGAGACCGCTAGCCAAGCAACGGACCCGGGGAACCCCTTTACACCGACAAAAGGGAATCCCCAAAGCCAGTGTTGCCACAGTTACTTTGAAAAAGTAACTTAGTTACTTTACAGATTACTTGATTTAAAAAGTAACTTAGTTACTTTACAGATTACTTGATTTTAAAAGTAACTTAGTTACTTTACATGTTACTTTTTTAGTTACATTCAGCAGCTGCCGAAAACATCCCTTTTTAACAGTAACGTAAACAATGTATCTCCTGACATTTTAAGTTGAACTTAAAAACTATTTCCTGAAAAAATACATGTTTTTATAAAAAATAAAATAAAGACAGTCTTTCTTGGCTTTACATGTTTTTATAAAAAATTTAAATAATGACAGTCTTTCTTGATATAACTTAACATAAATAGGCCTACTTGTTTTTTTTAAATACAAATTTAAATTAAGATAGTCTTTCTTTACTTGACTTAACATAAATACTTGTTTTTCTAAAACAAAACAAAAGACAGTCTTTCTTGACCTGACTCGCGATCACTAGTGAACGCGCCAGAGAGAAATGCACATTTCATACGGATTACATAAGCAGAGAACAGTCTGTTTTCTTTCTTTTTGAATTGTTCTGTTTAAAAGTACACATTTCGAGCTTTCTATAGATATATTTCTCAGATGTGTGAGGCAAGTATAGGCCTACCTTATACGCTGTGTTTCGGTTCATTTATGACTCATGAGACGAGCTCCAGATCACGCGCCGGCGCCTCCGTGTCGTGATTATCTATTGTCTGCTATATTTACTTTTTATTTATTAAATCCAGGCAATTGGTTGATGAAACATTTATTAAAATTAAGATACAATTAATACAAAAACGAAATTCACCTTAATGAAAGGCTTTGTGCTTTCTGTTTGATGTCTCTGTGAAAGTTTTAAAGCAGTCTTTAAGTGCCGCTTTCAGAGTGCTCACGTCCGTAACGGGGAACTGTCACGTAACATTGTTTTTCCCTCATAAATGCGTACACCAAAAATAAGACAAAATGAATATTTTATGTTATGTGGAGAGCCAACCCTTCTTCATCCGGTGGGTAGTATTACTTTTTGTACTTTTGCCAAATAAAAGTTAAAGTTTTTTAAACGTCCGTGTATGGATGTGTATTTCCCTCATATTAAATATAAAACGCATGTGTTGACTGATATTTTTTATAATGTCTGGACTCCTTTATTAAGGGAGTATGAAACAGACGCTTCAATTTATTAGTAGTAAATGCATTTTCTGAGAATTTACATTTCAAGTTTTTACCTCAGATGTCACGTCCATAACACTGGAATTGCCCAATTTTAAAGAATTTATCCTCAACTAGTTTTGCGGTGTAGGTCTACGTATTTTATAATGTTAACTTAAAATAATACGAATAGTAATTTAAAGATGTGGTAGCATTGGATCTGGACGGGAAGGATAGCTAACTCTGGGAGTTGGAAGGGGTGTGTCGTGATTCTGCCTTCTCACACACATTTCAGTTTCATATCGCACATAAGCCATCATTTCTACTTAAGAAAATGACAAAAATAGTAATAGTAACTTGGATAAGTAACTTTAATCTGATTACTGGTTTGGAAATAGTAACGCGTTAGATTAAAGTGTTCAGATTAGAGTAACGCATTACTAAGTAACGCGTTACCGGCATCACTGTCCAAAGCAAGGCAAGGACAAGCAAGTAGCCTCCAGACTCTTAACTGAACTGGTGGATTGATATGAAATTGAATTACCCACCTAAGAAACGATAAAAGGGTGAAATTAATTATTGATGGTTCAGGTTGTGTCTTATATGTGCATAGAATCTTGGGATTTCACCTCACTCTTAAAGTTATTCTTCCTCACTCTCTTTCTTTCTTCAACTTGTATGAATGTGTGTCCGTGTGTTTGTGTTAGATATTAGTTTTATGTGTTAGTCTTACAATCAATAAGGTATTGTTTTTGTGTGTTAGATATTAGTTTTATGTGTTAGTCATAGGCTTATAATCAATAAAGTATTGTTTGTATTTGAAAAGAGAAGCATTTCTTGTGTTATGTACTTACGAATTTATTGTCTTGAACTGCGATCTAAGCTACTTATGCTTTTACCCTTGAATTATTTCTTAATTTAGCTGTTAGCAGGGAATTAGTCTTTCTTGGTCAGGAAGATATTATAATTCCTAGAATTAATAATTGTTTATGCTTTCCATTCATTGGATGAACTGATAAAATGATCATACTATTGATTCTGCTACAGTAAATTCTGAAAATAATTAAATGATTAATTATTGATCATAATCCGTTATGAATAATGATTAGTCATATTTATACGGGCGTATAAACACACTTCCTCCCCATAATCAGCTCTCAACACTAGATATCAACAGCGCAACTGATAATCTTTTTTTTTTTTTACTCTAACAATGTGCTTGGACCACTTCTGCCCCCTTTCATCCAGACCAGCCTGCGCCACCCTCTCTGTCTCCTGGTTATCTGATATTCTCCACGAACATCGTTCTAAACTCAGGGTTGCAGAGAGGACGTGGTGCACATAGAAAGATCCTACTGACGTTGGTCTTTATCTCCATACTTAAATGACTTACTATCACAACAAAATTAACAATTCTTCTAACTCTTGCACGCTTTTCAAAACCTTCTCCTCTCTTCTCGATAATAATAAACGATATTCGCTTAAATACTGATAAAGGCAAATTATCAGTTCTAGTACTACTCGACCTCAGTGCTGCATTTGACACTGTTGATCACAACATACTTCTTGACAGGCTGGAAAACTGGTTGGGGCTTTCTGGGATAGTCCTAAAATGGTTCAGGTCATACTTAGAAGGGAGAGGTTATTATGTGAGTATAGGAGACCATAAGTCTGAGTGGACATCCATGACATGTGGAGTTCCTCAAGGCTCAATTATTGCGCCACCCCTATTCAACCTGTATATGCTCCCAATGAGCCAAATAATGAAAAAGAACCAAATCTCTTACCACAGCTATGCAGATGACACACAGTTCTACTTAGCCCTATCGCCTAACAATTACAGCCCCATTGACTCCGTGTTCCAATGCATTGATGAAGTAAACAGTTGGCTGTGCCAAAACTTTCTTCAGTTAAGCAAAGGCAAAACTGAGGTCATTGCGTTTGGAAACAAAGATGAAGTTCTCAAGGTGAATGCATACCTTCAAGTAAAGTCAAGTCCCCTTTATTTATATAGCGCTTTTTACAATACAGATTGTATCAAAGCAGCTTCACAGTAATAACAAGAAAATAATACATCAAAGTTTGTTTCTAGAAGAAAATTGCATCATCATCCACCTTAAGTAAGGCAAATCAATAATATTGTTGAATATTTAAATGTCCCCAACTAAGCAAGCCAAAAGCCAAGGTGACAGTGGCAAAGAACCAAAACTCCATCAGTGACAGAATGGAGAAAAAAAACCTTGGGAGAACCCGGGGGGCCAGTCGGGGGCCAGTCCTTCTCTGGCCAACGAACGAACAGTGTATGTTTATGATTCAGGCAGCATTACAGGTCAGAAGTTAGATTGGATCAGAGCATTCAGAATATTATCCAGTTCCATCTGGTTGGAATTCGGAGTCATCACGCCGGTATGGAGACCAGTTTGTTGAGGATCAGTGCCGATGCCTGTCGTGTCGATGAGGCCTTCACAGGGCTGATGGGCTGGCACTTCAGCACTGTCATCGCGTCCAGACGCAGGTCCTTCATCAGATCTGGATACGGCCTGGATCCGGCGGACTACGGTAAACCTCCGGATAAACAGAGAGACTAATGTTAACGTAGACGCCATTCTTCTTATGATGTAACGAGTACATCAGGATTTATGGAAAGTGTTCCCGGTTACGGCTGACCTAATCTATGCAGCCTAATATTGAATTATAGAAGTCTATAGTGTGTTATGTGTAAGCTAGGCCAAAGAGATGTGTTTTTAATTTAGCTCTGAACTGACAGAGTGTGTCTGCTTCCCGGACAATGGTAGGAAGACTGTTCCAAAGTTTTGGTGCTAAATAGGAAAAGGATCTACCGCCAGCAGTCGATTTTGATATTCTAGGTATTATCAACTGGCCGGAATTTTGAGATCGCAGTAGACGTGAAGGACTATAATGTGTTAGGAGCTCGCTCAAGTACTGTGGAACTAAACCATTTAGTGCTTTGTAAGTAATCAGCAATATTTTAAAATGTATACGATGTTTAATAGGCAGCCAATGTAGTGTTGACAGAACCGGGCTAATATGATCAAACTTCCTGGTTCTGGTACGAACTCGAGCTTCTGCGTTTTGGACCAGCTGTAGCTTGTTTATTAAGCGTGTAGGGCAACCACCCAGTAGAGCATTGCAATAATCTAGCCTTGATGTCATGTACCTTCACTCTAGGGGTCAAACAACTAAAAATCAAGTCAGGAATCTTGGTGTGTCTTGGCGAGTCAGACCTTAGTTTCAGTAGTCATATCAAAGCAATAACTAAATCAGCATATTATCATCTGAAAAATATTGCAAGAATTAGATGCTTTTTTCCAGTCAAGACTTAGAGAAACTTGTGCTTGCTTTCATCACCAGCTGGGTGGATTATTGTAATGGACTCCTCGCTGGCCTTCCTAAAAAGACCATAAGACAGTTGCAGCTCATACAGAACGCTGCTGCCAGGATTCTGAGCAGAACCAGAAAATATGAACACATCACACCAGTCCTCAGGTCTTTACATTGGCTCCCAGTTACATTTAGGATTGATTTTAAAGTATTATTACTGGTATATAAATCATTTAATGGCCTAGGACCTCAATACATTGCAGATATGCTCACTGAATATAAACCCAACAGATCACTCAGATCAATAGGATCACATCAGCTAGAAATACCAAGGGTTAAATCTAAGCAAGGGGAGTGTGCTTTTAGCTACTATGCCAGCCGCAGCTGGAACCACCTTCCAGAAGAGATCAGATGTGCTCTTACAGTAGTCACTTTCAAATCCAGACTCAAAACACATCTGTTTACCTATGCATTTACTGAATCAGCACTGTGCTACTGCTCGTCCGACTGTTTTTACTGTATTTTATTTATATATATTTTTTTTTTATTCTAAACTGTTTTAATTATTCATATTCATTTTGATTATTTTAATTTCTTTATTCTAAATATGCTTTAATTATTCGTATTTCTTTTGATTATTTTAATTTCTTCTATGTAAAGCACTTTGAATTACCATTGTGTATGAAATGTGCTATATAAATAAACTTGCCTTGCCTTCTCAACCCTCCTCCTCCTTCATCAACCCTAACAGCTGACGACTTTGCCACATTCTTCGTAAATAAAACGACCACCATCAGGAGCCAATTTGCCACACCACAAACTGACACACACATCGTAACAGCTAACACACACATTCTCCCCTCCTTCTCTCTGCTCTCAGACGCAGAAGTCTCCAAACTCATCCTTTCCAATCACCCTACTACCTGTCCGCGTGACCCTATTCCCACTCATCTACTTCAAGCCATTTCTTCCTCAGTTGTACCCGCACTCACTCACATCAACACCTCTCTTCGCACTGGTTCCTTTCCCACAGCATTTAAGCAGGCTCGGGTAACACCACTGCTTAAGAAACCCGCTTTAAATCCAGCACATCTGGAAAATGACAGACCGGTATCCCTTCCATTTGTCGCAAAAACACTTGAACGAGTTGATTCCAACCAGATCTCTGGCTTTCTTACACAGAACAACCTTCTGGACAACATCCAGTCTGGTTTCAAAAGTGGACACTCAACTGAGACTGCCCTGCTCTCGGTTATTGAAGCTCTGAGACTGGAAAGAGCAGCTTCCAAATCCTCAGTTCTCATCCTGCTAGATGTCTGCAGCGTATGACACAGTTAACCACCAGATCATCCTTTCAACCCTCATGATGAAGGGCATCTCAGGAGCCTCACTCCAATGATTCAAGTCTTACCTCTCAGGTAGGTCTTTCAGGGTGTCGTGGAGGGGTGAGGTTCCTAAGTCGCAACATCTAGCTACTCGGGTGCCTTAGGGCAGTGTTTCCCAACCCTGCTCCTGAAGGACCCCCAACACTGCACGTTTTCTTTGTCTCCCTAATCAAACACACCTGATTTGTCGCGAAAACACTTGAACGAGTTGATTTCAACCAGATCTCTGGCTTTCTTACACAGAACAATCTTCTGGACAACAACCAGTCTGGTTTCAAAAGCGGACACTCAACTGAGACTGCCCCCCAAGTCTTACCTCT
This sequence comes from Meda fulgida, assembly GCA_030578275.1. Taxonomy (NCBI): domain Eukaryota; kingdom Metazoa; phylum Chordata; class Actinopteri; order Cypriniformes; family Leuciscidae; genus Meda; species Meda fulgida. The sequence goes on from CM060627.1 coordinate 18,935,404, forward strand.
CAGGTAGGTCCTTCAGGGTGTCATGGAGGGGTGAGGTATCCCCATGTGATAATGAGCTGATGAGTTGAATCAGGTGTGTTTGATTAGGGAGACAAAGAAAATTTGCAGTGTTAGGGGTCCTTCAGGAGCAGGGTTTGGGAACACTGCCTTAGGGCTTAGTGTGTGGACCACTTCTTTTCTCCATCTTCATGTCATTGTTTTTTCTATCAATGCTGACAACACACAACTCTACCTCTCATTCCAACCAGAGGATCCGTCGGTAGCTGATCGCATCTCAGCCTGCCTGACAGACATTTCTTACTGGATGAAGGACCACCACCTTCAACTAAATCTTGTGAAGACAGAGCTGCTTGTGGTCCCGGCCAACGCAACACTACACCACAACTTCTCCATTCAGCTAAGGTTCATCATCCATAACTCCATCAAGGTCAGCCAGGAACCTTGGAGTTGTGATTGATGATCAATTAAACTTCACAGACCACATTGCTAGAACTGCCCGGTCCTGCAGATTTGCGTTATACAACATTAGAGGGATCAGGCCCTTCCTATTAGAGCATGTTTGTTCTATCCAGACTGGACTATTGTAATTCTCTCTTGGCAGGTCTTCCAGCGTGCACTGTCAAACCTCTGCAACTGATCCAGAATACTGCAGCCAAGAGTGGTCTTTAACAAGCCGAAGAGAACACACGTCAAACCTCTCCTCACAAAATTGCACTCGTTGCCAATTGCCGCTCGCATCAATTTCAAGGCACTGATGCTTGCCTACAAAACAACCACTGGCTCTGCTCCTTTTTACCTAAACTCATTGCTCCAGACTTACGTGCCATCCAGAAACTTGCATTCTGCAAGTGAACGTTGCCTAGTGGTGCCATCTCAAAGAGGCACAAAATCACTTTCACTGACCTTAATCTTGACTGTGGACCTTTACCTCCATGCTGGTGGAATGACCTGGAATGAACAGCTGAAGACACATAATACTAACACTTTCTTTTCTCTTCTACTCTATATCTATTTATTTTAAAAATATATATATTTTTTACATATACTGTGTTAGACTAAACTGGGAAGGGTCACAACACGTACATATTGTTGTCCTATTGTTAGTTAAACTGCTTCTATTGCTCTCCTCATTTGTAAGTTGCTTTAGATAAAAGTGTCTGCTAAATGATTAAATGTAAATGTTGAAATAAACCATGCAAAATGTAACCATTAATTGCATTACTCATCATGAATGTATTGGAGTAAAGAGTACATATACTTGAAAAATGTATACATAAAAAAAATATAGTCAAGTATAGAGTACAAGTTGCTAATACCTTTGATTCTCAGTACATTACAAAGTAGCCAAAAATATACTCAAGTACAGTAACATTACATTTACTCAGATACTTGGTACAGGTACACCACTGCTTGTAACTTTTCAATAACGTGCTCACAGTAGACATGGACAAAAGGATACAATAGCAACAAGAACAGACATTTAGCATGTTCTTCCTGACATTGGAAGTCAAGAGGATTATTGTTAGGATTGTTAGACTCATGGGGAATTGGTGATCTAGGTCGTAAATTTCTTTCTCATAGATCATATCTGGCATTTAGATATTGTGAATAGCAAAGCCATTTTTGTAAGAAATGTTTAGCAAGGGCAATTTGTTAATTGCATTAAAAGTGACTGTAAAGTAAATCATTGTTTTATTTCAACTTAATGCTGTTCTTTTGAACATTCTCATCTATTAATCCTGAAAAAAAAGTTTACACAAAAGTATTATAAAGTACAACTGTTTTCAACATCACCAATTCAGTATATAAGAATGATTTCTGAAGGACACTAAAGACTGAAGTAATGGCTTTGCTGTCAGGAATAAATGACATTTTAAATTGTATTCAAATATTTCACAATATCATTGTTTTTACTCTATTTTTGATCAAATAAATGCAGCCTTGGTGAGAACAAGAGACTTTCAAATACATCTTACCAACCCCTAACTTTTGAATGACAGTGTAATTGCCAGGCACAGTTAGTTTTTTTTTTAAGGATTATTTTTGGACTAAATTTAGGAGTAAACAAAAACTCACCCAAATCCATTTTGAAAGACATAATTACACTTTATTATTAAAGTGAGAACAAGCAGCATAACAACTGATCATAAACACACTGAAAACTACATGAAACTATTCAAAGAGTTAGTATTTAAATTAAAGAGATTCACTGCACCAATTTACAGAAATCTGTAGTATCTATAAAAAATATACTTAAAAGAACAATCAAAAAAACGATTCACAGTTTACGGCATGTTGATGGATGGATAGTACACCGCAGAATGATTTACCAGCCATACGTCTTAAATGCTGAAGTGACTGAGAGCTGATCCTGTAAGATGATCTCAAATTGTCTTCAGATTGTAGATTCTCCCTGACTGTGTGTGTGTGTTGCATCCTGCCAAAACACAAGAAATGTGTATCAGGTGCCTTTCCTCAAATTTAGACAATTTTGTTCAATTTGTCCCACACATTTAGAAGAGGTAGTCTTCATTTACACTTGATCACTATATATCATCTACCAAGCCATAAGGTGCCTTTCGTTTCTGCTGAGGTGGGGAAATAATGTCACGGTAGATGAAGGGAATGTTAAGTGAGTGGGAACTGAGCATAAAGAAAATTAATTTGCATCTACAGAAATCAATCTCCTTGCAGGCCTCGACGGAGCAAATCAGAGCTAGATCTATGTCACAGCCATATTTTAAGCATCTGAGAGGCAGGCCAGGACCTTTCATTAGTCTATTTCAACTGAGATGAGATAATGACATTCATGCCTCACTTGCCAAATGGTACCATAAATACCACAAAATAGAAGACTGTGAATGCTCTGATAGCGGTTAAAAATATGACCCAAAAGTTTCATATTTAGATAACATAATAGCAATTTTTTTGTAATTAATTTTTTTGTAATTCAAATATATTTATACCATATACAATATATATATATATATATATATATATATATATATATATATATATATATATATATATATATATATATATATATATATATATATATGTGTGTATGAATGATTTTAAGATTATATATGTATACTGAAAAAATATACATATATGGCAGGGCAGTTTAACTTAACTCAGAGTGTGGAACTGAGAAAAATGACTTTAAAGATTTTGGTAACACTTTATTTTGATGGTCCCTTTTGAACAGTCTGGTGATTATAAGTAACTTTGCAACTACATGTCAACTAACTCTCATTAGAGTATTCGTGTACTGTCTGCTTAATATCTGATAACTCTTTATTGTGATGGTCCTCCAACAGACAGTCTACTGACTATAAGTAACTATGCAACTACATGTCAACTTATTCTAACCCTAACAGTCTACTAATACTCTACTAATACTCTAATGAGAGTTAGTAGACATGTAGGTGCAACGTTACTTATAGTCAACAGAATGTGTTAAAGGGACCATCCAAATGAAGTGAAACCAAGATTTTTAGTTGTCCCGCCAAATTAATTATAGGTAGGCCACTGGAAATTTGGCAATTAGATGTTTTAGTAATGAAAATTATCTACAAAAAAAAAAAAAATCTTGAGCTCAAACTTGACTTTTGACCACTATTTTAAATTTACTGTACTCTGCCTTTGTATTGTCAGCAACAAGTGAGAAGTCATGCCAAGGCAAAAGGTAGTAACCTCCACATTATCAATATTTGGTTGCTGATCACCATTAACACAATCATTATAGTAACACCTGTATAAAATCTAGTGATCATGGCATTTATTTTGTATGATTTACAAACAAATGATCTACTTATTGCTATCCTGTGCTTTGGTTGCATTTTGGTGGCATTATTAATACATTACACATGATAAAATACCTCCATAGCCGTAAAGAGTATCTTCAATTGGTACCGAGTGGCATAAGACTTGCTAAACACGCATTCAAAATGATCACGATAAAACGGATCCTTGCGCACATTCGACCTGGGGACTGGAATATAGTATACATAAGTGTTTGAAGGTGTCATGCTCCTCGAACGTTCACGAAAAGTATAAAAGCAGTGCTTTCCCCATTGAAACTCAGTGGGGAGCGCGTTCTGGACCACCTAGACAATTAATGCATTTATAGCGTAACATTCTGTGTTCTGTGTCTTTTCAGTATGCGGTGGTTTCAGCTGTCTGCTCTATTATTGTACTTGTGCACATCGCTCGTCCCGCGGATTTATTCTGGACACTGTGATTGTATGTATAACCCGCTTGTAACAGCTGGTCTGATGTTGTATGCACCAGCACTTCTTGCTTTATTATGTTGTATGCACCAATATACCCTTGTTGCTTTCATTATTATCACTCCCTGTGATAAATTAGTCCCGCGTCTGCGAAGTTTTCGCACTCTGCCAGCTAGATGCATGATTGTTTCAACCAGGTCTGGTACCCGAACTGGATATGATAAAACTGCACCTTTTAGAGTGGCCTTTTATTGTGGCCAGCCTAAGGCACACCTGTGCAATAATAATGCGGTCTAATCAGCATCTTGATATGCCACACCTGTGAGGTGGATAGATTATCTCAGCAAAGGAGAAGTGCTCAATAACACAGATTTAGACAGATTTGTGAACAATATTTGAGAGAAATTGGCCTTTTGTGTACATGGAAAAAGTATTAGATCGTAGAGTTCAGCTCATGAAAAATGGGGACAAAAACAAAAGTGTTGAGTTTATAATTTTCTTCAGTGTATATAATAATATCATATTTTGTATATGGTATACATATAAAAAAATATATGAATGGCTAAAAATTATTATATATTTATTATATATTTAATACAATATTACAATTGATATTCTAATATACAATATTTATACTATATATACAGGTACTTCTCAAAAAAATAGCATATTGTGATAAAGTTCATTATTTTCCATAATGTAATGATAAAAATTAAACTTTCATATATTATAGATTCATCGCACACCAACTAAAATATTTCAGGTCTTTTATTGTTTTAATACTGATGATTTTGGCATACAGCTCATGAAAACCCCAAATTCCTGTCTCAAAAAAAATAGCATATTTCATCCGACCAATAAAAGAAGTGTTTTTAATACAAAAAAAAAGTCAACCTTCAAATAATTATGTTCAGTTATGCACTCAATACTTGGTCGGGAATCCTTTTGCGGAAATGACTGCTTCAATGCGGCGTGGCATGGAGGCAATCAGCCTGTGGCACTGCTGAGGTGTTATGGAGGCCCAGGATGCTTCGATAGCGGCCTTAAGCTCATCCAGAGTGTTGGGTCTTGCGTCTCTCAACTTTCTCTTCACAATATCCCACAGATTCTCTATGGGGTTCAGGTCAGGAGAGTTGGCAGGCCAATTGAGCACAGTAATACCATGGTCAGTTAACCATTTACCAGTGGTTTTGGCACTGTGAGCAGGTGCCAGGTCGTGCTGAAAAATGAAATCTTCATCTCCATAAAGCTTTTCAGCAGGTGGAAGCATGAAGTGCTCCAAAATCTCCTGATAGCTAGCTGCATTGACCCTGCCCTTGATAAAACACAGTGGACCAACACCAGCAGCTGACATGGCACCCCAGACCATCACTGACTGTGGGTACTTGACACTGGACTTCAGGCATTTTGGCATTTCCTTCTCCCCAGTCTTCCTCCAGACTCTGGCACCTTGATTTCCGAATGACATGCAAAATTTGCTTTCATCCGAAAAAAGTACTTTGGACCACTGAGCAACAGTCCAGTGCTGCTTCTCTGTAGCCCAGCTCAGGCGCTTCTGCCGCTGTTTCTGGTTCAAAAGTGGCTTGACCTGGGGAATGCGGCAACTGTAGCCCATTTCCTGCACACGCCTGTGCACGGTGGCTGTGAATGTTTCTATTCCAGACTCAGTCCACTGCTTCCGCAGGTCCCCCAAGGTCTGGAATCGGTCCTTCTCCACAATCTTCCTCAGGGTCCGGTCACCTCTTCTCGTTGTGCAGCGTTTTTTGCCACACTTTTTCCTTCCCACAGACTTCCCACTGAGGTGCCTTGATACAGCACTCTGGGAACAGCCTATTTGTTCAGAAATTTCTTTGTGTCTTACCCTCTTGCTTGAGGGTGTCAATGATGGCCTTCTGGACAGCAGTCAGGTCGGCAGTCTTACCCATGATTGCGGTCTTGAGTTATGAAACAGGCTGGGAGTTTTTAAAAGCCTCAGGAATCTTTTGCAGGTGTTTAGAGTTAATTAGTTGATTCAGATGATTAGGTTAATAGCTTGTTTAGAGAACCTAATTTTTTGAGACAGGAATTTGGGGTTTTCATGAGCTGTAGACCAAAATCATCAGTATTAAAACAATAAAACACCTGAAATATTTCAGTTGGTGTGCAATGAATCTAAAACATATGAAAGTTTCATTTTTATCATTACATTATGGAAAATAATGAACTTTATCACAATATGCTAATTTTTTGAGAAGGACCTGTGTGTGTGTATATAAATATATATATATATATATATATATATATATATGTGTGTGTGTATATGCAATATGTCCTATTATGCTCTATTCAGGAAAGATATGTTTCCTTTATGCCTACAGTGTGCCTTAGCACAGAATAGAAGATTGCCTCTCTCTCAATCACTCAGTCATTTAAAAAATGTATCTTCCTTTATTTGCCATCTTCACCAGTGAGGGAAATTCTTTTTCCCCAAAAGGCCTTGACATGACTTCACAAGCTGTTAAAAAGAGCCCCTCCTTCATGGCACACTGTTATAGCTTTCACTGTATTACAGCAGTCATCTTCCTGCTTTTAGCAGCATAAGGAGAGAGATGATGTCAACAGGGCCGTGTGCCTCCATCAGTGAGCCAGAACCACATTACACTAAGTCATAGTATTTACCATTCCATTTGACATTCCCTCATTGAACATATTCAATATTCAGCTCTCTTAATATTTATCTCACCATATACAAGGGGTTGTCGAACATATCCATATCCACCTCACGCTGTAGCTGTGAATTATCAGCCTGTGTATAGGAGGAACAAGAAATAAAGACACAGCTTAAATGACTGACATGGTAAGAACTGACTGGAATAACAGTTGACCAAAACACAAATCTATCTGCGCTAGCAAGCTGTGAGGTATGAAGGTCGCCTGTGGGTTTGTGCTGTTTTTATTGATGTCTCTCTAACTCCTCTGTGTCCTCTTCTCCCACATACTCTACAGGTCCTTCTCAAAAATTAGCATATTGTGATAAAGGTCATTATTTTCCATAATGTAATGATAAAAAATAAACTTTCATATATTTTAGATTCATTGCACACCAACTGAAATATTTCATGTCTTTTATTGTTTTAATACTGATGATTTTGGCATACAGCTCATGAAAACCCCAAATTCCTGTCTCAAAAAATTAGCATATTTCATCCGACCAATAAAAGAAGTGTTTTTAATACGAAAAAAAAAAAGTCAACCTTCAAATAATTATGTTCAGTTATGCACTCAATACTTGGTCAGGAATCCTTTTGCAGAAATGACTGCTTCAATGTGGCGTGGCATGGAGGCAATCAGCCTGTGGCACTGCTGAGGTGTTATGGAGGCCCAGGATGCTTCGATAGCGGCCTTAAGCTCATCCAGAGTGTTGGGTCTTGCGTCTCTCAACTTTGTCTTCACAATATCCCACAGATTCTCTATGGGGTTCAGGTCAGGAGAGTTGGCAGGCCAATTGAGCACAGTAAAACCATGGTCAGTAAACCATTTACCAGTGGTTTTGGCACTGTGAGCAGGTGCCAGGTCGTGCTGAAAAAATGAAATCGTCATCTCCAAGCTTTTCAGCAGGTGGAAGCATGAAGTGCTCCAAAATCTCCTGATAGCTAGCTGTATTAATCCTGCCCTTGATAAAACACAGTGGAGCAACGCCAGCAGCTGACATGGCACCCCAGACCATCACTGACTGTAGGTACTTGACATTGGACTTCAGGCATTTTGGCATTTCCTTCTCCCCAGTCTTCCTCCAGACTCTGGCACCTTGATTTCCGAATGACATGCAACCACTGAGCAACAGTCCAGTGCTGCTTCTCTGTAGCCCAGCTCAGGCGCTTCTGCCGCTGTTTCTGGTTCAAAAATGGCTTGACCTGGGGAATGCGGCACCTGTAGCCCATTTCCTGCACACGCCTGTGCACGGTGGCTCTGGATGTTTCTACTCCAGACTCAGTCCTCTGCTTCCGCAGGTCCCCCAAGGTCTGGAATCGGTCCTTCTCCACAATCTTCCTCAGGGTCCGGTCACCTCTTCTCGTTGTGCAGCGTCTTTTGCCACACTATTTCCTTCCCACGGACTTACCACTGAGGTGCCTTGATACAGCACTCTGGGAACAGCTTATTTGTTCAGAAATTTCTTTCTGTGTCTTACCCTCTTGCTTGAGGGTGTCAATGATGGCCTTCTGGACAGCAGTCTTACCCATGATCGCGGTTTTGAGTAATGAAACAGGCTAGGAGTTTTTAAAAGCCTCAGGAATCTTTTGCAGGTGTTTAGAGTTAATTCGTTGATTCAGATGATTAGGTTAATAGCTCGTTTAGAGAACCTTTTCATGATATGCTAATTTTTTGAGACAGGAATTTGGGGTTTTCATGAGCTTTCATGCCAAAATCATCAGTATTAAAACAATAAAACACCTGAAATGTTTCAGTTGGTGTGCAATGAATCTAAAACATATGAAAGTTTAAATTTTATCATTACATTATGGAAAATAATGAACTTCCACAATATGCAAATTTTTTTAGAAGGACCTGTATATCTTTCTTCCTGTCACATCTTCAGAATAATTCCTGGTGTGTGGGTGTGTTTAGATTTTTTTTTTTTTTTTTTTACGGTGTTTGCACGGCAGCACTATCTTGATATTCCTCAAACATTTTGGATAGGGTTTGTTTTAAACCCCAAGAATTTTCCCCCTTAACAAGGCTGAAACCAAATCTTCTTTAAACTTTTAACACCATTTATTTTGGGGGTGTAACGGTACACACATTCATACCAAAAAAATTGTTATTGCTTTTATTGATATACTTTGTATACAATTTTATTCCATTTATATCGGTATACTTTGATGTTGCAAACAACTTAAAAGGACACTATCCTAAACATGAGACATGATTTATATTAAGAGCTTCAAACTAACTCATAAGCTGATAGTTTAAAGTGGCTTGTCATTTTGTCAGTTGTGTGTTGTTTAATACATTTGAGACCTTTTTTCTATCTTATGGTTATATCTGTAAATGTTAGAAATTCAAGCATTTCCATTTTGCATAAAGGCTCATCCTTCACTGAACGAGCGCCGGCACGCCCATGCGTATTAAACAGGCTACGTGCAATAATTCTGACTAAAATATGCATTTTCCTAAAACGGATTGCATCCAAAAGTGGATGGACTTAAAATGTCTTCCACCATTTACAACAGCACCATAAACTGCAGTATGAAGTGTGTATTGCAGCCATTTGATGCTGTACCAACAGACTTTTCTATTTTAAGAGAGAGATATTTTGTTTGGAAAAAATAAAATAGAAGAAATTATGTTTGGTTTTTATCCCTGCTGAACCGAAGTATGACTTTAAAACTGAGGTGCATACCAAACAACCAGTTTGTGTACCACTACAAACCTAATTTATTTTCTGCCCTTGTAAAACCTGCTATTTCCTTCAGAAAAAAAGTTTTCCATCATATTTAGGCTGGGGTGGTAGGGTTTACGAGAGCTAAATGAGTGCAGGAGCTCATGGTTTTAATCTGACTGATCAGCTGGATTCTCAAAGGTCAGAGTCAATCACACAACCAAACAAAGCGAGATCATTTTCATGCATCGTGGTTACTGTGACCATGGCTAACCTTATCAGGCTCAGTGCTGACTGGTTTGGTATGTGCACTGACAGGGGTTGCAGAATCAGTTGGCTGGGTCACAACGCTCATCTCAGCAGCAAAGAGTGGGTTTTCAAAACTCTCCTGAAACTCAGAATTAAAAAAGGAAAATGAGCCTAAAAAGCATCTACAGGTCCTCAAAAAATTAGCATATTGTGATGAAGTTCATTATTTTCCATAATGTAATGATAAAAATTAAACTTCAATATATTTTAGATTCATTGCACACCAACTGCAATATTTCAGGTCTTTTATTGTTTTAATACTGATGATTTTGGCATACAGCTCATGAAAACCCCAAATTCCTGTCTCAAAAAATTAGCATATCATGAAAAGTTTCTCTAAACGAGCTATTAACCTAATCATCTGAATCAACTAATTAACTCTAAACACCTGCAAAAGATTCCTGAGGCTTTTAAAAACTCCCAGCCTGTTTCATTACTCAAAACCGCAATCATGGGTAAGACTGCTGACCTGACTGCTGTCCAGAAGGCCATCATTGACACCCTCAAGCAAGAGGGTAAGAAACAGAAACAGAAAGAAATTTCTGAACAAATAGGCTGTTCCCAGAGGGCTGTATCAAGGCACCTCAGTGGGAAGTCTGTGGGAAGAAAAAAGTGTGGCAAAAACGCTGCACAACGAGAAGAGGTGACCGGACCCTGAGGAAGATTGTGGAGAAGGACCGATTCCAGACCTTGGGGGACCTGCGGAAGCAGTGGACTGAGTCTGGAGTAGAAACATCCAGAGCCACCGTGGACAGGCGTGTGCAGGAAATGGGCTACAGGTGCCACATTCCCCAGGTCAAGACACTTTTGAACCAGAAACAGCGGCAGAAGCACCTGACCTGGGCTACAGAGAAGCAGCGCTGGACTGTTGCTCAGTGGTCCAAAGTACTTTTTCCGGATGAAAGCAAATTTTGCGTGTCATTCGGAAATCAAGGTGCCAGAGTCTGGAGGAAGACTGGGGAGAAGGAAATGCCAAAATGCCTGAAGTCCAGTGTCAAGTACCCACAGTGAGTGATGGTCTGGGGTGCCATGTCAGCTGCTGGTGTTGGTCCACTGTGTTTTATCAAGGGCAGGGTCAATGCAGCTAGCTATCAGGAGATTTTGGAGCACTTCATGCTTCCACCTGCTGAAAACTTTATGGAGATGAAGATTTCATTTTTCAGCACGACCTGGCACCTGCTCACAGTGCCAAAACCACTGGTAAATGGTTTACTGACCATGGTATTACTGTGCTCAATTGGCCTGCCAACTCTCCTGACCTGAACCCCACAGAGAATCTGTGGGATATTGTGAAGAGAAAGTTGAGAGACGCAAGACCCAACACTCTGGATGAGCTTAAGGCCGCTATCGAAGCATCCTGGGCCTCCATAACACCTCAGCAGTGCCACAGGCTGATTGCCTCCATGCCACGCCGCATTGAAGCAGTCATTTCTGCAAAAGGATTCCCGACCAAGTATTGAGTGCATAACTGAACATAATTATTTGAAGGTTGACTTTTTTTTGTATTAAAAACACTTCTTTTATTGGTCTAATGAAATATGCTAATTTTTTAGATAGGAATTTGAGCTGTATGCCAAAATCATCAGTATTAAAACAATAAAAGACCTGAAATATTTCAGTTGGTGTGCAATGAATCTAAAATATATGAAAGTTTAATTGTTATCATTACATTATGGAAAATAATGAACTTTATCACAATATGCTAATTTTTTGAGAAGGACCAGTATATTATTCAATTCACAATTTCAGCCAACATTTGAGGGAGAGTTCACCCTAAAGTCTGGACACAGTTAATCAAAAATATATTTTTTTAAAGAGCCGTGTAAATGCTCCTTTTATATTCCACAAAACAAAATAAGTGTGAGTAAGAGATGACTGAATTTTCATTATTGGGAAATTGATTCCTGTAAATCAAGGTTCCTCAAAACCAGTCCTAGAGGGCCACTGCCCTGCAGAGTTTCTCAAACCCTGATCAATACGGTGGTTGAGAGAGAGCTCAACGTGCTGCAACTGAAGAAAACACATGCAAATAGAAAAAAATCTTAATCAGTTTGACAACACATGTGTTGTAAATACGCACAACACACCCAAATACAGAAATTTCTGGTCATCAACAATACCACTAACAAGTAGACATTGAACAATTAGAGGACCCAGCCAGGTCCATCACTTGTTGGGGTCCCCTTGAAATATTTCCGTACTGTTTGCAGTGCGTTTCTGTATTTGGTGGCATTGTGAGTATTTGCTGCACATACATATTGCCAAACTGATGACGTTTTCTTAATTTGCTGGTGTTTTTTCTATTTAGATGCCACCATTGATCCAACTCACCTACATGTGATTTTCTAGTAATCCTGAAGACCTTGATTAAAACTTGCTCAGATGTGTTTGATCAGGTTGGGAGCTGAACTCTGAGGGGACTGGCTTTTGAGGAACCCTGGTCTAAAAACAGATAACATGCAGTAAAATCTTTTAGCCAGAAGAGGTCATACTTTGGCAGGCCCATTCATGACTGCAGTGGCAACAGCTTTAGGGGCAGCAGGAGAACCCTCTGTGTCATCACTATATGCTGGGTTTTCAAAACTCTTTCCTGTTCCCTCCACTTCTACTGATGTGCTGGATTCCTGTAATTGACAAAGGAAAAAGTGGAGATATTAACAAGATAAACAAACCTAGATCTTCAAACTAGCATAAACCTATTTGATTGTCAATGTTTTTATTTCCATTTTTAAATATTTCAATTATAGATATCACAATATTTTAGATTCAACCGCAACATATAATACATGTAACATAAATCTAAAAATAGATTTTATGTTATTGAAATAAGTCACCTAAACCAAGGCTGCATTCATTTTATCAAAAATACAGCAATATTCTGAAATATTATTGCAATTTAAAATAAATGTTTTCTATTTTAATATTCTTATTATTTTTTTTAATATATTTTTAATTACTAAAATTCTTAGCAGACATTACTCCAGTCTTCACTGTCATGATCCTTTAGAAAACATTCTAATACTTTTTGTGTAAATTGTGATAGACTTTTTTTTCAGGAATCTTTGATGAATAGAAATCTCAAAATAATAGCATTTATTTGAAATTGTGATAGACTTTTTTTTCAGGAATCTTTGATGAATAGAAATCTCAAAATAATAGCATTTATTTGAATATATATATATATATATATATATATATATATACACTAAAGTTATAAATGTCTTTACTCTCACTTTTGATACATTTAAAGCATCCTTGCTGAATACAAGTAATTGAAAAAAATAATAACTGACCCTATACTTTTGAATGTTAGTGTGTGTATATATATATATATATATATATATATATATATATATATATATATATATATATATATATATATATATATAAATAAAATAAAATATACACGCTGTGGATATGTTTAAAATACATGGCGAGTACAAACCTCTTTAGGAAAGTTACTGCTGTCATTTTCATTTTCCGGTTGGTTGTTAAAACGTTCAGAGTTACCACCCCTAATTATGTGAAGTAAAACCAAAGGTTTAATGTGTTAAATACTGCAACTTGATTTAACTGTATTAAAGTGCCCCTATTATGCTATTTTAAAGGTTCCTAATTTTTACATGTATCCAAGGTAAAAAAAAAAAAAAACACCTTTCTCATGATACAACACCTCATTTCTCAAAGAGTCTGAAAAGGGTTCGTTCGAAGATTTGGTCTCTCTAAACCACTCTTTTCCATGAGACTACTAAGCTCTGATGGGTCAGACTGCACAATCTATTTTGTGATTGGTCTACTGCTTACAGCGCATGAAAGAAACGCCTATTACCATATCAGAATGTCAGCTCTGGAGGCTTCCTCAGAGCTTGAATAATACAATAGAAACAATAACGATGCCATTGCTTATTCCATATCAATTCCAGGCCAATGTATTTCCTCATCATTCAGAAGTGCATGCAAAATGAACGGTGTCTTTCCAACATGTTGTTAATACAAACCAAACTATTTAGGGCCTTGAGTACAACTACAGTGTTTGAGAGCGGGTCAAAGTAGACGTTGTTCACAGACAACCAATGACGACTATAAGGCTGGCATTATGCAAATTTGTTACATTGTTATGTAGGTTTATAACAGGAAGTGAGACTGGAATTGCTGACGGCTCGTTTCAGCAGTTCAGAATCGATTCTTTCTTTTGAGAGACAATAACTTGATCTGTTGTGCACATTGATCGTTAAAATTTTGCAGACCTTTTACATTCACAAACTATATTACACACTGGATGAAAAGTAATATTCGAAAAAGAATAATAGGGGCACTTTAAATATGTAATAGCTGCATTAAATATTTTCAGACACTTTTTTCATCCTCACCAGAAGCTGGGCCTACTGAAGTTGGATACACTAATAGGCAGATTAATATTATGCAGCGTGCTCATTATTTTCTCCTTCTTTTTTGCAGAATATATCAAGCAACCCAGGAAAAGAGCCACAACAGCTGTAACTCCAAGAGCAATAGCAACTGTGGATGGACAGAGAGAGACAGAAAGGATGTGGTTCATTGTGGTTTGTTTGCATAAGAGGACAGCTTGAATTGTTGTTGCACAATAACTTCAATGCTGATATCATGTATTGCCATAAATTTTACCTGAGGTTGTGACTACACCATAAATACTGGTCTCACATAAATCTCCTTTCCATTCAGAGGGGCAACTGTAGGGGCAAATTAACAGTCAGCATTACTCCATCCATAAGTTTATTCATCCCTGCTTTTATATCTATAAAAGATTTGTGTCATTATTAGATCACAAGCTTACATGCAGAGCGCTTTATTGTCATCAAAATAACAGGTTCCACCATTCTTGCACTGGCATGGAGGGGGCATGGTGGGTTCAGGCTCAACCCCTAACAAATCACACAAAACAATAAAAACAATCGGATGTGAGGGAATTACATATGAAGTGCCCTCTTATATACTTTATTATTACTGGAAACCAGAGGTGGAAAGTAACAAATTACATTTACTCGCGTTACTGTAATTGAGTCTTTTTTTGTGTAGGCCTACTTCTACTTTTTTAAGTAGTTTTTAAAATCTGTAATTTAAATTTTACTTAAGTATGTTTTGTTTAAAGTATTGTAATTCACTACATGTTAAATCATATCCGTTAAAAAAATAATATAAAAAAAAAATACTTTGGGTCAAAACATCGCGCTCCGGAAACTACAGCATTGATTGATTGAATGGCGGGAGAACAGACGTGCTAAAATAAAATAAAAATACGGAGGAGGTGACGGACAAGACAGACGCCAGTGAAAGGCTGTCGAATTCTTCACACACACACACACACACACACACACACACACACACACACACACACACACACACACACACACACACACACACACACACACACTCGCACACACACTCGCACACACACTCACTCACTCACTCACTCACACGCTGTTAAACAAGTAACTCAGCAACTTTTACTCTGAGTACATTTTAAATGAGCTACTTTTTACTTTTACTTGAGTAGATTTTTAGACCGGTACTTTTACTTGTACTTAAGTAAAATTTTATTGAAGTAACAGTACTTTTACTTGAGTAGAATATTTGATTACTCTTTCCACCTCTGCTGGAAAACAGAGATTGACATCAGCACTGTTGGTTTCAACACAGTGTTCAGCTAATGATGTGACCTTGAAGGAATTCATGGTCACATCATTAAGGTGACTATAAAGACAGAGATAAAGAGTATAAAAGGCACCTGCGTCACAGTCGGTACTGCTGCCAGGGAAGAAGCTAGTGCCCTCTGGGCAGGCGCAGGTGTAGCCTCCCGGCCTCAGCAGACACAGGTGACTGCATTTGCCCTTACAAGGGTTCTTCACTGTGGGCGTGAGACAGTTTACACACATTCAACCCTCTCTATATCTATAACATCACTTTAAGTGACTTCCAACAAAATTACCATCATAACATATTTTATCAGCACAATAAAAGTTAGCTAAAGTTTAACCACAGACTGGATTTATAAATAGATCATCATGCAAATCTCACTTCACTGAGGTTACTTACGGGTTCTAGAGTTGTATTTCTGCTGCTGGTAGACATTGACCTGGGTGAGCCAAGGTCCCGCTATTAGGAGTCTGGTTTTAGTGCCTTTGCCAAATTTGTCCTGTCGGAACACTTCGCCCTTCTCCTGCGTACTCCAGTACACATGGTCCTCAAACACATCCACACTGAAAGGGTTTCTTACATCTGAGAAGAAAGAAATGTGGTAGGAGACATGAATGTCTCTTGTAAAAAGAAGTACACCTTAGCATACTTTTAAAAAGAGTACTTATAACAGAAATAATACTTTAAATAATATACCCAACTGAAATTAAAACTTTCTGACACTTAATTGCATGTCAATCACAATTAAATTAAAATATAGGTTGAATTGATATTAAATGCAAATTTAGTGTTTTTTTCCACCCACTTAAATATATCATTATTTGTAATTTCCTAATTACTTCTATTGTCTTAAATGGTAAAAGTGTACTGCTGAATGTACTGACAGGCATTTATGGTAAATTAGATTGTACTTACATAGAAATTACATTTATTTAAATATATTTGTAATTACACATTTTTAATGATGAAAGTGCAATTGATTACATTTAAAATATATTCTCTTTAAATCTAAAATCAATTACAGCTAAAATTATTTTAGTCAAAGTACTTTACATATGCTTTGGTATGTCAGTCAGCACATCAAAATAAGTGTCAAGCATGAAAAAAGATCATTAAAATAATCATTTAAAATGCACTTTTAATTTGGCATTATTACAAAGTGCTCTTTTTAAAATTTTACTTAAGTGTGGTAAGAAACAGTTTTGAAAGTTTACTCTCTTCAAGTACACTTGAGTGGCCTTTTATTTAAATAATATTATCTGCAAGATTTGAGGTATGCTACAAGTGCACATTTAAGACAATTAAGTATACTTTTATTTCACAAGGAGTTTATTAATATCTATCGGTTTCTAGGTAGGACAATTGATTGTTGAATCAATCAAACCCTTACCAATGAAAACTGAAGTTTGTCTGTTCTGTCCATCTGGCAGCATGGACTCAATGCGACTCTCCTTTGCATCTGACCAATAGATTCTGTCACTGTTTGTGAAGTCGATGGACAGGCCTGTAGGCCAACCCAAAGCACTATCCACCAGAACCCTTCTCTCTTGACCATCCAACCAGGAGCCTTCGATACGGGCCGTGTTGCCATTGTCAATCCAGTAAAGCATGCTGCACCACAGCATGACAAAACAAAATTCAAACATTGGCATTTAAATGGCGAGCTTGAAGAAATAGTAGTTAAGTAGTTTTGGAAATTCAACAAGAATAAAATAATCCAGAGAAAAAATATCAGCATGTGGACTTGGAATAACATGAGGGTGAGTAAATGAAAACAGAATATTTTCACTTTGGGGTTAACTGTCCCTTTAAACAGACCACAAGCAAACAGGAAGCAAATCTCACCCCAAACGAGGGTTCACCGCCACAGAAGTGGGTTCTTCCAGGTCAGTCTTAATCAGATGCTTCCTGTAACGCCCATCCAACATGGCCACCTCTAGACGTTTGAGCTGTGCATCAGCCCAATACAAATTCCTACAAGAATTTTAAAAGCTCATGAGCTGTTATAGACTGATTCATCAACTAGTGTTGCCCTAACTATTAGTTATTATTCAATTTCATTCAGCTTCAGGGCAGAGTTTGAATATTTAGAATATTTTAAAAAATATTATTGTAAAATGGGTCCCACTTTATTTAAGGTGTCTTTAACTACTATGTACTAACATTTCAATTAATCATTTTATACAAAGCACTTATTATGTACATAAATGTTTTTTACATTGTACTTATATTATTCTAATTACCTGTTATCAATTTGGCGATGTCACTTTGTAAAGAAAGACTATTGAATGCACATATGCATTCAAACGCGCATGCCTATAGACTAAACATGTAATATGCATGTGCATGACGTCACTGTTTTCACGTGTTCACAGATTCACGTTTTTTAAGTTTACACGGAAATGATAACGGTATCATTTTCACAACTTGTTTTCAAAACCTTGCACTTTGAAACCTATTTGAAGTGTAAACGTTGTCGTGTTAGCTAAGTTAATAATTAGTGATTTTTACAATGGAAATTAATCAATCAAAAACTTACTTAAACTGGACAATGATTTTCTTCTAGAAGCTGCTGTACAGCTAAAACAATCTTTGTTGCATTAATTTCCTATTATCACTGTAAAGCTGCTTTAAAACAATCTGTATGGTGAAAAGTGCTTTATAAATGAAGGTGACTTGACTAATGTGAGTGCTTTACCTGCCAACCCAGTCCACCGCAATTCCATAAGGCCTGGTGACGTACTTTATGTCCAGGTCGATGGCAGCAGCAATATTATTATTATGATCATCCACAGCTGGCAGATAAGCTCTTTTAATAGCACCAGGAAATGCTCCACTCCCTTCTACTGTAAAATACACCATACCTAAAATACACAAGAGAGGGGATATACCACCAACCATTAATGCATTATTGTATCTCTGAAAGTGATAAAATATGATTAGGAAGATAAAGATAAAAAATGATAAAGGAAGCCCATTGAAAGCTAATATACTAGGAACTTTGATAACATACTTTTGTAAACCTTAATAAATTATGACATAAAAAGTCAAATAATTTATTTTTATATCATAATTATGACTATTTCGTCTAACATGTCTCATGTCTAACTTTTTGTCTCATTATGAATTACCAAATGAATTACGAATTACCATTTTTTCTTATGCGGCGGAAATGGGCAAGAGAATACACCATGGGTGTAGTGTAATTTTTGAGGGGCTGAAGCACTAGAATTGAGTACATACTAAGTTTGGTGTTGTTGTGGTCCCAGTCGTAGTCCAGCGCCACAATGCGCTCCTCTTCCTGCAAAAAGTCATGGTACTCCTCTGTCTGGAGGTTGTAGCGACGGATGCGGATGTTTTCCGGAAGCAGGAGCAGTGGTTCAGGACCTAAGAAGGAGAAGCTTTAAGATTCTACACATGCTCATCTCACATGCTACATGCCCATCTTATTCCCTCCGATTTCTGTCCTACCTTCAGCCTCACACTGATTGCTAGTGCCCACTTTCCTGTAGCCCTGGACACACTCACAGTCATAGCTTCCTTTAGTGTTCTTGCAGGCCTGCGGGCACGTGCCATACTCTAAACACTCGTTTATATCTGCAGGGAGCAAGAGACAAAAGCAAGGCATAAGGTGGTGATACTCTGATACATTTCGAAAATGTAAGCCTGCCTGCCAAAATGTTCTCCACTGTGAAGAAAATTAAAGACTGAAACACTGTATTACATTTAATGAAAATGGTATTTATTGAGGGTGACATAAGATGTGTAAATGAAGGAATGAAGGAAGGAATTGAGGAAATGAATTGAAGACTAAAACAAGGCTGGGAAAGCTTCGATATAAAGATAAGATGGAGGAGAGCTTTAACAGAGGGAATACAAAGGCAGCATGGCAGTATCTTAACATGATGATGAGAAAAGCACAAGTCTCAGCTTGAGTGCTGTGTCAGGATCCTACTTCCTTTGTGGAGCAGCTGAATACTTTTTGAACCTTGAATGCAAGGTTCTATGTGAGCAACTCTGTGGAGGTCTGGGACCAGACTACTGACAGTAATGCTCCCACTCCAATCAGTGTGAACGAACAAAGAGTAATTTCCATTCTCTTAAGGTTACACCCAAGGAAAGCTCATGGCCCAGACGGTCTTGAGAGCTGTATATTGAAGGAGTGTTCGGCTCAATTAGGAGGAATGGTAGCTCAGCTTTTCCAGTTGTCACTGAACACTGGTTATGTTTTGAAAGCATGGAAGGAGACGATAATAATTCATGTTCCTAAAAAACCTAATGCTAAAGAGGTGGAGAATTTTAGACCTGTGGCACTCACCTCTGTTCTTTGTAAATGCATGGAGAGGGTGATAGCAGGGGAGCTCACTGCCAATGTAGGTCAGTGTTTGGACCCGCTCCAGTTTGCTTACAAGTCGAAACAGCGAGTTGAGGATGCTAGTCTAACTCTTTTAGATAAGGTCACTAGACATTTGGACTCTCCAAACTCGTTTGTTAGGATTTTATTTATGGATTTTACATCTGCTTTTAACACCGTCAATATTAATTTGTTGTTGGACCGACTTCAAAGATTACAAGTTAACTCTTGTGAAATGGACTAAGGACTTTTTAATGAACAGACCCCAATATGTTAGGATGTTTGACCACAAATCAAGTAGCATCACTTTAAATACTTGGGTTCCACAAGGATGTGTCTTGTCTAAATTCTAAATTCTGATAAGGTGCTTAATATGTGTGTTTGTGTGTACCATTGCAGCGGAAGGTGTTATCCGGATCTACGGCATAGCCACTTCTACAAGAGCAGATGAAGCCAGTGCCGTTCAGGTTTGTACACTCGTGCTGGCATAACTTCTCATCACAGTCGCGGTCGTGGCCAAAATCTAAAAAAAGTCACTCATCATCATTACCTAATCTTATGAAGTTCCATTATAAGTTACTGATCATATATGGTGATATTTGTTGACTTACTGCAGCCCAGTTCATCAGTAAGGTCTCCACAGTTGTCGTTGTGGTCACACACATAAGGCAGAGCCACACAGTGGCCATTAGTGCATTTAAACTCATTGGGCGTGCAGGGTGCGAGAGTGGGCTCCTGACCTAATTGAAAAACACAATTCTTACCGTCATCACTGATCGTTTTCTTAATCAGTATACTTGTTTTGTTTTCCAGTAAAAAATATACTTTTACTTCAGGAGCAAAATAAACTACCTAATATAAACATTTGTAAACATTAATTAACTACATTGGTTAACATGAACTAACAATTGAAAATGTAATAACAACATTTACTAATAAATTATTCATAACAAAAGCTGTACTTGTCCATTTATTTAATGGCCCAGAGTTGACATGAACTAACAATGATCATTTGTATTTTTATTAAATAATGTTAACTAATATTAATAAATACTGTAACAAATGTATTGCTAGCTCTTAGTTAATGTTAGTTAATGCATTAGCTTTTTTTAGGTTTATGCTTAAAACAAGGGACAAAAAGACAGCGGAATGAGAAAAACAGTTATTATGTGTATAAATATTTGTGGAAAAAAAAGAGTTTGACTTAAGTTGTAGTGAAAAGATATGGGTGAATCTCTTACAGTGGTCCTCCTTTTCGTCACTGCCATCCCCACAGTCGTCTTTTTTGTTGCACATGAGACCACTATAAACGCAGTATCCATTGTCACAGCGAAACTTGGCAGGCATTTCACATGTAATGTTCCCTGATCACAAAGCAAATGTGACAGTAAGACAGTGTTATCATATTCCTGCTGAAATAACCATATTAAGCCAACATGAATTTCCAGGTTTAAGTTGTAAGACCTAAGGGCTGGTAATGTACCATAAAGAGACAAATGTATAACTGTAATGGTTTAAGTTATCTGTAAAAATAGTATAATTTCAGTTTTCTATAATGTCTTACAGCAGAGGCTTAGTTGCTCATCTGAGCGGTCTCCACAGTCATTGAAGCCGTCACACACCCATTGCTGGTTCACACACAGCTTGTTGTTACACTGGAACTGGTGTGATGGACACCAGCGTCCTCCAGGATATCGAGTTGCTGTTGGGAAAACCATACAGAACCATTTCAACATTTCCAGTATATGGAATAAGAAGGTCCATGTATTTCTAGCCCAGCATACTCACGGCAGGTGGACTCATCAGAGAAGTCCAGGCAGTCGGCATAACCATCACATTTCAGAGGTTCTGGGATGCAGTGTCCAGATGTACACTGGAATGTCCCAGGACGACAAGTTCGCAGCTCTATGAATAAAAAAAATACTTTCCCATAAATCACATAGTAATCTAAAAATGATGTGAAGGGGAATTCATGTATCTTAGCATTTTGTAAGCAAGTTTTCTTTATATGAAGCATTTACTTATTTCATATTTCTGAGTGAAACTTTATGTTCAACAAGAAGAAGAAAAATGGCAAGAGGGACTTGTTATCTTTCAAGAATTGTTTGGATCATGAAAAGTGGTCTTTAATAACATGTGGTTGGAGGGGGAGGGTTGAAAAATGGGTGCCAGTTTCGACAGTCAATAAAGAGATAAGAGCTAAGAGTAAGTAAGTGGGTTTTTTTTTTTTTACTTCAACTTACCGCAGTCCCGCTCGTCAGAATTGTCCCCACAGTCATTGTCATGGTCACAAACCCAAGATCCTGGAATGCACTGCTGGTTGTCACAGCGATACTCGCTCTCAGAGCAAGGTCTGGGTTCTGTGAGCACATACATAAAAACTGTGAGCTACAAAGACAATGTTAAGGTGACCGCCTTGTGTGGAAGTAAATGGATGGCCAATGCATTACTCACCACAATTTCTCTCATCAGATCCATCTCCACAGTCATTGTTCCCATCACAGCGCCAGCGAATGGGCACACAGATGTGATTATCACAGCGGAAATCTCCCACAGGGTCACAGGTCAGCTCATCTGTATGAAGCAAAATGTATAAATAAAAACGCACTTTGATGATGCGACGGGAGCCACAGTACAACGGCGCTAGTGCACTCACAACACACCAGCTATGTGGAGAGGAGAGTGAGAGAGAGAGAGCCAATTGAAAAAGCAAGGGGATTATTATTAGGAGGCCATGATTGATAAAGGCCAATAGAGGGAATTTGGCCTGGACACCAGGGTTACAGGATGTGAAGAGAGTTTCAACCAGTATAACAAAAAAGTGTTTATAAAACAAATTGCATACTCTACCTTTAAAATAATATATTTTTGTTTTGAGTCAGCCTGTCTCATGCAAATATTTTAAATCATTATTTAATTATCTGGGACTTACGGCAGCCCTGCTCATCACTGTTGTCTAGACAGTCATTGGCACCATCACACACAGCCCACAGAGGTATACAGCGATAGTTTGTCTTGCAAGAGAACTCAGTGTCTGCATCACACTTGTGATCAGGACCCACTACAAAAAGAGATGTAGGAAAGAGACAAAATATCAAAGGTCAGTTAACACCAAGCTGTTAAAGAAAAGCCAATTTTCACAAAGGGACACTCACTGCACTCATCATACGGCTCATCTGAGTTATCTCCGCAGTCATTCTGTGCATCACACACGTAGCTTGGTGGTATGCAGCGTCTGTTTTTGCATTGAAACTGTCCAGGTTTGCAGGTTTTCTCAGTACAACTGTCGGCTTCCTCATCACTACCATCTGCACAGTCTTGCACACCATCACAGTGCCAGGATATTGGTATACAGTGCTTATTTTTACACTGGAACTGGTTCTCGGAGCAACGGTTGTCACCTGGGTTACAAAGAGGATTTAAAAAAATATATCAATTGGGATGTCAAAACATGAATGTAAAAATTAACAACAGGAATCAGCTATGCAGTTCAATTCCCAGATACAATAGTCAACCAAAAACTGCTCTTTTGATACCAACTTAAGAAAATTTAACTTTATTATACTATTATAACAATAGCCCCTTTCACACATACAGTCTTAATAAATTACAGGTAAATTACCGTTTAGAGATCGTACTTGAAACAAGATCTTTTAAAAAATAACGAAAGCAATTTTATGGAATGAAAAGTTGTAACATTACTAGTATTAATTACCATTATGATGCTATGTGTGAACAAAGAATAGGATTACCTGTATGAGCATGTACAAGGGCAGGGAGTACTGATGTAAGAAATGTGCTTTGGGCCAATCATAATGCTCTATTGGAGCTGTTTACAGTAAGCTCAGCTGCTTTTAATTGTTTTTCTATGTAAACATGCTACACACACGTTGTGCTGTGTCTTGCATTCGAGACCCTGCTTTATTTCCCATTTATCAGCAGCAATGTGGCTCTGTAGTTACTTTTGTGTACTATAGTAACTGTTATGCATCTCATGTTTTTAAGAGCAAAACTGTGTTCCTTGTGATCTTTCGCTTACGCCATCATGATGTTTACTAAAAAACTAAAGCACTTCTCATCTAGGTGGATAAAGAAAATGGTGCAGCATTTAAAGGTTATTTCTGATGATTGACCTCACAGAGTTTACCGGTATTTTTGTCCTTATGTGTGAATGGTATCTCACCGGTAAAAAGATGTGTGTGAACTGCACATTTGTGTATTTACCGGACCAAATCAATCTGGTTATTTTTACGGAAATTTACCAGGTTTAATGTGTGAAAGGGGCTAATGCAGAAACAGCCATGGTTAAGATAAACTAGAATATAAGTGTTACATACTGCAGAGTGCAGCATCTTCATCAGATCCATCAAGGCAATCATTGTGGCCATCACACAGGAAAAACGGATAGGTACAGTTCCCATCCTGGCACTGGAACCGTCCAATTGGGCAGTAACGTGGAGGACATGTTTGAGGCTCATCGGAGCCATCCCCACAGTCTGACTGACCATCACACTTCCACCATATGGGAATGCATCTGGAGACAAAAGGCAGACAAAAAGTGAGAGAGGAAAAGCACAAGATCATCAGATTATCATCCTGTGTGCTGAAAAATCCACATTAAAATATCACCATAAGAGAACAGATTCACGTACCTCTCATTGTCTCCACAACGGAACTGAGTGCTGGAGCAGTCAGCCACACACTGGATCTTAAAGCCAACAGCCAGACCAATGAAGTGATCCGGACACTCACATCTGGCCGTTGTCCCGCCCGGGCCAATCAGACACAGGTGACTACAGGTCAGGTGATGGTCATTGCAGGGATTCTCACCTAAGAAAATGTTAATAAAACCTTCAAAAAAACATCATGCAATTAAAGTTAATGGTGAAATTAATTATAAATGGTCTTACTGCGTGGCTGTCTGTAAGGGTGATAGACGTGAATGTCATTAGGGCGGTGCGTGTTGTTGCCCATTACTACACGGTTAGCACCAGTGTACTTGTGGGCTCTCTCTATGGTGTGGGTGTTCCAGTCAGTCCAGTACACCAAATCCTCAAACAGGGTCAAAGCGTAAGCATGGGGCATGGACCCTGTTATAGCTCTATGTCTGTTTTGTCCATCCATATCGGCAAAACTGTAGGAAAATAGACATTAGAAAGGTAGTTTTTAGGGATGCACAATATATTGCCTTGTCAGTGCATCCTAATACTTTTGTTATTGTCATCTTCATTTACATATTTTGTGTGTTTCAAAATACATCTGAGCGTGTGGTGAATGTTACCAAAACAACTTAAAATAAGTATTTTGCATGAAATTGACCAAAATCATAATACTGTAAGTGTTACATGGAGCAGGGCCACTGCCTTACTGCCTGGAGATCAGATTTGGTTTGGATACATTACAGGACACAACTTACTCAAGGAAATTTAGGTGAGCATCAGCAAAAAAGATTTTGTTGTTGGTGTAGTCGATGGTCAGGGCATGAGGCCACACAAGCTTGGTAGTGATGATAGCTGATGTGTTGGTTCCATCCATGCCAGCCCTGCCAATGAATGCCGTCCGCCCCCAGTCTGTCCAATATAGCCATCTGACCAGGAATGGAAAAGGGAATGTTTACACACATAAAAATAGCAGATGTGCAACTAAACAAATAAAATAAATATTTAACTCACCCATATTTAGGGTTAACAGCGACAGCCCGAGGACTGGCAAAGCAATACGTAGAGTTGGCATCAACACAACCTTTCAGGAGTTTTTTCCGGTAACGGCCGTCAAGTTCAGAGACATGAATGGCTCCAATAGTCCCATCTGCCCAGTACAGCTTTCTGCAAGGAAAAATCCACCCATAGATTAACCTTGCCCAGTTGTTTATATACTTCAAGTAAATGAGTGAATCAAGCTCCTCAGTAACCTACCGGCCCACCCAGTCCACAGCCAGGCCTTCTGCTCCCTCCAGGTCATTCTGCAATATGACCTCCCTTCCTGTCCTGTCTAAATACATCCTCTCAATGTGCAATGTCCCAACATCCACCCAGTATAAACGCTTCTCTGTGGTATCAAAGTCTAGAGCCACAACGTTTGACAGGCCCTGCAGTACCACCGACAAGGACGAACCATCCGTGGTCAGGTTACGAATGTAGTAACGGTTGCTGTAGAGGAGGTACGGTGTGATTCCACTGTTCTGACGGCAGGTGCGTCCATCAGGCTCCCGCAGGTATCCCGAAGCACATTTGCAGTAGAAGGAGCCCACAGCATTCTCGCACACCTGACTGCACACTCCCGGTATTTCCTTGCACTCGTCTATGTCCTCACAGGCCTTGCTGTCTGGCATGAGTTTGTAGCCGTCCCTGCAGGAGCAGTAGTAACCTGTCAGTGTGTCGGTGCAGCTCTGAGCACACTGGTGAATGGCTGGGTTACTGCACTCATTTATGCCTGTGGAGGGACAGAAAGGAATTACCTAATTCATCCAGTTAATTAGATACAATGTAATTGTAAATGTGCTATTAACAAATTAATTGTAATTAAGCAGAGCTTAAATCAGAAATGTGTCAAAACTAAATAAAAGTAATTTCAAATAAATGCTGTTCTTTTTTTTACTTTCTATCCATTAAAGAATCCTAAAAACATGCATCATGGTTCCACAAAAATATTAATCAGCACAACTGCTTTCAACATTGATAATAATAAATGTTTCCTGAGCACCAAATCAGCGTATTAGAATAATTTAGGAAGGATCATGTGACACTGAAAACTAATGGTAAGATGAGTAATGGCTGCTGAAAATTCAAGCTTTTTCCATCACAGGAACAAATTACAATTTAAAATGTATTAAAATAGAAACAGTTATTTTAAATGATAATAATATTTCACAATTTTAATGTTTTACTGTACGTTTGACCAAATGATTACAGCCTCGGTGAGCCAAAGAGAGTTTAAAAACGTTTTTAAAAAAAATCTTTCCGACCACAGTTTTTTGAAAGGTATTGTTTTTAAGTATATGTATACACATTTCAATCATGACAACTCTCAAAATAGTTTTAGCTTGTTATTGAATATGGCAATGTTAATGTAATTGGCTGCTGGTGTTAACTATTGCTGCTGCAGTGCAAATTTAAACTTGTTACTGCCAATAGATACACAGACACGCTGCTGTGAGCATGTAAGATATGCTGCTGCATAAATAGACATACATAAATACCATAGCAGATCTAGGCAGGTGGAGCTGGGGGAGGTGGAGAATTTTCACATTTTATACATGTTGGCTTTAAAGACTCATCAATGCAATGTAATTGTAGATATACTCTTTAAAAAATGTATAAATTTAATAAACTCTTTATAAATTATGTATTTGCCGTTTCAGGCACATCACTCAAATGAGCCTTTTCCCAAAAACGAAGTGGTGTCTTACCGCAGCCCTTCTCATCACTGTTGTCAGAGCAGTCCCTCTGCTGATTGCAGACATTGTGGATGTCAATGCACTCCCCTGAATTGCACATGAATTGTCCAGGTGCACAGGTGGGTTCTGGGCTCCTGCACAAGCCCTCGAGTTCATCAGAGCCATCCTGGCAGTCTGTATAACCATCACATGCATACGTTGATGGAATACACACTCCATTCTGGCAGGTGAACTCCCGGCTGGAGCAGGTGCCATACACGCAGCCAATCTCATCACTGCTGTCCCCACAGTCATTCACACGGTCACAGCTGAGGAGTTTTATACACACAGTATATATTTTATGAATATTTTGAGTAGCATTTGATTTGATGTGCATTGTTGGGTACTGCCGGAGAGTAAAAACTCACTGGAAGGGCACCAGAATGCAGAGACCATTGGCACAAGCAAACTCGTTCATGTGGCATGTGCGGTTAGGGCAGTTGTGCAGCTCATCTGCAGCATCTGCGCAGTCCTTCTCACCATCACACACATAAATCAATGGAATACAGCGAGGAGAGCCTTGGTACCAAGTGGGGCATGTGAAATCACTGGGGTTGCAAGTCCTTGATCCTGAAATTCAAAATACAAGTCAGACTAGCAAGTAACATGTGCACTGATTTGCTGGCTTATACAATCTTGAAAGACAAGCCTTACCGCACAGTAGTTCCTGTGCCTCATCGCTGTTGTCTCCACAGTCGTTGTTGCCATCACATACCCACTTTTCCAGAATGCAGTTTCCATTCGCACAGCTGAACTGCTGAGGGTTACATGTATAAACCTGATCCTCTGTGTAAAGAGACAAAGAGAGTTTTAGATAATGATTCCAGGCTCTGCTTTGCAGACTGAAGAGGGATTCGACATATACCGCAGGTGGGTGGCTCATCTGTGTCGTCCAAACAATCTGGAATGCGATCACACACCCATGACTGGGGAATACACTTCCCGTTATCACAGCGGAACTCGTCTGCAGAGCAGGTCCGGCCAGCTGTTGACCACAAGCAGTATAGGACATGACTTGAGGACATGCAAGAGTATTTTTTTATATATATATATATATTAAAGGGACATTTCACTCAAATATAAAATTTCTGTCATGAAGGGCATCTGCAGGCAACATCTAAAAGTTGAGACCCTGTAACTCACCACAGAAGAGTGGATTTTCATCACTGTTGTCCCCACAGTTGTTAAAACCATCACATAGGCTACTCGAAGAAATGCAGATGTTGGTGGTGTCACATTTTACTAAGTCAGGTGCACAGGTTCTGTCAGCTAATAAACCAGAAATTGCACAATTTACATATAATATCATACCAGTTAAAGAGTAGCATGTGCAGGGCTTAACATCAACGATTGTGAAATTTATATGCAAATGTAGATGTTGGTGTCAATGACCCAGTATTGTTAACTCAAACTAAATCTACAACTATTAAAAATAATTTTCACAAAAAAAAACACATAAATATTAGATGGCGAGTTTAAACTTGAAAAACTTAAATGAGTTTAGGTTGAAGTACTAAAATTACTAAAACTAAAATAAAAATAAATTAAAGTTAAAAAGACATTAAAAAACTACGCCAAAAGCATGTAACAACTTTTTTTTATAAAAGCACATAACATAATTACTCCAAATTAAAAAAAGTATATATATATATATATATATATATATATATATATATATATATATATATATATATATATATAAATAAAAGCAAATTCATAATATTAATAGATACTATAACAGTATATAAAAATAATAAAATAACACCACACTCACGGCAGTTAACTTCATCCGTGGTGCCGTTGTCTCGGCAGTCATTGAATCCATCACACACAAAAGCCGCACTGATGCAGCGTCCGTTAGCACAGGTGAACTCTGTGGTAGGGTTACAGGTTGGGAAGGGACAGCCATGCTCGTCACTGTTATCTCCGCAGTCATTTGTGTAGTCGCATACATAGTACAGAGGCACACAGCCTCCGTTATCACAGGTGAATTCCGTAGGTGAGCAGGTGTGGAAAGCTGTAGAATGTAGAATTCATGTATAAAGAAAAAAAATATTCAAAACTAAACTAAACAGCTTTTTTAATTGCGAAGGTCACTTACCACACACTCTCTCAAGCTCATCTGAGCCATCTAAGCAGTCCTTGTAGCCATTACACTTCCAGCGCTGGAACAAACAGCTTCCGTCCAGACAGGTGAACTGATCCACATGGCACCGCTGCCCATTATCGGGGATGCAGTCTTTCCCATCATTGGCTAGATACCAGTTACCAGTGCTGGGACACTGACACTCTGGACCAGATGGACCTGAGAAAGTGATAAACGAGAGACATGAGATGTATAAGCTATGTATAAGAAAAATAAACAAACACACTAGATTTTGGGTCAAAAAGTCTGAGAGTACATAAAAATAGTTCCATGTTGCAATCATATATAGGTATCGTCTGACTGCATGTACAAAAATTAATGTCACAAATTTTCTATTGATTAGTGACAGTGAATCTGAAATATTTAACTCTTTAGGCACCAAGGTTTTTTTTTGAAAAAATGCTGGATTTTGACAAAATTTTCAAAAGCTTGTGGCTTGAAAGGGCTTAAAGATAGAGATCTACTGTAAATTAGAAAAATGTTGGGGATGACTGACAGTTTATGTGGGGTGTAAATATACTAATCTGCATAGTATGACGTCATCAAGGGCGGCCCTCTTGAATTTCATAATATTCAGGAAATAGTAGCTATTGAACTGATGTTTGAACTTATTTGCATGTTTTATTTTTTTTTAATCCTTTCCAAATGATGAGGAAAGAGGAAACCAACAATAACAGGAGAAAGTACTAAATTATTACTATACTATAATGCAAATGGTCAAAATTATCTGTTTGTGCTTCGTGAACACTCGCACCATTGCGCGGTAAAGATGTACCGGGAGAAGCGCGATCATTAGACGGCCGATCGTCATTTACAAAATGCAAATATTCCCCTTCAGAGTCAGAATTGGCGAATAACATTTGCAACACATCCTCACGGTACAAGTTTTTATTAGCCATTTGACGATTTTTTCCCACAAAGCTCGCAATTTACTCAGAACTGAACTGAACCGAACTGCTTCCGACTCAATGACACGATCGCTCACTTGCTCTACTCTGCTGTTTCCTCCAACACTTTGAATAGGAACCGAGCATGACGTCATTTTGATCTTGAATCGAAGTATTACATGTCTGCCATCTAGTGGTAGGGAATACAAATGAGATATTACACCACATTAGGATCAATTTTGCGACTTTAAATTTCATTTTCAGTTATAACATTTCATTGTTTCATTTAAAAAAAAAATCCTTATCCTCTCTTTTTTTTCCAGGTTTCTATTTTAAGTTCTAATTTAACTACTAATTTAATTTACACTAATTTAAAGGTTGCAATTTAAGTCTTTTTTGACACCCACTGCAGGTACGTTCAACAGTTTCTTGGAAGCCTTACAGATCGATGTGCACTGATTGGCTATAACATGCACACTTGGCATGGGACACCAGACCGACCTGGCACACAAACATGGCTGCATCCTCCATTGAACAGCTGGCAAGGACTCAAGCAATTCTCTTGCCTACTGGCCGAGAAGACGTGGATGTCATTGGGTCTATATTGGAGATCAGTGGCAATTACAGTCAGGCCAGAACCGTCGTCCTTGTTGGCGCGGTACACAATCCTTGTGTTCCAGTCAGTCCAGTAGATATCCTGTTGGAACACTGTCACAGCAAATGGGTACTGTGTCTGACTAAGAATGACCTCCCTGTTTTCTCCAGTCAAAGAGGCACGCTCAATCTTATCCCTGTGAGTGAGAGAGTGAAACAGTTTTATCATTTGAATGTTTCTCGTCTGTCTGCACTAAATATGATGTAAAATGACTAGTAGGTGAGAATAAACTCACAGTGTTGCATCAGCCCAGTACAGTAGTCGTTCCTCGTAATCCAAAGACAGAGCATTAGGCTGAGAAAGACTTGTGTTTACGATAGGTACCCGGAAGTTTCCACCAAGTGTAGCTCTTTCAATTTTAGCAGGGGATCCCCAGTCAGTCCAGTACAGGTATCTGTGTGACGAAAATCAGTTTTCATTGAGTAATGTTTGATTTTTTTTAAACTAATCTGGCTGGACCTATCTGAACCATTCTTTTAACCCTGGGGGCTTTCGCACTTGTCATTTTGAAAGGGGGTTAACACTGCATTGTGGTTCCAAATGTATAAGGTACAACCAACCAATTACATACTGAACTCATTCAATATTCATACATATTCATGAACTGTTTTTCATTTCAGCATTTAAGGGCAAAATCTAAATAGTCAAAGTCATGGAAAACACAACAATTGAAGTAGAAAATGGGTTATTCCTACAGTTAAAGTACAACATGTCTATTCAGGACAAGATGGATCATATAAACCATATAGCCTATTTAACCATATAACCATAAACCGAATATATAAACCAAATTAATGTGCAAGAGTGAGATGAGGAATAAGAAAAATTACAAATACAAATACAACTGTCAACAAGTTTACAAATGTACAGTGTGAAACATGAAAATTGAGGATTAAAGGCCAAAGTGCATTTTACGTGTACACTAGGGTATGTCCACAGTGCATGTGACCTAAATTTCATCATCAGTCATGCACATGCCAGATAGACTATGCTCAAATCGCATGTTACGTACTTGTACGTATTCAAAGTGTTGAAATATGGAAATGTGGGTAGGTTGTTGTGTGTGTGTGTTTCAGATGTTCGTTGAATCAATCTACCACCTGTCAATCTTCATGAATGATGACGTCTTCCGATGACGTTTCGGTTCACCTCTTCCAATCACATCTCACCACCTCATTCAAATACCCGTGATCACTTTTCTATGTTGCTAGCAGCTGTTTGCTCACTTTGGCATTTGTACTTGTTTGACTCGCTGTCACTGAATTTGATGTGTGCCTATGAGTTGAGTTAAATCTATTGTCGTATAGTGGTTTAGTGTTCTGTTATTATACTGTTCATCCTGGTCAGTCATCACGGAGTGTGCAAGGCGAAGCAGGTTAGAAGGTCGCGCGACATACACTTTGCACCACTTAGGATATTTTTGACTTAAGTTTTGAGGATAAGTTTTGTTATAATGTAATCAGAGTAGTCTGATTAGAGCTTCTTGACGCCGAAGACATTTCTTTTCTACATTGTTTTGTTTGCTAGTTAACGTAGTTTAGTCGAATTAACCTTTAGCTAGTTTGTTCTGTTTTATTGATCTCTCGTGTTCGCCTTCCCTCCTTGGGTTTTGTTTGTGTTTAATATAGTTATTTGTTTTATTGTTCTTATTCATTGTTTGTTCATATTGTAAATATTATTTTCTTCACTCATTCATTCTGGCATTAGATAAATAAATCCTTTTGAGATGAGTTTTGAGTGATCGGTTTCTTTTCTTGCTCTGTCTTGCACATTGATGTACACACACAATTCTTGTTTAAAGTGTTAGTCCCTTATCCCTAGACCACGCTGCAAAGGGACGTAACATCGTACATGCTTCTTGATTTTTTTTTTTACACTTGTTAGTTTGTGCAGAAGGTGGCCAACACTACACTGGCCAGTTGTTTCACAGTTGAAAAATAAATGAACGAGATATAACAACAATAAACTGGATATGGCACCAACAATAGATACCGTCATGATCTCATGATGATGATCTCACCAACCTGTGATGATGAAAGCATGTGAGAGGCAATTAAAAGATACCCGAAACTCCAGTTTAAACAAGCACAAATTCAATGGTCATCCCTTCTGAAGAGAAATAGAGGAGACCCTGGCAAGAATGAAACTTCGGTTTTACGCATATGCTAAGCGTATGCGTCAAAACTAAAGTATATTTTGGTTTTAGTCCTTTACCCAAGGAAAAAGATAACCCAGGGTTAAGATGACGATTTTAAAAGCCCTAAAGTGTTTTTACCCATAGCAGGGATCCACCACGATAGCTCTGGGGCGGTCGCCATGTGCGATGAAGGAACGATTTTGGCCATCTATTCCCATAGACTGCACACTCCGATTGTAATAATCTGTGAAATAAAGACGCTTGTGGATCCAATCGTAGGCTAGACCTTCAGGATCATCCAGATCTAACAGATGAGGAGAAAGCAGATAACTCTTTAACATTGTTATTGGCTGGTTTCTGCTTATTCATTTGGAGAATGTTAAAGCATGAGACTGTAGCCTACCACTGGCTATGGTGATCGGTGGGCTAGTGCTGCTGGTGGTTGTGATGTATCCTATTTTACTCCTGCCTAAACCCACATACTGGGTGAAGAACACTCTCTTGTCTTGGAAGTCAAACTCTGTGGCTAAAATACCATAGCCCAGGTTAAAGGTAGGAAATGGTGCACTGTGGTCCTCTGGGTCCAGCCTCATGCTGTTCACAGTGTAATCCGTGGTGAAGATTAGATACTCATCCAGGCCGAAGCCACACGAGACTCCATTGCTGAGCAAAGAGCCATGGGCACAGCCGCATTTGGGCTGCTGCTGCTCAGGCATTGCAAAACAAAACTGTTGGCAGCGCCCGTTGTCCTCATGGCACGGGTTGAAGCCCACCAGGTTGGCAGAAGTGGGCTGAATATGCGAGTCAAACACTCCAACATCTGTCAGATCCTCAATGCCATCTCGGATCACCTCAGGTGTGTCTGTATTCCCAGGAAGCTTGCTAGCCTGAAAGAGTTTGCCCAGCTTGCGATCGATCCACAGCATGTACTCGCCAAAGATGGCGACACTGTATGGAGCGGGGTAGCGACTACCGTAGCGCACAATCTGCCGCTGAGAACCATCAGCCGCCATGCGAGATATCATATCCAGACTATCGTCAACCCAGTACAGGAAGTCATTGGTGTAGTCTATCGTAAGACCTCGTGGGGATGACACGCTATCAGAGGCAAGAACTGTCCGATTGGTACCATCCAAAAGCGCGCTCTCGATCTTAGGTGTCTGGCCAGCGTCAGTCCAGAAGAGGAGACGCAATTTGGGGCTGACGGCAAGATCTACGGGACGATCCACTGAACTCTTCAGCAGGATCAGTTGAACGCTTGTGTTCAGACGTAACACCTCAATGTATGTTTGAGAGGTGAATGCATTAGTGAAGTACAAGTTTCCTGACATAAAAAAAAGGATCAGCGCGATATATACAAACAAACACAAAGCTATTTTCACAGTATGCATGGTGTCACTTAATTTTCACAGTAATTTACCTGCGATCCAATCTACTGCCAAACCCTGAATCCTTCCAGTGCCCAACTGACTGATGACAGTAGAATAGCGTGAGCCATCTGTCTTAGTCCTGTAAATGCCTCTGTAGGATGAGTAGGTGCTGTTATCAGTCCAGTACAGGAATCCAGAGGCGATGTGCATGTCCAGCTTGTCAATAATTGAGTAAGTACCTACAGAATTAAAGCACATTATATTGTGTAGTACACAACACTACATCATAGGACTAACCTGAGGTGTAATTTGTATTAATATTTATTATATTTAAAAATTAATTATTATTATTACATATTATTTATTCCATTTATTATTATTTATACAACAATTTTTTCAAAATATTTTTGTTTTCTCTCAAACTTTTCAGTATGCTTTGAGTATTTTACAGTAAGACATAACTACCAAATCTGTGAATAGGTTTTATGAAAAAAGTTTATTTAGAAAGTTTTTCATTGCCACTCTCTTCCTTGTATAAAATATCCTTGTATACTTCCATTCTATAAGTATAGATATCTTATCGAAAAATCTATTTTATTTATAAAATAAAAGATTTTTTATTTATTTATATTTAAGTGTTATTCTATTTAATGTATTATTAGTGATACAACATTATGTCTTATAGAAAAAATATCGATAACAATAAAACACACTTTATGTATTTAGATGTGAATATTATTTATTAGTATTACTATTATTATTTTTTATTCATTGTACTTTATTTATCATTATTTATTTACATTTTTTTTAAATATTCTCACACTTTCTGAAGTGTCTAATAATTATATATATATATATATATATATATATATATATATATATATATATATATATATATATATATATATATATAATGTTTTTTTTTTGTTTTTTTAAGAATAGATATTACCATTAACATTGTCATTAACCATTAAGTTATGTTGCCAGGGTTTTCAAAACTTCCTCTCTAACGGGAATCAAACTGCTTAGCATATTGTAACCAATACTCACTTGCTCCTACAGGAACCATGGCCTCAGAGTGGTCAGAGCTGTTGATGTGGAATCCTCTAATAAATTTGGAAGAGGACACTATAGCATAAGAGTCATACTGCTCGCATTGAGACCCATCCTGAGATGGGATAAAACCTGTGGTGCAGGCGCATGTCTTCTGTCCATTAGGTTTAGGCAGGCACAGGTGGGGACAGCCTCCGTT
Source organism: Meda fulgida (assembly GCA_030578275.1). Taxonomy (NCBI): domain Eukaryota; kingdom Metazoa; phylum Chordata; class Actinopteri; order Cypriniformes; family Leuciscidae; genus Meda; species Meda fulgida. The sequence continues at coordinate 18,971,213 of CM060627.1, forward strand.
GTTTGTACTGCAAGCATTGGTAGTGCCAGTAGAGTCTGAATTTAATGGATTGTGGGTGAACAGAATATAATGAATGAACTGGCTGGTCTTATATTGCATTATTAAATGTGCTATTTTGTTTTAGAAAATAATACTTGTTTCTCATTGGTCAATACTGGAATTTAGATGTTAAACATTGTTTGATAAATGCTAAAATGAATATTGGACCACTGTCCAATATTGCTACTTTCAATTATCTTGTATCACTCCGGGGACGCTCTTTTTTCATACCAACAAAAGATATTGTATTATTATCCTTTACTTCAAATAAAGAGCAAATTGCATTGCTTCACTCACTGTCTCTGGCATGCACTTTCAGTGCTCGCACCCCTGACATGCCGCTCCTCATCACCATTATGTCTGCGCCTGTGCTCTTTTCCACTCTCTCAATGACCTCATAGTCAAGGTCAGTGTAGTAGAGGTAATTTTGGTAGACAGTGATGCCCCAGGGATGAGACAGGCCACTCACGGTAGTCACCCTGCTCACACCATCCATGGTTCCACACTCAATCTGCCGATCACAGAGAAATACCAAAACCAGGAATATAAGGCAAGTGCATAATCAATTATTTCTGCTTGTGGATTTATGACCAAGTAATGTATCACCATCCCAGTTTGAGGGACACCCCAGTAGATCTTCCTGGCCTCTATGTCTGCAGCGATGAACTCAACGTTGCCCAAGTTACCAGTGTAGAGGTTTCTGAGGTTCCCACCATCCATGTCTGCACTTGCCACCTTTGGTGGAACTCCACCGTCTGAACCTCTGTCTGTCCAGAACAGTGTCCTGCATGGGTGAGAGGATGATGACAGTACATTAATAACTAAAGAATAAGTACAGGACAAATGCCTACTAGTCACAAAAAGTGTTTACCCCCTGGCTGGATCAAGAGCTATTCCTATTGGCTCTCCAGCTCCTTCAGGTTTCCCTGTGTTTGTGATGATAGTCTTCCTGTAATGTTGAGATCCATCAACCCTGATGACCTTTTGGGGGGAGAAGAGCAAAAAAATAAAAAATAAATAATATTAATACATAAAGTAATTAAATAAATTACAAATTAAGGTCATACTTTATATTAGGTGTCCTTAACTATTATGTACTTACATAAAAAAGTGAAATGAAGTTATTGTGTTGATGTTTTATTGCAAAAAACTTGTGCTGCTATTGAGATGGAATATGGTTAAGTTTAGGACAGGTTTGGTGGTATGGGTAGATTATTGTTTATGTACACAATAAGTGCATTGTATCAAATGATTAATTAAAATGTTAGTACATAGTAGTTATAGACACCTAATATAAAGTGGGACCCAATTTAATTCAATAAATTGATATGTATGATATAATATGCTGATGTGTATTACTGATTTTAAGAAATTATGATGTTCACCTCTATGGCCTTAACAGAGGGATTAGTGTAGTACATGATTCGTGTAATCCAATCAAAGGCAAGACCGGAGGGGGAACCAATGATAGCAGCTGGTGCAAACTGAGTTCGATTGGCTCCATCTGTCTTGCTTCTATAAATTGAACCCTAGGGGGAAAATTCAACCTTAGTTTCAAGATAAACATTACAATTTTTTTTTCTTTTTAGTTTTTTTTTTATAAATATTTCTCATTATTTTCTGTTAACCTTTCGGTATTATTTTGTAGCACCAATTTAACTGTAAAATATTGTTTAATAGTGTCAATTTATGAGTAATGTTATGAGTTAAATCCAAAACAATGTTCTAAGATATTGACTGATTTACTGACAGTGCCTTGCACCCAGTAGACAAACTGCTCTTGGTCATCAAAATCAATATCTCTGCCCTGTGTGATGCCTGAAATTGGTGCCATGGCATTGTTGGACGTGTCATTGGGGTTGAGAGGGATTCCCATAATCACTGTATCTCTGACGACCATCAAGAATGGTGTGTCATCTAGGAAAAATAAGTATTACAGCATAATTAAGTCAAGTAAAAGGCCATAAGACCTCAAGAACTCAAATGGCACACAGTAATTTTGTAAAGACTCTGACCTTTAGTACAAGTGCGACCATTGCTGGCAAGGGTCCAGCCAGACTGGCAGTCACACATGTAGTATCGGGGTCTTAAGGTCGATAGCAGACACAGCTGACTACATGGATGGTTCTCACAGGGGTTGAGTGCTGTATGGGAGCCAAAAGATGTTAGTCAAGTGAAAGAGAGAAAAAACAGCCAGATATCCAAATAACCTGCATGAAAACCTCACCTAAAGGCTGCTTGACGGGGTGATCCATGACGATACCCATGCACTGGTACACACTGGTCAGAAGGGTGGTGATGTTTCCTCCATGAAATTTGTTAGTCCTCATGATTTGACTTGTGTAGCGGTCACTCCAGTAGATGTTGTCTTCGAAGATGGTTATGCCATGTGGTTGCTGAAGAACCTGCAGATACAGAGATGTGTAATGAGAGAAAAATACAACACTAGATAAACTCAGACTATGCCCTTATACTTCATGTAAAACATAATGGATTTTAACCAGGCATTTTAACTCCTACCATGTCACTTGCAAAGACTTGATGCCTGTTTTTGCCATCATAGTCACAGTAGTCAATATATTTCAGGTAGGCGTCAACGAAGTATAGTCTTCTAGTTGTGTAATCCAGGGTAAGTCCATTGGGCCAGTATACCTTGCTAGTCACAATTGCTCTTCTTCCGAACCCATCCATACTAGCCTGTTCTATGCGAGGGTTCTGACCCCAGTCTGACCAGAACATTAGATTGGTACTGAGAAGAAATCAGAAGGAATTATGATTTTATAAAAACAAGACTCCACTTTAAGAGATCTTAAAAGGACAGTTTACAAACAAATAAAAATTCTGTCATCATTTACCAATTAATCCTCATATCATTTCAAACCCATAATACTTTTGTTCATCTTCAAAACACTAATAAAGATATTATAAATAAAACCTGAGAGATTTCTGTCCCTCTATCAAAAGTTCATTCTTGACACTTCAAAAAGTCCATAACGAGATTGTTAAATAATCATAATCCATATGAATCAAGCAGTTTACATGAAGAGATACAATCACTTTTATGATAAACGGATTTAATTTAGGCTTGTATTCACTTACAAACATTGATTAAAGGGGACCTATTATGCAAAATGCAGATTCTAGCAATGTGGTGTCACATTGCCCAAGACTGCTGACGGAGTGAGTGAGTGAGTGAGTGAGTGAATGATTGAATGAATGAATGAATGAATGAGGCATGTATATAGCGCTTTCATTTGTACTACTGTACACCCAAAGCGCTTTACAATCATATTAGGGATTCTCTCCTCAACCATAACCAGTGTGCAGCATCCACTTAGATGATGCGGCGGCAGTCACACTACAATGGCGCCAGTGCGTTCACAACACACCAGCTATAGGTGGAGATGAGAGAGAGTGATAGAGCCAATTCAGTGGATGGGGCTTATTAGGAGGCCATGATTGGCAAGGGCCAATGGGTGGAATGTGGCCAGGACACCGGGGTTACACCCCTACTCTTTACGAGAAGTGCCATGGGATTTTTAAGGACCTCAGGTCAGTCAGACCTCAGTCAGGACCTCGGTTTTACATCTCATCTGAAGGACGGTGCTTTTTGACAGTATAGTGTCCATTTCTCTATACTGGGGCGTTAGGACCCACACAGACCACTGAGTGAGCACCCCCTGCTGGCCTCACTAACACCTCTTCCAGCAGCAACCTGGTTTTCTCAGGAGGTCTCTGTGGTGGATTTTTTAATTAATCAACTTTAATTAATCAACTAACATTTTTTTTTTCATGCAGGAACAACATTCATATACTTTTAAATGATTCCAAACTCTTGCGGACAACTTGTGACTTTGAGTGTGTGTGAGTGTGAATAAATAACAAATATGGGAAATGAAACTAGACAGATGACTGTCATGAGTCGGGCTCCTTCCTCTATTCTCTTTTCTTTCCCTCTTACTCCCTCTCCTCGTTCTTTTCCTCCTTACACCTTTTCCCCGTTTCTCCCTTCTCGCTCAGCTGTTTCATATATCATCATCTCATTAACGCTCACACCTGTTCTCTCTTCCTTCTGATTTCTCTCCCTATTTCTTCTCCCTCTTTTCTTTTGTTCCCCGCCAGAGTATTATCTGAAGTGTGTTACGTACCTGATGTTTCTCTATCGTTCTCCAGTCCTGTCGAGTCCAGTGTGGTATGTGCTGTCTCCTGATTGTTCACTGACCATCATCTGCTTGCCCTGTCTCTGGTTGTCGGGTCCGACTATTGTTAAAGACTGTTCATCTGTAATCCGGACGCCTCCCCGCATTCTCCGGGGATTTCCTGAGCCACACGTGCAGACGCTCATCAGTTGTCATTTTTTTCTAAGAAGCTTTCTATTTGTTCTATTTCGCCTGTCAGCTCCTGTTTTCTGTTTTTGCCAAGCGGCCTTCTGAGTTATTAAAAAGACATTTAACCGGCCTTTGCGTTTGGGTTCTCTCTCGCTAAACTCATCTTGACAGAATACTCTGGCCAGTTCATGGAACCAGAAAAGGAGAGTCATTTCCAGTCCGCCCTTGAGCTGCAGGGAACCATGCTGGGCCGCCACGAGGATGAGCTTGTTGCCTCCCGTTGCGCTGTGGAATATCTCGCCGCCCAGGTGACCGACCTAACCCAACAGGTTTTGCATCTCCGCGTTGAAACGCCTCTCTCCAAGTTCCACGCATCACCAGAGCCCAGGGTCAACAACCCGCCCTGTTATGCTGGTGAGCCGGCCGAGTGCCGATCATTCCTGACATAGTGTGAGGTGGTTTTTTCCTTGCAGTCGATCACCTATGCCAAGGACTGCTCCCGAAACGCCTTTGTCATCTCCCTTCTCTCCGGACGAGCTCGGGAATGGGGGACCACTGTCTGGAGCGCTGGCTCGGAGTGTCTCAACAGTTCTGACTATTTCAAAAAGGAGATGTTACGCGTCTTCGATCGCTCTGTCCATGGTGCTGAAGCTTCTCGACTCCTCTCCTCGCTTCGTCAAGGCAAGAGATCTGTTGCTGACTTTTCTGTTGAATTTGCACGTTGTCAACTTCCTGTGAGTGGAATGAACCTGCTTTAGTAGCCCGTTTTTTAGAGGGTTTGAATGCTGATTTAAAAGACGAGATCCTTGCTCGTGATTCTCCCTCACGCCTAGATCCTCTGATTGATCTTGCCATCCGCACAGAGAAGCGCTCCGATTTACGCCGTCGGGCTCACGGCGTGGATAGATCACTTCTTCCTGCACCTGTCTCATCCTCCTCTGCCCTTGTTGATACGGAGCCCATGCAGTTGGGGGGATTACGAATCTCCGCAGCTGAACGCTAGCGCCGGAGTACCGAACGCCTCTGTATGTACTGTGGATCTGCTTCTCACTTTCAGTCCTCCTGTCCAGTAAAAGCCAGAGCTCACCAGTGAGAAGAGGGCTACTGGTGAGCGCTTCGACTTTAGTCCCTCCGCAATGCCGTCGAACTACTTTGCTGGTACATCTCCGCTAGCCGGGCTCGGCCATTACCTGCTCTGCGCTCATTGACTCTGGGGCCGAGGAGAGTTTTGTCGATGAGACGTGGGCTCGCAATCAGGGGATTCTCCTTATTGACTTAAAGGATTCCACCCCTGTTTACACTCTCGATGGTAGTATTCTCGCTAGGGTACGCCATTCCATGGTTCCGGTGAGTCTCACTGTCTCGGGTAATCATCGTGAGAACATTTCTTTTTTAATTTTTCACTCCCCTTTTACCCCCGTTGTTTAGGGACATCCCCGGCTAGTCAAGCATAATCCACAGATTAATTGGGCTAGAGGTTCCGTTCTCTCTTGGAGTCTACCTTGTCATGTAAATTGTTTAGTTTCTGCCTTTCCCCCTGTGTCCTATGTTTCTGTGTTTCAGGAGGAGCCCGGTGATTTGTCCGGAGTTCCGGAGGAGTACCATGATCTGCGGGCGGTTTTCAGTCGTTCCCGGGCCACTTCTCTCCCTCCCCATTGTCCTTATGACTGCTGCATTAACCTTCTACCGGGGACCACCCCTCCCCGGGGAAGATTTTTTTTTTTGTCGGCGCCCGAACGTGAAGCCCTCGAGAAATATCTATCTGACTCACTCGAAGCTGGTACTATAGTTCCCTCATCCTCTCCTGCGGGGGCCGGTTTCTTCTTCGTTAAGAAGAAAGATGGTACATTACGCCCCAGCATCGATTATCGTGGGTTGAATGACATCACAGTCAAGAACCGTTATCCCTTGCCTCTGATGTCATCCGCCTTCGAGATCCTGCAGGGGGCTAAGATCTTCACAAAACTTGATCCTCGTAATGCCTATAATCTCGTCCGCATTAAGGAGGGGGATGAGTGGAAGACAGCTTTCAATACGCCTTTAGGGCATTTTGAATATTGCGTTCTTCCGTTCGGCCTGGTCAACGCTCCTGCCGTGTTTCAGGCTCTTGTCAACGATGTCCTTAGAGACATGTTAAACATCTTTGTTTTCGTTTACCTCGACAATATTTTAATTTTTTATCCCTCTCTCCAGATACATACTCAGCACGTTCGTCAGGTCCTCCAGCGTCTTCTTGAGAATCGCTTATTTGTCAAGGCTAAGAAATGCATGTTTCACGCTTCGTCCGTCACGTTCCTTGGTTCGGTCATTTCCTCCCAGGGAATTGCAATGGATCCAACCAAGGTTCGTGCCGTCACAGAATGACCTGTTCCCGATTCCCGTGTCGCGCTCCAGCGGTTTCTGGGGTTCGCTAATTTCTATCACCGTTTCATTCAGAACTTTAGCCAGGTTGCCGCCCCGCTCTCTGCTCTCACGTCGGCCAAGACTAATTTCTCTTTGTCGCGTTCTGCTCAAATTGCCTTTGATCGGCTCAAATCCCTGTTTACTACCGCTTCTATTCTCGTTACTCCTGACATCACCAGACAGTTTATCGTCGAGGTCGACGCTTCCGAGGTGGGCGTGGGAGCCATTCTTTTCCAACGTTCAGCGTCCGATGAGAAGGTCCATCCGTGCGCTTTTTTTCCCCATCGCCTGTCTCCCGCCGAGCGCAATTATGACGTCGGTAATCGCGAACTTTTAGCCATCCGTTTGGCACTCGGCGAGTGGCGTCATTGGTTAGAGGGTTGTTCAGTTCCGTTTGTTGTATGGACAGATCATCGTAATTTGGAATACATTCGCACTGCAAGGAGGCCCAGCGCACGTCAAGCGCGCTGGGCACTTTTCTTTGCCCGATTCGATTTTACGATCTCCTATCGTCCCGGTTCCAAGAACCTTAAACCTGATGCTCTGTCGCGACTTTTCACCTCCCCAGAAGCAGTTCCCACACAGGAGGTTATCCTTCCTCCGGCCTTGGTTGTTGGTTCGGCTGTGTGGGGAATTGAACGAGTCGTCAGACGCGCTCTTTCCCACGCTGTCACTCCTCGTCTTTGTCCTAGGGGGCTTTTATTTGTCCCTCCGGTCACTTGTCGCGCTGTCCTTCAATGGGGGCATTCTTCTAAATTATTCGCCCATCCTGGTGTTAGGGGAACAGTCGCCTCGATTTGTCAAAGGTTCTGGTGACCCACTCGTGACATTCGCCGTTTTGTTGCTTCTTGTTCTGTCTGCGCGCAGACCAAGTCTAGCAACACGCCGCCCGCTGGTTTGCTGCGACCCCTTCCTCTTCCGTTTAGACCATGGTCTCATCTCGCTCTAGACTTCATTGCAGGTCTTCCCCCGTCTGAGGGGAACACGGTTATACTCATGGTAGTCGACCACTTTTCCAAATCCGCTCATTTCATTCCTCTCCCTAAGCTGCCCTCCGCCAAGGAGACAGCCGAAATTGTCGTTGACAAGGTATTCAGATTCATGGTCTGGATGTGCGACCCCGTGGCCGTGGCCACCAGTTCCTGGTCGACTGGGAGGGATTCGGTCCTGAGGAGAGAAGTTGGGTCCCGGGCCGGAACATCCTGGACTGCTCACTGATTGATGACTTCTACCGTTCTCGCCAGTCCTCCTCCTCGGGAACGCCAGGAGGCGCTCCTTGAGGGAGGGGTACTGTCATGAGTCAGGCTCCTTCCTCTATTCTCTTTTCTTTCCCTCTTACTCCCTCTCCTGGTCCTTTTCGTCCTTTCACCTTTTCCCCATTTCTCCCTTCTCGCTCAGCTGTTTCATATCTCATCATCTCATTAATACTCACACCTATTCTCTCTTCCTTCTGATTTCTCGCCCTATTTCTTCTCCCTCTTTTCTTTTGTTCCCCGCCAGAGTATTATCTGAAGTGTGTTACGTACCTGATGTTTCTCTATCGTTCTCCAGTCCTGTCGAGTCCAGTGTGGTATGTGCTGTCTCCTGATTGTTCACTGATCATCATCTGCTTGCCCTGTCTCTGGTTGTCAGGTCCGACTATTGTTAAAGTAATCCGGACGCCTCCCCGCATTCTCCGGGGATTTCCTGAGCCACACGTGCAGACGCTCATCAGCTGTCATTTTTTCTAAGAAGATTTCTATTTGTTCTATTTCGCCTGTCGGCTCCTGTTTTCTGTTTTTGCCAAGCGGCCTTCTGAGTTATTAAAAAGACATTTAACCTGCCTTTGCGTTTGGATTCTCTCTCGCTACACTCATCTTGACAGATGACTATTTTTCAAACATTGTGATAAGAACAGAGTTTGCTTATGCCAGTGACAGAGGGAAAGAGGTGGAGGCTTTTGAACCAATTGAACCAATCATATTGAAGGTGACATGTTAGTCACGATGATCTTATTTGTTGTCTCTATTCTATAAAAACTGTTGTATTCGTGTTCATTGGTGGGATTCTCAATGGGATTTGTCAGAGATCCTCCGGCCTTGCTTCTTGGGGGAGATTCCCTGAGAACTGCTCAGGAAGATCTCCCGGCCGTGATTAAACCATTTGAGGGACATTTGCTGAAGTCTGTGTTTGTAATTGCTGCGCAGCAAAGTTTGTTAGTGGAACGAGTTATTCAGCGAGAGACCTTACTACCAAGTGATAATGTGGGGCAAGTTAAGAACACTAGAGACCTTGTTCCTAAGTGATAGTGTTCGATAGGGGGCGAGACGTCGTTCGACTCTTTAAGAGACTCTTAGGCGGGGTTAGATTGCAGTCTTAGGTGTCAACTCGCGCGTTCAGAGGTAACTCAAATGAGTATAATATTTTCAGGTGTCAAGGACACCAGGTTCCACCTAAGTCAGGTGCGTAGGGGAAAAATCTACCACATCTCCCATCCAGGTACTAACCAGGCTCAGACCTGCTTAGCTTCAGTGACCAACCAATCTTGGGCTACAGGGTGATGTGGCTGCTAATATGTCTAATACACTGATTTCACACAGCCGTTATTTTGACATCGAAAGTGAGGCTCCGGTGGGAAGAAAAACGGAAGTGTCGCCTTTAATCACAGGAGAGTCGTGAATGCGATAGCGTATTGTTGTGTTTAATGTAGAAATTAGTTATTCTAAAACTGTACATAAATTTATTTCATACTTTAGACTATATACAATGAAATTCATTTATAAATAAAATTATTTTTTTATCTTTATTCAGAAAGTAAAAAAAGAAGCAGGAACGAACTATATACATATCCTATATTGGATAGTAACATCCAATAGTGTAAATCGCGGCAGCAGCTTCAGGTTGGTAGTCCAAGGCATTGTTGTTTATCTTTACTTCCGGGGTTCTTCCCACCAGAGCCTCACTTTCGATTTCAAAATGGCGGCTGCGGGAAATCAACGTATAGCATAGACCTCGCTCTAAATGAGCTGTACACAGTCCGCCATGTTTATCTCCTCACCAGAGCATTTAACAGCAGCATTCAAGTAAGAAATGCAAGAAAGTGAATGATAGGGGTGTGACGAGATCTCGTGCCACGAGATCTCGCGAGACTAAAACATGACGAGATTTCCCGTCGAGTGAAAAGCTGCCTCGCGATATCGCCATGACTGAGCGTGAGATTACCATAGAATATTCCACCGCTACACTCACATTCGCCTAAATCATTTAGCTGTTTTTATAAAAAATAAAAAAAACATTATAAAATAATGTAAAAGTCTGCTCTGCTAATCCAGCACGAGTTGCCGTTGCAATCACGAATCACAGTTCACTGATCGCGTGAGGATTGCGGAGGATTCGTTGCGCAACATAGACTAAACGTCTGATAAATGTCTTATCTTGCACGCTCAGCACCGCTGCTCCCTATACACAGAGTACGCGCGATCAAGAAAGTGAAAGTAAAACACAAGCTCCCTGATGTGCATTGCGCACAAATTAGGTCGCATAACGTTACATGCAATAGTCCGTCTCCCAATACCCATCTCTTGACTGTTTATTTGCGGCCATGGTCTCGGTTTGCACTTCGAATATTGAGAGTGTACTGTAATGTCTTAAGGACAACAGACAAGGGAGGCTCCGTTTCTGAACTTATAATCGGAACGCAAGAACACACCAGCCTCCTTTCTCTCTACCCGGCCTTTTCCGAACTCACTGCATTAACCCTATAACTGCCGGTGCAAAATAAAAACGCAATATCAAAACAATTATAGAGTCTGTGTGCTCATTTTGATTATGGTTGCACTTGCACTTATTGTTTCGCTTAAGACTTCAAGGAGTTCAGATAGGAGGTCACACACAGCCTCAATCAGAAGTTCTGAAAGCTCTTAAATGTACAGTAGCCTAAGGTCTGAAGAGACTAATGTGAAATCATCATACAGGAGAAAAGCCAGTCAATAAAAACCTTTTACAGTGCTTGTATATTGTTTTCTTTCAATGCATTTGATAATTCATACTCATTAAGTAGACCTGAAATGACATGCATTAGAAGATTATTAGTTAAACATTGCAAAATGCACCTGCATACTATTTTTCCAGTCATGAATTTCGTCATTGAGGATTTCTGAAAAATTGTGCAAAAATCTCGTCTTGTCTCGTTCTCGTGAACCCAATCTTGTGTCTAGTCTCGTCTCGTGAGATAAGCATCTCGTCACACCCCTAGTGAATGAGCATTTTATATATATATTTTTTTTTTTTATTCATATTAATAACATATTTAGCAGTAGGAACTGTATTTTATGCTGCTTTCAATTTAATACACAGATCTAATATACACATGAACTTTCTTTTCCTGCGGTTTACATTCACAGACATAGCCGACTGTTTATGTGAACTTTGTGTGTTTTTTACATAGCCTTGCATGTATTTGACAGTTTAAGTCCAATAAGATGTGAAAGAGAACTTAGTTTCACACTCACAGGACACGCTGTCTGATATCTAGCTTTCTGTCCACATGCTTCGAATGTGTGCGCTCAGAAAACCATTTATCAGAAGTTTAGACTGATATACCTAATGCAAGCAGATAATACATTTTCATGATGATAAAGAACTTCCTGGTAGCGTATGCAACCCACCGTTCCCTGAAGGAGGGAACAGAGGACATAGTCGACGTAGACTGAATGGGGATCACGCTAAGGTGCTAATCGTCTTCGATTACTATTGAACGAGCCAATGGAATTGCCGTGCATGACTCGCATCACACACTACGCCCCCGCAACACGGATATAAATACGGAAGTGGATGCACACACTAGTTGATTTTCGCTGAGGAGCCGATAGGCCACTGGAGTCAGCGGTGGTCCAGCAGTAGTGGCGAGGGGACATACGCAACCAGGACGTGTCCTTTCAGTCGAGAACGTCAGACGTAGTCGATGTTGACTGAATGGGGATCTATTTGAAAACGCCACTAGTGCTGCCACCTTCCAGTGCCTAGACAGAGCCACCTGATTCCCCCGATTTAAGGAAACGGGACAGGGCTTAGGCCAGGGAAGTCACTGCTGTTTCTGCAGGATCACTATGAAAGCGTTACCTGTACATGGAAGGAAGGGACGCTGCGGAAGCCACATCCTGCCACAGGAGGTACATGTGGAATACACATATGAACTGGGTGGATGACCAGGGAGTACAACATATGGCATGTCACTGAGGTGGCTACAGCCTATGACAGGGGGGAGACTCAACCAGAAAGTGACGGCAGAGCAGGCTCTGCCAAGGGAAGACACGGGCTCGCCGTAGGGCACGTACACGTGCATATCAGAATTTCCACCAAGATGAAGGCAACCACTAATTTAGTGGGCCAACCTCGCTTGGAAACAGCCTTCCCTTTTCAGCTGATTTCCTTAACAGACAAGAGCTGATCTGAGGTCCTAAGGCTTACGTTCTGTGCACGTAAAACCACAATGAAGCGGACGGACAGAGAAGCCAAGGCTGGGTCTGCCTCTTCCGGGGCAGCGCTTGCAGGCTAACTACCTGGTCCCACCTTAAGGGAGAGGTATGAACCTTGGGCACATATCCAGGCCGGGGTCTCAGCTTGTGAGAGTTAGCCAGCCCGAATTCCAGGCACAACTCGTTGACTGAAAGCGAGCAAGTCCCTACCCTCTAGTAGAAACCAGGCGAGCAGGAGAACTGTTTCTTAAAACAGAATTTTTAACTCACTGCCTGGAGTGGCTCAGGGGCGGTCTTTGCAGTGCAGTAGCACTGATAAGGCCCAAGAGGATAAAGAGGGGTGCAAGGGGATTCATTTCCCTTGCTCCCCTCAGGAACCTGATGATCAGGACGTGCTTCCCATGCTACTGCATCATGATGTGCGTCAAAAATAGAGGCAACATCATTTTGAGGGCGGAGGACACAGCCCTCACTCCAACCCATCTTGCAGGAAAGAGAGCACTAAAATGACCGAACGTTTTCAGGATCTCCTCACAGAGAGAAGACTCATTCAATGAATAGGTTCCACTTCTATTTGGCGTAAGCACAACTTCCTTTTCAGAGGGTGCTCTCGCAGAAGTGATGGTGACTACCACATAATCCTGCGGTAGCTACCTGAACCTCCACGTCCAAATTTAGGGCCGGCCTGAAATCCACCAAGGGTCTGAATGCGGGTGCCATCATGCCCCGTTCCGAATATTTTCAGGGGAAGTCAGGAAGGGCTGTTGAGGGGAGAACTAAGTCTGGTTGGGCCAATAAGGGGCAACTATCAAGACCTGCTCCACTCCTGACCTAGCACAGTACGTGCAAGCGACATGCGCGCACCAGACAGGAGCCTTGCTAAACACTAGGAGTGAAGAATATCACTGAGCTTCAGGAGCATTTCTGCTCAACACCCGAGTATGATGGAATTCACTGAGCTCCAGGAGCATCCCAGCTCAACACCTGAGTGTGATAAAAAAAAATCACTGACTTGAGAGGGCGCCAAGCGACAATGAATCGCATAGCCGCTTTAGAAGGCTCACTGGGGAACGCATTTCTGCGGGGCCCCGGGGTCAGCTGAGAGCCAGTGTCTGTCCAAGGGATGTCTGCTCGGACAGAAAAATACAACTGGCAGAGGAACGAATCCGGAAAGGCAAACAGATGTGTGTCCCCGAAGTGGTCCCTGCCCAGCTGGACCGCCTGGGGATGGAGTCTCCACTCTCCTTGGCCATAGGCTGTCATGAGGCTCGTTGGTGGCACGATTGAGCAGGCCGGAAGAAATAGTGGAATGAAGCGACCTCAGAAGCTTTTGACTCCAAGGAGGAGGTGACGGGATTGTAACATGCGAGGGAAGCGTAACGCAGCGGTCGCAATGTAGACAATGGATGCCAATGCAGTCGGAGGGCTGCCCAGACCTCCGTTACTGCATGCTCTTTGTACGTGGCCCCTCAGCCAGTTTTGATGGAAACTCGTTCTAAGGACCGTTGGTCCGGAGAAAACAACAGGTCCGTTACGGACTGAGGGTTTGGCGGCAGGCCAGGGTGCTTTCACACGGAGCGTGCCGCTCTGCCACGGTCACCTCGGGACTCAGCTGTGAAGTCAGTGCTGAAGGGGTATTCATATGGAGGAAGCCGAGTTGCTGCGTCTACCATATGCCCTAGGAGCCTCTGAAGAGCACTAACCATCCACATACTCGTCTTAGAGATGCGGTGGCCGAATCCATCTCCAAACTAGAAAATATATCCTCAGTCTGTGGACGAGTTTACTCTTTCCCAGTTGACCTGATGACCGAACTGGCTATGAGCACTTGAAGGGTAGGAATTTGTACTGATACTTCACACCCCTCGGACGCACAAACACAGAGTTGCCTGTGGTGCGCAAGGCTAGAGATCTGACGTACATGTATCTCAGGTCGAAAGCTGCAGACCAATCTTCGAGAAGAAGCATTTGAAAATGCATCTCTGTGTAACAAATTGAACGGAGCTTCCAAAAAAGGGCCCATTTCAATTAACACAGGACCAAGATGGTCATGACCCACCTCTCTAGTTTACAATGAAGTACGGGCTTATAGAAGCCGGCCTTCATATCGGCTGGAGGAAGAGGCTGCGATGGGCGCACACAAGACAGAAACACTTAGGTGCGACAAAAGTCACTATTTTTAGGAGCGTATTTGCTCAACACCTAGGTGTGATGAATATCACTGCGCTTGGGTGGAAGCCTGTGGCAAAAGGGAATCGCAAGCCGAGTCTGATGGAATAGTTTGCCATCTGGACCGGTTTGGGAAGTGTTTTTGGCTTCCACGAACCAGGCCACGGACCACAGACGGACCGGGCTGTAGGGGGCCCAAAGTAGGGTCTGAGTGTGGTCCACGAGACGGCCAGGGATGCATGAGAAGGCGGATGACCGGGTCCTCGAACCGCACCCAGCTGCCGTGCTGGCGAACAAGAGGGGGCTGAGGGGTGCAAGGCTTTACAGGGTCACACACCGCCAGACTTGCCCTCTTGGGACACAGGAACAGGGGAATTTGCTCTTTCTTTGAAGTGTGGGTACCGCTTGCTCCGCTCTTTTTGGGAACAAGCGGTGGAACAGACACACACACCAACGAAGACTCCACCCGGGGGGAGAGAGTGACCAACTCCAAGAACACCCTCCTCCATCCCTGAGTGGCCCACTCAGGAATGCCTACGCTGTCGCTTGCTACCTGGCTTGGCAGCGCCTGGAGCGGGCTGGGTGTACCTACTGCGGCTGGCTCCATGCTGAGGCCTAGGTGGAGGCTGCTGCAGAGGCCCAGCGAGAGCGGCGACGGGAACGCCCTCGGCTACGAGCAGGTGGAGGAACTGCCACCGGCGGCGAGGTGAAGGCAGGAGCGGGCCGCCAGTGCAGGATGTACCGGATGGCATCCGTCTGCGCTTAGGCGGCAGAGAACTGTTGGGTGCAGTTCTCTGTCGCGTCACCGACTAGGCCAACCTGGGAAATTGGGGAGACTAGGAACCGAACCTTGTCAGCATCTGCGATATCAACCAGGCTGAGCCAACAATGGCGCTCCTGAACCACTTATGTGGATATCGCCAGACCGATCGCGCACGACACTCATGCCCTGGAGGGTGAGGTCGGATGCAGTGCGGTGCTCACCTATGAGTGTACGGTCTAGTCTACCCTCGCGCATGTCCATGAGTGCCCTGGCTTGATAGACCTGTAGCAACGTCATTGCCATCCACGACCTAGTAAGTTCTCCATGCATTTCGGAAAAGAATGGTACTGGGGCGGCGGGCTGAGAACCAGCACGGCCCGCCCCGAGATATCAATCATCCAACCGAGACTGAACAGGACACGATGGAAAATTCCACTCGAGCCTGGCAGCCTCGGCGGCCCGTTTCAGCATAGCTGACAATTCTGGATCCAGCTCGGGCGAGACATCCAACACTATCCTCCTATCACCCATCCCACGCGGCACCCGTAGGGCGGGCCGCGGTAATGGGGACTCGTGCTTTGCGGACGAAGGCGAGTCTCGATCTCAATGGGAACATAAACCGTCCACAAAAACTGCTTCAGCGTGCTGTAAGCCCAAACAAGTAATACAACAATTGTGACCGTCATAGAGGAACAGTTAACGACCGTATCCAGAAACGCACGGGTGGAATTACATCTTGAAAAAGACACAAACACACCCGTGTTGCTGTTTCAGGAAATAGGACCCATCACCAGTGCCGGAGCACACAGGGGAATGACCGCGGCAACACTGAACAGTGAAACAGTGAAGCACTCACTTTTCCGCCCTCTAAACAGCCGTCTACAAACACAAACAAACTGAAATTTGTTGCTGTTAAAACAGCAGTTGAGAGCTCAAAGCTCGCGATCACCACTGCACTCGCGCTGTAGAAACCACCAGCACTTGGGGAGTCTTCCAGAATAACACCGACACACTCGCTCGTTGTAAACAACAGCAATCTTCAGAGACATCAAACGATCGGCTCCGAAGCGAAAGGAAACTGGTGCATGCATCCACTTCCGTATTTATACCCGCCCTGCGGGGGCGGAGTGTGTGATGCCAGTCACGCACGCCAATTCCATTGGTTCGTTCAATAGTAATCAAAGAGGATTGGCTCCTTAGCGTGATCCCCATTCAGTCGATGTCGACTACGTCTGACGTTCTCGACTTAAAGGGAACTCCAGTGGTTTTGATTGAGTATGCGAGGCCTCTTCTGGAAAGCAGGGTGCGTAGCAACAGCTCATTTGCATTTAAAGATACATGCACAAAAATAGCATGTTTTTCCTTTTATTTAAAAATAGGCATGGTTTAATAAATAATTTGTGGGGTATTTTAAACTGAAACGTAAAAAAAAAAAAAAAAAAAACATTCTCGGGACACCTGAGACGTATATTACATCTTGTAAAAAGGGGCATAATAGGTTCCATTTGACACACATACATAGAGCACATCAAATATGGTTAACGGAATCTCAAAGGTTCTTGCCTAACATGAGAGAACTGACGAGGTTTGTTCTCGCAGGTCATGCAAGCACATTGGCGCTTCCTCAAGGACCAATGAGGTTTGTTCTCCTGCATCAAGCAATTTCTGTTTAAAAAATGTTTGGTTTGGAATGACATGGGGAGTAAATGATGACAGCATTTTCATTTTCAAGAGTCTCTCAGAATTCATTAAATAGCAACAAATTAGTAAGTTTGTCCAAAATGCATACTGGTTCCGGGGGTCTAGAGCCAGTCCATGAGGGCTGGTGACATTCTTGGTAATCAGAATCTTCCGGAAGCAGCCATCCAGAGTGGCTACTTCAATGTTCTCCATGACGTAGTCGGTCCAGTAAATGTTTCTACCAACCCAATCCACTGCTATACTCTCAGGCACCATCAGGCCTGATGAGAACACCTAATATATCGACATCACCAAATTAATTAATCCTAAACTGATTAACCCAGATCCAATATATCCATACAATGAAATTCATACACCCTATAAGAAAACTAGACCAATCTTTATATCTTCTTATTACTTACCTGTTTTTTGTCTGTGCCATTCTGGAATGAACTATAGATCATTTTCTCAGATGAATCACCCCAGTAGACTCTTTTATTGACATGATCAAAGTCTACAGCAATGATGCTCACGCCGCTGACTACGGTATTGACAAGGGGTGGCCTGAAGTAGATGCGGTTAGCGACGATCTGACTGCGCCTGGCCACCAGAAGTAAGGCATCACCTGGAGCTGGAGCAGATTGCACATTTCCCACAGATTTCAGGTTTTACTATTCTTATATTACTGTACAAACAATCTTTAAAACTACTTCACAAGAAATGTTTTGGATTTGGTGTTAGTTGGAGCAGTGTGAACTAGCCTTAAAGGGTTAGTTCACCCAAAAATGAAAATTGTGTCATTAATTACTCACCCTCATGTCATTCCAAACCCATAACAACTTTGTTTATCTTCGGAACACAAATGAAGATATTTTTTTATGAAATATTTTCTTTCTGACCCCTCTATAGACAGCAACGCAACAATCACTTTCAGGTCCCAGAAAGGTAGTAAAGACATCGTTAAAATAGTCCATGTGACTCCAGTGGTTCAACCTTAATGTTTTGAAGTGACGAGTAACCACACGTTGCAACCACAGTTGCAGTGCTTCCGGGTTCTACGTCAGAACGCAGATGCTGTTTACGTGAGCACCACGGCACATGCGTGTGATGCTGAAGCAGGAGTTGACCAATACAAAGCTGGAGTTCTGACATAGAATCCGGAAGCGCTGGTGTGAGTACTACGTCAACAGCATAGGACA
Source organism: Meda fulgida (assembly GCA_030578275.1). Taxonomy (NCBI): domain Eukaryota; kingdom Metazoa; phylum Chordata; class Actinopteri; order Cypriniformes; family Leuciscidae; genus Meda; species Meda fulgida. The sequence goes on from CM060627.1 coordinate 18,989,250, forward strand.
CTGACACAGAAGAGAAGAAATTCTTCAATAAAGTAGTTATTTGTGTTTGTTTTTTTGTGGATAAAAAGCATTCTCGTCGTTTCATAACATTATTAAGGTTGAACCACTGGAGTCACATGGACTATTTTAACAATGTCTTTACTACCTCTCTGGGACCTGAAAGTGGTTGTTGCGTTACTGTCTATGGAGGGGTCAGAAAGAATATATATCATCAAAAATATCTTCATTTTTGTTCCGAAGATGAACGAAGTTCTTAAGAGTTTGGAACGACATGAGGGTGAGTAATTAATGACAGAATTTTAATTATGGGCTGAACTAACCCTTTAAAACCATTGAGTTCTTATCATTTGACTAGAAATGCAATTCAGCAACATGAAGTCTTAGTTCAACCAAGTTGATGTATAAACGATTGAGATGTTACTTACAGATGGCTTTGCATGTACGTCCATCCGGCTCCAGCTGGTAGCCATCTTGGCAGAAGCATCGGAAGGAGCCGCGCTCATTGAAGCAGGTTTGACTGCAGAATCCAGGGATCAAACACTCATTTATGTCGTCGCAGGTCTTTGAGTCGTTCAGCAGCTGGAATCCTGGGTCACAGGTACACTGAGCTCCAAAGGGACCCTGGATACAACCATGACTGCAGCCCCCGTTATTTACCTGACAGTCATTTTCATCTAATAAGACCAATAATGAAAAAGAAAGAGACAGAAAAACAGTCTGAGAAGTTCATCAACAAAATATAGCAACATGTAACACCTGCTTTACTTGAGCAGCAGCAGTACTCACTGCAGAGGGGAGACTCGTCAGCTCCATTTGGGCAATCTCTCTGGCCATCACACACCTGAGCCTCTGTGATGCACACCTGGTCTGTGGGACACAACCATTGACCTGATGGGCAGCTGAATGGTGGAGTGGGACAGTTTGTTTCATCGCTCATATCCCTGCAATCATTTTCCCCATCACAAACCCAGCTCTGAGGCACACAGTTTCCATTAGCACACTGGAACTGTACAGAACTACAGGTACGGGGCGGGCAGCCATTGTGCTCATCAGAGCCATCCTCACAGTCTGGATGGCCATCACATTCCCACACTTTCGGAATGCAAAATCCGTCGACCTGGCACTGGAACTCATCGTCATGGCAAAGACCTGGCCCACGTGTGGCTGCACATAAAACACCAGCTATTAGTCATCATTAACATTATTTTATTAACTGCTGGATACACATTTAGTAGCTTATATCCATATAAAGATGATGATGACATATATGGCACAATCCCATGTTTCTGTTATGAAAACTATTAAATATGTTAGATACATTATTTTCAACAACAATTAAACCTAATTTTTTTATATTTATATATTTGATATCACAGAAATCAAGGTTTTAAAATGTATTTAAATATTTGTGAAATTTATAAACCTTGTGGAAAATTAATAGAGATTAAAATACTGGTTGACAATAAATAATTATGAAAGAATTGCAAGACCTTTTATGTTGTGCCTTATATCAATGGAATAAATATGTAAAAACTGATTCACTTCCAAGAACATCAATCTAATTTGTTTTTTTTTTTCACAGACATGGAGTCACAGTTAACAGCAAAACAATCTTAAAGTATGTCATATGATCCCCTAAAAACAAGCTGAAAGAGGACTTCTAAACATATAACTTACGACAGCCGCTCTCATCTGAGTGGTCCCTGCAGTCATAAACCCCATCACAGCGGTAGCTCTGACTCACACACTGATCTCCACTGGCACATGCAAACTCGTATGTCGCACAGGAGTACACTACCCAAAACACAAAACATCTATGTAATCCATGTTCATTAAAGTCACGATGAAACAGAACTAGTAACAGATCTTTTCTTTCGTATTTTGATGTACATCCGAGCGTAACAGATTATCAACAAAGAAAAAATGTAGGGTGGGTACTTAGTTCTATTAATTGATTGTTGATTGGATTTTGAGATACGGTCATTGTTCTAAAAAGGCACAAGATTGCAGGGGCGGGGTTTAAGCGGATTACGACTTTTTATTAAATATTACAAGGTGAAAAAAAAAAAAGGAAACATAGGCACAGATTAATTGTTCAGAATATAAAATAGATTTCTATTTAATGACGACTTTAAGTGGATCCTTTAAGTGTAAATCAATACCTTAAAAAAGGTGGTTCAACGGATCACAAAACTCACAGTTCGGATAATGTTACAGTTCCCTATCAAGGGAAATCCCGCTGCGTAGTTACGCTGTGGGAACACCCCTGTGTGATTGCGTCATGAAGCACGTGTATAATCAGTCCAATGGAAGAGCGAGACGTCATAGGCAGGTGACGTCAGAGACCAGGAAGCTATAAAGCACCCCTGAAAACAGATCGTGTCAGCTTCTGTGCCTTCAGCAAGCGCTCTCTGTATACTGTCCTTGTTATTTACTGTTGTCTGTCAAGTTGCACACACACACTATATATATATATAAATATATATGTGGCGAGCAAGCAAAATTTCAAGCGTTGTGCTGTTCCCTGCCCACAAATTATCACGGGTGGGGACACACATCAGCTTTGTGTTGCTTGTTTGGGAGTGGAGCATGCCCAGTCAGTTCTCGAGGGGGCTGACTGTGAGTGTTGCGAGAGGCTGTCCCTGAGGACGCTCCGCTCCCGCCGGGCGTTTTTTGAGAAGGACATTTCAGTTCGCGCTCCCCGAGGTGCGGGTCCCGCTGTTGCCGAGACACAGCGGCGGAGCACATCTTGGGGTTCACAAATGGTTTAAGACGGGCCCCGCCCTTTCTCAGCCTTTACCTGCTGGATCCAGTGCCTCTGCTCGGGAAGAAGCCCGCCCTGCGGTTTGTTCTCCCCCGGGTTGAGGCACCATTACTGCATCTCTCCAGTTCTGAGGAATTGGATGTTGCTAGTGTTGATACAGGGGATTATGAGCTCATACCTCTGGTGATGAGGAGCTTATGGAGGTTTTATCTTGTGCTGTAGCTAAATTAAATAGCCGATGATTGTGATACTGATTCAAATAAAAAGAGTTTACTAGATGATCGTTATCTTCCATCTAGATCACAGCCTTCTCATCGGGGACTCCCGTTTTTCTACCGTAGTGTCAGCATCCCCATATGATACTCCGAGGGGGGTCATAGAACGGTCAGTTCGGTTGTTCCCTGTCGGTTCGCCGCTTCAGGGCGCCGAGGTGACTGTTCAACCAAATCCAGAGGCCAGTCTCGAGAGACTGGTCCCCTTAGTGGAATTTCTGGCAGCGTGGAAACTTCTGCCAAATATTTCTCAGTGGGTCCTGCATATAATAGAAAAAGGTTACAGAATTCAGTTCGGTTCTCGACCGCCCAGATTTCAAGGGGTTTTTCCCAGAGTGGCGGAACCCGAGCAGGCTCTGGTTCTGGAGCAGGAAGTACTGACGCTTCTGCAGAAAGGGGCTATAGAAAGGGTTCCTCCTCCCAGCAGAGAGTCAGGGTTCTACAGCCGTTATTTCATTGTTCCGAAAAAGGATGGGGGGTTGCGTCCTATTCTAGATCTGCGTCATTTAAACAGCAGAGTCTAGAAACTCAAGTTCAAGATGCTTACGCTCAAACAGATTGTTTCACAGATTCTGTCCTAGGACTGGTTTGTACAATAAACTTGAAGGACGCCTATTTCCATGTATCTATCCATCCTCATCACAGGAGGTTCCTGAGGTTTGCTCAGGTAAAACCAGTCCTTCCCTTCGGCCTAGGTTTATCACCCCGCACCTTCACAAAATGCGTGGATGCAGCTCTGGCTCCTCTGAGACTCCAGGGCATCCGCGTATTAAATTACATCAACGATTGGTTGATCTTAGCTCAGTCCGAGCAGATGGCAGTTCGACATCGAGATGTCGTTCTGTCTCATATAAAGTTGTTGGGGCTGCGGCTCAATGCCAAGATGAGTGTGCTCCTCCCAGCTCAGAGGACCACTTTCTAAGGTGTAGTGTGGGATTCGACAACGATGCAAGCACCGTTATCTCTAGCACGTATTTCTGCGATTCTCACAGCCGTAAAGGGGGTAAAACTAGGCCAGTCACAAACAGTTGGGTCTCATGGCAGCTGCGTCCCACGTAGTCACTTTTGGCCTTCTGTACATGAGACCCCTGCAGTGGTGGCTCAGGACCAAGGGTTTTTCTCCGAGGGGAAATCCATTCCGCACGATCAAGGTCACGCGGCGTTGCCTGCCTTGATCATGTGGAAGAAACCTTGGTTCCTCGCCCAAGGCCCAATGTTGGGGGCTTCTTGTCGACGCGTAACGCTATCGACGGATGCTTCCCTCACGGGATGGGGGGGTGGTCATGAGTGGCCGCTCGGCGACAGGTCTTTGGCAGAACCACCAGCTTTCTTGACACATAGATTTGGCCATTGTACCTGAGGGTCTGGCCGTGGCTCCCTTTGAACCTATTGAGGAAGTTTCAGAAAAGTTCCTTACACTAAAAACTTTATTTCTACTTGCTATCGGTTGCTCCTTCATGTCTGGAATGTGCACCTGGTATGGTGAAAGCATTTCTACACCCTAGACCGGGTTACATTCCTAAGGTCCCTACTAATGTTGCGGGCCCAATTGTGCTGCAGGCCTTCTGCCCTCCACCTTTTAATACCCTAGATCAGGAAAGACTCAATCTGTTATGTCCCGTTCGGGCTTTGGATGCCTACGTTCACAGAACTGCCCTGTGGCATAGATCAGAGCAGTTATTTGTCTGCTTCGGTTCAACTAAGAAAGGTTGCCCTGCATCAAAACAGACTATGAGCAAGTGGGTAGTTGAGGCTATCTCACTTGCTTATGAAGCGGTCGGACAGCCTTCACCTTTAGCTGTCCATTCTACGAGGAGTATGGCTGCCTCTACGGCTTTAATTTCGGGAGTTTCCCTTCACGACGTTTGTGATGCGGCAGGCTGGTCCTCGCCGCATACATTTGTCAAATTTTATGACTTAGACCTCTCCACTCCTGGGGCTAGGTTGCTTGCTTAGTGTGCGCAAGGACTTCACACAGAATGGGCACTTGTCATTATGGCGTCGTGGGTATGGGGTTCCCACAGCGTAACTACGCAGCGGGAGTTCCCTTGATAGGGAACGTCTCTGGTCACGTATGTAACCTTTGTTCCTTGAGAGGGAACGAAACGCTGCGTTCGCCTGCCATACTTCCTGCCATCGACTTGCTGCAGACTTATCAGAAGCTAACGCGATCTGTTTTCAGGGGTGCTTTATAGCTTCCTGGTCTCTGACGTCACCCGCCTATGACGTCTCGCTCTTCCATTGGACTGATTATTATAAGTGCTTCACGACGCAATCACCCAGGGGTGTTCCCACAGCGTAACTATGCAGCATTTTGTTCCCTCTCAGGGAACTAAGGTTTCATTCGTAACGTGAGACGTTTTTGTGTCACTGACTGGATAATTTTTCAGATAAGCAAGAAATATATATATTTGGGGGGGTAACTTTGCTTTCCATTTATTAATTAAAGGACACTTTAAGTACTCCGGTACGACAGCAAAAAAAACGACTCAACTAATAAAGTTCAAACATTATAATAGGCAAGTGAACAGTTAGTAAAAAATAAGAATACAATAATTACAAGCACAGATAAATGCAATATAACAAAGTTACAAATAAAGTAAGGTCTAACTGTAGTATTTATTTGAGGTACAGAAATGTAATAATTAAATGTAATTAAATGTTCAATGTATAAATTTAATGTAGATTGTGTTTTGTTGTTTGATTTACATTAATGAAATAGACAAAGGCAGAAATGTATACTGCTGTCACTTTAAGACCAAATGAATCCAATATAATGATACATATTCAATATCTTTCTCAACTGTTTATGTTCACTAAAAGGAACACTCCAATTTCTTTGGAAATATGCTCATTTTCCAAGTTTTAACATTTTCGAATCCATTCAGCTGATCTCCGGGTCTGGCGGTAGCACTTTTAGCATAGCTTAGCATAGATCATTGAATCTGATTAGACCGTTAGCATCTCTCTCAAAAAAAATATCCAAAGAGTTTGATATTTTTCCTATTTAAAACTTGACTCTTCTGTAGTTACATTGTGTACTAAGACAGATGGAAAATGAATAGTTGAGATTTTCTAGGACAATATGGCTAGGAACAGCTAGCGCTGCGTAATATCATTGCGCCTGCTGCACCCATGGTACGGCAGCAAAGTTCCTTGATAATTACGCAGGAGTATAGTTCCTAGCCATATCGGCCTAGAACATTGCAACTTTTCATTTTCCGTAGGCCTTAGTTCACGATGTAACTACAGAAGAGTTGTAACTACAGATGAGTCAAGTTTTAAATTGGAAAAATATCAAAACTCTTTGGTCATTTTTGAGAGAGATGCTAACGGTCTAATTAGATTAAATGATCTATGCTAAGCTATGCTAAAAGTGCTACCGCCAGACCCAGAGATCGGCTGAATGGATTCAAAAATGGTAAAACTCAACTGTTTAACTCTAGGGGAGTTGGAAAATGAGCCTATCTCCAAAATAAGTGGAGTGTTCTTTTAAGACATAACCAATAGTGTTTATGAGAATACTTGCCAAGATGGGTATTTTGACATAATTTTGTGTGTATTTGTCCATCCAAGTGCAAGGAGACGCGAAAGAGGAATCAATTCAGAGAACTGAATTTGGAACTGAAACATGCTTCTCTATGTGTGCATGGGCTTTGGGTCTGTGCTGCTGTGCGCACATAACAGCGTACGAGCACCGTATTAAATTCTTGTTTGCCTCTTCTAGCACTGGAATGGTTTAAAATCTATTGAATGTGTAAAATAGCAAGACAAAAATCGATGGTGGTTAAACAGATGGTGGCTCTATGGTGGTTAAACTTTTAATCAATTAATCCACGAATCACATGCGTGCCGAACCATGGGGCCTGGTCTGTACGGATCAAGGATCAACAATGATCCGTTTAATCCCTACTTAAGGAGCGACACCCCAGGTGGATAGGGTAAAAATATTTTTTTTATAAATATCACAATGCCTCACCAGTTGATTGATTTCATTAATAATTGCTAAAAAATGTATTAAAAATTTTCTAAAATTTTGTGTTTAAAAATGCAAATGAGTCATTAACTAATTAAATATGCACTCATTTGCATACATTTCTAGAACAAAAATCTGAACATTGGATAAAGTCAGGTTCAAAATTCTTTTTGATATATTAGAGATTTTAAATATATTAGAGATCCCCTCTGTAAAAACATTTGACTCCATTTATCACTCCAAAATTAGAAAAAACTGTCAACAGCCAAAAATAAATACATTTGTGCCATTTTTTTAGGAATAAAATGTTGTATAAAATCAGGAAAATTATATATGAACAAACTCCTCTGTAAAAAACCTTCATAATATAGATAAGAATAAAACTGTAAAGTAAGTTTGGTGTATGTAAGTGTTACTGAAGTGGAGATTTCTGGCGCAATGTAGGAGAAAAAACTCATTTTGAGAAACCAACCTTAAAGATATATACTGTAATTGAAATCTACAGATGCAAATAGATAAATTGCTCTTAAAGATACAGTTAAAAGTGTATTTTGGATGTTTTCTGTCCACTAGTCTGAAAAAACACAGTTCTCTTTCATAAGGGAACTCCCGCTGCATCGATACTCGACGCTTTGGGGAATGCCTTTGGCATGATGCGTCTGAATTCAACTATTCAATCTTGATTGGCATAGTGAAATCGTGTCACTCGTGACATCGCATGTGATGGTGATCCGGAAGCTATAAAAGGTCACAGGAACTAGAAAATGTCAACTTCCGGTCTTCAGCAAGCGTTCTATGTCAAACCTGTTTGTCTTATTTGGTGTTGTCTGTCACTTTGAAAGCAAATATCATGGCGAATAAGGAGAAACTATTCAGGCAGTCTGTGTCCCCTTGTCTGGCTTTTTGAGCGAGGGTGACACACGTGCTTTGAGTACTTTGTCTGGGAGCGGAGCATGCACAGGTAGCGTTCGAGGGCGCTGTGTGTGCAAACTGTGGACAAATGCCCCTAAGAACGCTCCGCTCCCGCCTGGCCATGTTCGATGAGACTGATCAGGCTCGCGTTCCCCATGGATCAGGTCCCGCGTCTGTCGAGGCAGCGCGGCGTCTGCATTCATGGGGATCACAGAGGGATCTAGGCCCTTTCTCAGCATTCTGAAGCTGGTCCCTCGGGTCCCGGTCAGGGTGCGGAGGCCCGCGTAGCGGCTTCTTCTGCCCTTGAAACGGACCCGGTGCTCGAACTATCTGGCTCCGAGGAGATGGATATTTCGGGCATCGAGGCAGGTGAGAATGTGGGTTCGCCTCCACATTCCCCTGCCTTTGAGGAGCTGCTAAAGGTGGTGACTAGAGTCGTGGCCAAATTAAAAATCGATTGGCCACAAGAAATGCAGGAAGCGACGAAAAAAAGTAAACTAGATGAGCGCTTCCTGCAGGCTCGGCCGCCACCTCTACACCGTAGTCTGCTATTTTTTCCCGATCTCCACACCGAGGTGTCGAGATCGTGGAATAAGCCCTTTTCCTCCCGTCTATCTGGCCCCAATGTACACATACATTCAAATATAATGGGTGCCAGGGAGGAGGGCTATGGGATGATGCCCAGGGTTGAAGAGTCATTAGCTTAATATCTCTCCCCTGACGTTGCATCATCCCTGCAGGCTCTGGCGCTTCCCACCAAGCCCTGCCGTACAACATCGGCCTTGGTTGGTAAGGTATATATGGCGGCGGGTCAGGCTGGTAGTTGTCTGCATACGATGGGGCTGTTGCAGGCATACCAGGCCAACCTCCTCAAAGAGGTGGACGATAGCGGGGAGGTCGCCTTCGACGACATCCGCGAAATGCGTCGAGTGGCTGACTTGTCTCTCCGTGCTACCAAGGAGACGGCCCGTACCATCGGCCGCTCCATGGCAGCACTGGTAGCTATGGAGAGAGACCTGTGGCTGAACCTGTCGGGCATTGGAGACAAGGACAGGGCTTGTCTCCTCGATGCCCCGGTTTCGCCTTCTGGCCTTTTCGGCGACGGAGTAAATAACGTCGTCGATAGGTTTCAGGAGGCGAAACGACAGTCAGCCGCATTTAAAGAACTAATCCCCTGCCATTGTTATAGGTCTCGTGGGGCTGCTGCCAGGGTATCATTTAAACTGTTGCAGGGTGACTGGTACAAATGTCTCATTTCCAAATAAGTAAAACAAAAGGTAATAAAGTTTTTTAGAAGTTTAGAGAAACTGGCACACAAAGGAAGATAGGCAAATGGTCTTCCTACTCAGAGGTGTAACCTCTGAATGCAAATTACCATTGTTAGCATGTTTCTGGCTATTTAATGGAATGCAGCAAGAGGCTCTGGGCCTTTTCTGTATCTCAGATCAGCCCGTGAATGCTGAGGGTCGCCGAGACCCAGGATTCATGTACTTCATAATGTAAAACAAAGATTTTCCTCTTTGTTCTAGACCATTTGATGGTTTGCATTGATTATCTTTGAATTGATATGAAATTGTAATGATACATTTACCTGACATAATAAATTGTTATATTTGATTATTCTAACTGACTTTGACATTATTTTCAATAGAATTAAAGGAATAGTCAAACATTCGCATATATTTAATGATGCACAGATATCATTAAAAACCTTTTTTCATTTTATGGAGTCAGATGAAATAACGAGAAAATACATATGAGAAAATGTATTGCATTTAATTAAAAATGCCTTTGCAATGAGAAAAGACGGAACACGCGTGAGACCTTCCCACTGATTGAATACCGCCATTGGATCGAGTCAGCCGTCCTTACACGAGCTTATATGGAGGGAGTCGACCTGTTCGCTTCTCATGAGAATTCTCATTGTCCGCTCTGGTACTCTCTCTCACATCCAGCTCCTTTGGGCCTGTATGCCATGGTACAGATGTGGCCTTCTTACACCAAATCTTATGACAATCTAGGTTGGATCTGCCCTCTCATTCCTATCCACCATGAGTGTGCCAGATACTTCACACCAGGGTGTATTCTCTCAGTGTAGCGGTGTGGGTATTCGTTCCCCAAAGCGTCGAGTATCGATGCAGCGGGAGTTCCCTTACGAAAGGGAACGTCTGGGGTTACTATTGTAACCCTCGTTCCCTGAACAAGACGCTGCATCACTCGCCCACACTTTTCGCGCCCAGAGAACGATTTGCTTTGACCAATCAGAAGCTGACATTTCCTGGTTCCTGTGACCTTTTATAGCTTCCGGATCACCGTCACATGCGACGTCATGAGTGACGCGATTTCGCTACAGTAATCAAGATTGAATAGTTAACTTTAGACGCGTCATGCCGAAGGGCTGAGTATCGATGCAGCGTCTCGTTCCCTACTAAGGGAACGAGGGTTACAATAGTAACCCGAGACGTTTTTGCGTGTAGTGACTCGCCTTAAAAATCAAATCACTGTCTTACTGCAGTCCTTCTCATCAGAGCCATCCAAACAGTCCTGGTCTCCATCACAGACATATGAGTTATAGATACAGCGGTGATCTGGACACAGAAAGAAGCCAGGCTGGCAGGTGGTGATCGTGGAATCTGGAAGAGGAGAATGACAGTGGTTATATAAAATGTGTGTACATGGGCAGTGCTATGGCTTTTCAGAGTGTATTTTTTATCAAAATGTCTTTGACAATAAACATTTATGCATATTCACTAGGGGTGTGACGAGATCTCGTGCCACGACTGAGCGTGACCATGACTGAGCGTGAGGGTGAGATTACCATAGAATATTCCACCGCTACACTCACATTCGCCTAAACTATCGTTTTGCTGTTTTTATTTTTAAAAAATCATTAAAAAATAATTTAAAAGTCTGCTCTGCTCATCCAGCACGAGTTGCCGTTGCGATCAGTGCAGCACGAATCACAGTTCACTGATCGCGTGAGGATGGCGGAGGATTCGTTGCGCAACACACTAAACGTCTGATAAATGTCTTATTTTGTAGAGTGCACGCTCAGCACCGATGCTCACAGAGTACGCGATCAAGAATTGATGTTTTATTAACAAGGTTCGGGAGGAACACGTTCTAATGATCAAACAATCAAGTCATTCCAGCCAGCTGTCAGCAATCAGTAATCAACAGGTCCACTCAATCAGCACGAGTAAAGCCTACAAATATACTCAGTCGACTCACCCATATTCCTCGACAGTTTTCAGCATTTGGTTTACCGCTTTGCTACGATGTCCCAAATGCAGCTTTCACCATCCGATGACGAGCTTAACCATGCTCCGGTTCCTCCGGCGCCATCAGCTGGCCCCAGGACAACCTCTCCACCTGATACCGCCTCCGAGCCCCACGTCTCATCTCGCGGGAGCCGGTCTGCGCAAGCAACTCCTCGCACGCCAAGACGGCGAGGTTTACCCTCACCTCCACCGGCGAGGACTCCAGCTTCCTCCCCGGCGTCCTCCTATCGTTCGGCCGGACCAACGATTCCGCCTATTGGGAAGTGGACAGTCTTGAGTCTGAGACAAGCGCTGATAAACTTTGATATTCAGCCCTCGCGCAGGATGACTAAAGCGCAATTATACAACTTATACTTTACCTTGCAATCATCAAATCTCTCTCCCAAATCCACCCCAGGTTCCAAGGCGGCCAGCAGGCCGGGAAATTCTCGTGAGGCCCCGAATTCGCCTCGCCCGACTCCGCCACCTTCCCGTGCAAGATTCGGTTTGGATTTCTGCGAACCTGGGTCGCGCTCCAGATTCCACCGCCAAGAGACCTCACTCGCCTCCCTCTTCAGCTGAGCTTTTCAGCACGGCGCTTCCCGCCGCAGCGCCATACACAGCTGGGCCCGCCGGCTCACCCTCTGCCTCCCAGTTTTTTCCTCCTGCTGTTTCTAACTCTTTTCCTCTGCAGTGGCCTCCGGCTCCCGTAGCAGACGCTTCCGTGAGGCTGCCTCCGCTAGCAGTGCAGGCTCAAACTTTCCACAATCTTCCTGTGACTACTGCTAACCCCTCCCATTTTCAGTGGCCTGCAGCTCAAGCAAGTGCGAGACGGCCTCCGCTTGCAACACAAGCTCAGGCTTCTCATTCATTTCCTCCTTTTCCCCCTTATGCTTTTCTCAATTTCCCTTCTCAAGCCCCACAGGCCGACCTAAGCGTGAGGCTGCCTCCGCCGATAGTCGCAGCCCAGGCTTCTCTCCCTTACAGCTCTCTCTTAAATGCCAAATCACAATTTTCTCTTTTCACAGCTACCCCGATGCCTGTCCCACCAAACGCTGTCGCTCTGGAGCCTCCCCCAGTGACTCAAAACATCCAAGCACAGATTCTGGCAGGTGCGGATGTAGACCTTTCACATTTACTTTCTCTGCTTCCCGTATCCGATTCTAACCGTCAGTTAGACTACGGGGATTTTTCAGTCATTTTAAAAAAACAAAATACACATTCATCACGTTTACTTTCTTTTTCGGAGTTTTCAATCGCTTTCAGCCACTTCACAGAAATCATTTGCTCAGCCTTCCCTCATAGGCGACGAGAACCGAACGACTATTTAGCGCTGGTAGCCGAGCTTGCGTTGTCCTACGGGGGAGGGCACTTTTACATGTATCATAACGGCGACTAGCAACTCATATCCACACGAGACTAATTTTAGCTCGAGAGCACTTACGGACACCAAACAGCCTTGCAACAATTTTAATATCGGCAAGTGCACCAGGCAGCATTGTCGGTACTTGCACATATGTAGCTTCTGTGGCGGTGCTCATGCCCGTCCTGTATGCCTTGTCTTTAAAGATGTCAATAAAAAATCTAAAAATTATTTATCGACTCCCGTGAATATTTCTCGCCCTTTCTATCGAACTAGCTCACCATCCGGACTCAGACTTCACTGAATATCTGCTGTCTGGCCTACAACACGGTTTTAAACCTGGAGTGGTTTGTCCTGTCTCCCAAAACATCATCTGCGATAATCTCCAATCGGCTCTCGCCGAGCCCGACGTGGTAGACAACCTGATTAAAAAAGAAGTCGAGTCAGGCTTCATGATTGGCCCTTTTGACGAGCCTCCTTTCAAAGTTTTTCGCATTAGCCCCATTGGAGTGGCTACGAGAACGTTTTCAGGTAAGAAACGCCTCATAGTCGATCTGTCAGCTCCACATAAATCCCTGTTCCCAAGCATTAACAGCCTGATCCCACTCAACGAATTTTCTATAAAATACCACGACATAGATCAAGCAGTCGACCTGATAAAAATCGTGGGTCGGGGTGCCTGGCTCGCAAAAATTGACATCACTTCGGCTTTTAAAGTGATGCCCATCCACCCGGATTCATGGCACTTATTTGGAGCGCGCTTGCATGGGAAATTCTATTTCGCCGTACGCTTAACTTTTGGATGCAAAAGCAGCCCCAAAATTTTTGACATGCTACCTGAAGCCAGGCCTACCAGGCCTCCCTGCCCAAGGAGAAAATCGATAGAATAATCGTCATCTCATCTACCCTCGTAGACAATTCAAAGTGTTCCAAACGCGAACTCCTATCCATGCTCGGCCACTTAAACTTCGCCATGTGCATTATTCCACAAGGCCGCCCTTTCATTTCTCATCTCCTCTCTCTCGCATCTTCAGTTCACGCACTAGAGGATCTCATTTCCCTAACTCAAGCATGCCGCGACGAACTCAGCCTATGGATAACTTTCCTTAAACAGTGGAACGGCCAATCCTTTTTCTATAAGGATCTAATTTCCTCCCCCATCGACATCCAGCTGTTCACAGATGCAGCCCCCTCAGTCGGCTTTGGGGGGGTTCTGCCAAGGACGCTGGTTCGCGTCTACTTGGCCCCCCCCAAATACAGGACACGCTACAGTCCTCTGCATTATTCGAGCTCTACCCTCTCGTAGTAGCAGCCTTCCTGTGGGGGAAAGAATGGACTGCCAGCAGCATCATAGTGCATTGTGACAACGAAGCTACAGTCCAGTGCATTAATAAAGGCCGTTCCCATTCACCCACACTGATGCCACTTTTAAGACGTCTAATCTGGATTTCAGCATGTGATCAATTTATCTTAATTGCTAAACACATCCCCGGGTCAAAAAAACAAATTGCCAACTCTCTGTCTCGCTTTATGTTTCAGAAATTCAGGATGCTGGCTCCAGAGGCAGACAAGCTACCAACTCCAGTACCTCATTATTCGGAATTAATATTCCCATAACCCACCCGCAAAAATCCCTCCTCAACATATCGCTCGACACCATTCTCCAAGCAGTTTCCCCCAGAACTCTCCAATCCTATGTGACCGCATGGAGATGTTTTAAAGCCTTCCACCTTTCTTATAACACGCCATTCCCTGATTTTTCCCTCCTTACGATTACCTTCTTCATCTCTTACCTTAATAGCGTTAAGAGCCTCCAAGTCGGGTCCATCAAAAGTTACTTAAGCGGCATCCAATTTTTTCACAAATTGATTCACGGCGCCCCCTCACCGGAGATAAATAACTCACAAACCTCCCTCTTAATTAAAGGCATCCAACAATCTCACCCCACCCGCCCGGACACCAGACGACCCATAACATTAGATATTCTTACTAAATGCATTCATACCTTCCGCACAGGCTACCGATCCCTTAATACCTCTTGCACACTCAACGCCATGTTTATTCTAGCTTTTTTTGGTTTCCTAAGATGCTCTGAACTGGCTATCACTTCCAGATTCGACCCAAAAAATCCACCCAAACATCTCAGATCTTTCAGTGCTTGACAGCGAAACTATCTCTTTTCTGATCAAACAAAGCAAAACAGACCAAACCAAAAAAGGCCACTTCATATATATTTTCAACCTCTCGTCACCAATTCAACCTTTCCAAACTATACTAGCATACCTCCAACTGAGAAACTCTCATGCTAAATCCCATCTCGAACCCCTGTTCATAGACGACTCTAACAAACCCGTGACACGCTTTTTGTTCCAAAAACACCTAAAATCTGTTCTCCAACTATCAGGCATCCCAGCAGAGAATTTCTCCAGCCATTCCTTCCGCATCGGGGCAGCAACCTCAGCAGCCCAAAAAGGCCTCTCCCAGCAACAGATCCAAGCGCTTGGAAGATGGTCCTCAGACGCGTTCCAAACCTATATCAGAACTAATCGTTTCCATATAAAAAAAAAGCCCACCAAATCCTCATTGGTAAAAAAAAGAAAGAAAAAAAGCGGACACAGCGAGAGCCTTCCCGGTCGAGCTTCTATGTCTTCTCTTTCTCCGTCCAGCGAGTATTGATCTCCCAGCGGACCCAGAGACAGCCTTCCCGGTCGAGTATTTATATTTTCTCTTTCTCCGTCCAGCGAGTATTGATCTCCCAGCGGACCCAGCGACAGCCTTCCCGGTCGAGTATTTATTTCTTCTCTTTCTCCGTCCAGCGACTATTGATCTCCCAGCGGACCCAGTGACAGCCTTCCCGTTCGAGTATTTATATCTTCTCTTTCTCCGTCCAGCGAGTATTGATCTCCCAGCGGACCCAGAGACAGCCTTCCCGGTCGAGTATTTATATTTTCTCTTTCTCCGTCCAGCGAGTATTGATCTCCCAGTGGACCCAGAGACAGCCTTCCCGGTCGAGTATTTATTTCTTCTCTTTCTCCGTCCAGCGAGTATTGATCTCCCAGCGGACACAGCGAGAGTTCCCCAGGTCAAGCATTTTCATCTCCTCCTCCTCCGTCTAGCAAGTATTGATCTCCCAGCGGACGTAGCCAAACCCTCCCAGTCAAGCATCTATGTTTTTCTCTTTCCTGGCTGGCTTACCCTTTCCGATGCCGTGACCATTGCCACAAAAACCCTCCCGTTCGAACATCCATACTTACCCGTCCGACACCGTAAGCATTGAACTCTCGTCGGACACCGCGAGAGCTCTCCCAGCCAAACAACCAGGCTCTCCTTGAAATGCCAGCCCGCCAATCTCTGCGCTCTTTTCGGGGGGTCTTTAAGCAGGCGGCTGTCCTTTATTCACTTTGCTTTATGGGGAGTACTCTGGGTTCGGGCCCAATTTCCGAGCTCGGAGCCCTACCCCCGGACAGCACGCCAAATACGCATAACCATTTATTCTTTGATCATTTGTAAGTGTGAACTCGTGAATTGATGTTTAATTAACAAGGTTCGGGAGGAACACGTTCTAATGATCAAACAATCAAGTCATTACAGCCAGCTGTCAGCAATCAGTAATCAACAGGTCCACTTAATCAGCACAAGTAAAGCCTATAAATATACTCAGTCAACTCACCCATATTCCTCGACAGTTTTCAGCATCCCTCCACCACCCCATCTCCTCACACTTGCCTAGCTATCTTCCTAAACAGAGATACGGGGGAGTACCCTGGGTTCGGGCCCAATTTCCGAGCTCGGAGCCCTCCCCCCGGAGAGCACGCCAAATATGCATTACCATTTATTCTTTGATCATTTGTAAGTGTGAACTCGTGAAAGTAAAAGCTCCCCGATGTGCATTGCGTACAAATTAGGCCGCCAACATACAATAGTCCGTCTCCCAATACCCATCTCTGGACTGTTTATTTCCGGCTATGGTCTCAGTTTGCACTTCGAATATTGAGAGAGTAGCCTACTGTAATGTCTTAAGGACAACAGACAAGGGAGGCTCCGTTTCTGAACTTATAATCGGAAAGCAAGAACAACTGTAGAGACAAACACACCAGCCTCGATTCTCTGTACCGGGCCTTTTCCGAACTCACCGCATTAACGTTAACCCTATAACTGCCGGTGCAAAATAAAACAGCAATTTCAAAACAATTATCAAGAGTCTGTGTGCAAACTTTGATTTTGGTTGCCCTTGCACTTATTGTTTGCACTTAATAAGACTTCAAGGAGTTCAGTTAGGAGGACACACACAGCCTCAATCAGAAGTTCTGAAAGCTCTTAAATGTACAGTAAGGTCTGAAGAGACTAATGTGAAATCATACAGGAGAAAAGCCAGTCAATAAAAACCTTTTACAGTGCTTATATATTGTTTTCTTTCAATGCATTTGATAATTCATACTCCTACTGCATGTCATTTCAGGTCTACTTTATAAGATTATTAGTTAAACATTGCAAAATGCACCTGCATACTATTTTTCCAGTCATGAATTTTGTCATTGAGGATTTCTGAAAAATTGTGCAAAAATATCGTCTCGTTCTCGTGAACCCAATCTCGTGTCTCGTCTCGTGAGATAAGCGTCTCGTCACACCCCTAATATTCACTGACCCTACATTCCCCCAACATTGAAATTCTTCAATACTCACTGCACTGTCTCTCATCAGAACCATCGCCACAGTCGTTGAAGGCATCGCACACCCACGCTTTTGGGATGCAGTTTCCATTGGTGCAAGCGAAGAGGTTGGATGGGCAGGTGGTTGGACCACGTGTGGGGCAGTTATCCTCGTCGGTACCATCACCACAATCATCATGTCCATCACAGCGCCATCTAGCAGGGATGCAATGCTTGTTCCCACAGGTGAAGGCATATGGAGAGCAGGTTGTACCTGATTAAAAAGGTGAAATTAGATGTTCATAGACATGTCTAGGTCTTCAGGTGGTGCTCAAGCACACTCACATGTTCATACACACCTAGATCTGTGCAGTTGGCTTCATCTGTTTTGTCGACGCAGTCGTTCACACCATCACAACGGTAAGAATTTGGCACACATCGGCCCCCATCGCAGGGAAAAGCATAGTCTCCACAGTTATCATCTGGTGGGGGCTCAGAGTCATCCTTCACACAGTCTCTCTGGTTGTCCTGCAGCTTCATGCCGTAGGGACATCCGCACACACGGCTGGACGCAGGCGTAGGGAAACAGAAGTGGCTGCAGCGGCCGTTTGGAATCATATTGCATCTGCTTTTGAATACTGTACACAGCAATGAGATTACAGTAGGTGATTATTTCTTTGCATGTGACAAATAACACTTTATATCTAACAAGTTCAAGGATACATTTTTTGTCCAATCTGTTTGTTTATTAAAAAACATGAATACGCCTCTTTTATGATGGGAAGGCATTTAAGTTCTGAATAAAAAAATAAAATATTTTTTTCTTGGGGTGAAAAATTTTAAAATGTCAGGGTGGCCGAAAATCCACAGCCGAAATGATGCATAGGCATTATAGCCACGTGCCAATGCTCGCATGTCCAGAGGGCCCAATTACAGTGAGGACATTTTTTTTATTTTATTTTTATTATTATTACTAAACCTGACTAAATGACTAAATCTCATATCTCTATTGGACCTTCAAAGTGTCAGCCCTCTCTCTCTCTCTCTCTCTCTCTCTCTCTCTCTCTCTCTCTCTCTCTCTCTCTCTCTCTCTCTCTCTCTCTCTCTCTCTCTCTCCCTCTCTCTCCCCCTCTCTCTCCCCCTCTCTCTCCCCCTCTCTCTCTCTCTCTTCCCCCCTCTCTCTCTATCTCTCCCCCTCTCCCTCTCTCTCTCTCTCTCTCTAAATATATATATATATATATATATATATATATATATATATATATATATATATATATATATATATATATATATATATATAATATATATATATATATATACTATAAACTTTATAACCTGTAAGTTGATGAAAACTTCTTTTTTTTTTACTTTTCGTTTTAATGACGGACCAAATGTGTATGTCCGACATTCACTGGTCAAATACTCCATTTGAGCTTGATTTTGGTGGAATGTTAATAATATAATGGCACATGCAAGTAAGTGTCTGTGTGACAACACAGTGTTTAATTATATAAAAAAATATAAAAAAAATAATAATAAAAAAAACCTGAAAAGTAGCGGTTTTGGACATTTGAGGTTTACGCCAGACAGTGATGATATACTGTATGTATATAAGCTACCGGTAGTGAGGGTATTGGGGGGACCCAAAAACTTATTTTGCCTGTCACAATATGAAGTGAATTCGGCACTGCGGACATCATAATGAAGAAAAATACTTAATTGAATGATATTATGGTAAAAAGTACATTCTTTTTTTTTCTCTTGATCTACTTTTTTTCATGCTTGCTCTTATTATTCATTAACACAAAGTCATCATGTCGAAACATGTCTAAATAGTGCATAAAAATTGATGAAATTCCAGTGAATTGCATAAACAGACAGCAGTTTAGTAAGCAAGAGCTTATCTGTGTCACTCACAGTCCTGGAGATCAGGTGAGTAGGCCTTAACATTCATTATGCCTGAGATACCCTTTCGAAGAACTATATTTTCGCCACCATCCCTCTTCCTCATTCGGAAAACAGAATTCGTCCTCCAGTCTGACACAAACAAATGATCTAACAAATGGTGGAGACAGATCAGTCAGTGACAAGTGGAACAAATAAATAAAAAATGCTGTATAACAGTCTTTGTAGTTTAAAATCCTCTCAACATCAACATCAAAATGTGGCTTTGAGATGAATAAATAAACACAGAAGTGAAAACCTGTGTGTATCGTAAGTGAGAAAGGGTGAGTAATTTGTCCAATGCTGGAGAAGGCCTGTCGGTCAAGCCCATCAATGCTCACATGCTCAATCCGGTCCAGCTGCGCATCTACCCAATATAGCCTATCCATCCTGAGGAGCACAACAAACATCTAAGACACATTCCACAGCCTTTAGCCCTCTTTTTTAATTGTCCAAACTGATCTATGTGTAGGAATGAAATATGAATGGAAAGTGAATAATCTCATTTACAAACTATTTCAGAAATCAAATGGTTCCTTACAGGTAGTCCACAGCAAGTCCGTTAGGCCAGCCAAGTGTTGTGTTAATTAGAGGAACAGCTTTGCTTCCATCTGTGTATGCTCTGCTGATCAAAGCTGGACGGTACCAATCCGACCAGAAGAGGTATCTAAAAATCGCAAAATAGATCTTTAGATTATTAGATTATTTAGGTCTTATATGTAATTAAGTTATTCTGTATTTACACTACATTATAAAGATGTTTTATTTAGCACAAAATGGTATTCTGAATTATGTATTCTTGCCCATGATGTCTCATACCCTGCACTGGGGTGCACAGCAATCCCCCGGGGGTATTTCAAATTTTTAACAACAATGTCCCGTCTTGATCCATCTGTTACTTTAAAAGCTGAGATGGTGCGATAGGTGCTGGATATCCAGAAGAGGATCTTAGAGGTCCAGTCATATGCCATTGACTCCACAGAGCCCACTCTGTAACCTGTCAGGATCTCATGATCTGAGATATAATCACAAAATAATGATTTTATATTTTATTGAAATGTAAATGAAAATGGTGAAAATACATTTGATAATTTTATATATAAATTCACTTTTATTTTATAAATATTTGCAATTTATTTTTATATTTTTTTTATAAATATTCAAAATTCATTTAAAAATAATAAAAATACTAAATGTATGGAATTATTTTTTCCCTTGTTTTATTTATAATATCAGATTAATTTTAGCATTGCTGTTTGGATTTAATCAAAGATGTTACTTGGCATAAAAAAGTTTGAAAATCACTGAACAGTTTAGTATCCAATTGTTAAAATACAACGACAAAAAAGCTGCGTGTTTTCCGGTGACTCACTGGTGCCATTGATGGGTGATTTGTAAATGAGCTGCCGCATTCTGTCATTGTAGAACACGGTCTCCACTGAGCCATCATACTCCACTCCAGAACCAGAGAAGGTTTCGGCCATGCCAGCAAGCGGCAGGGTGACATCCTCCTGAGAAGACACGTTAAGAGGAATCCCCCTGACCGCTTGTGCAGTAGCCACCAGTAAGTAATCTTTAATCTCTGAAAGAGACAGACATGTTTGTTTCAGAGGATCTGGTGCAGCTGAACTGAAAATAAAGCCTGTAAACTATAAACAAACAGTGAGATTCATGATTTGCCGGACAGGCTTTGTCACTCACTAAGGCAAGTTTGGTGGTCATCCTGGAGGTCGTATCCTAGGCGACACTTGCAGCGGTAACCCAGTCCATCGTTGTCAGTGCGGTGACTCAAAAGGCAGATTTGCTGACACCCGCCATTGTGTCTGCCACATGGGTTTATCACTGCGGTCAGAAAAGGTATATTTAGCATTGGCCTTGTTAATTTTGTGAGTATTTTATAGTTTGTATTATAAACATTCAACTTTGTCTCACCGAAGGGCTGAAGAGCTGGATGGGAAACCACAATTTGTCCAGGCCTGTTAGTAGAACGGTAGAGAAAAGTCAGGTCACTACCATTGAAGCGGTTGGTTCGAATCACACCCATCTTGATCCAGTCAGTGAAAAAGGCATGGTTCTCGAATACCGAAATCCCGAAAGGATGGGGGACCTGATGACCTCCATTCAACACTGTTATCCTAGTGGCACAATTGAGAGCAAAAATATAAACATAAATTTAGCAATCAGTTTTTTTTTTTTAAATGCACTATATCAGTGGTTCTCAACCTTTTTGTTTACAAAGACCCCCATTGTCCACAATAAAGTTTGAAGGCCCCGTGACAGTTAATTTTTCATAATTTACACAATTAAAAAATAAAACAAAAATAAAAATTAAAAATAAAACAATTGATCAAATGTCCATAAGCACAAATAATATTCCTAAATGCATCCCACTTTATAAATCGCATTTCATTTTAAATTTGAGCGCAATGTGAACAAGCGCATCAACTCCACCTACAGAATGCCCACAAATATCCCTTTATGATTCAGAAGAAGTATCTCATCATGATGGTCATATGTCAAGCCAAGTCAAGTCAAGTTATCTTCATTTATATAGCGCTTTTAACAATGTAGATTAAAGCTCAAAGCAGCTTTAATTTAAGGTAACAGAGATTGTTTTGGCTTTGTAGCGGTTCTTGAATAATGTTATTTTCCAGCTAAAGTTAGTTTTGATTGATTCACTTCCGTTGAAATGATCATTTGTTATTAAATTAGGGGCCGCTAAGACGACGCCGTTCTCTATAAACAGACTTTAAACGCGATCCTGTGATAAACGCTGATGACGTTTACATGCGCATTAAGAATTTATTCTATAGTTATGTGTGTTCGAATATATGAGCGCAGGTTTGTAATTCCCTACAAATCATGCCTTAACAAACTACTTGTTTTGCCTATATATTTGATACTGAATTTTATTTAATTTTATCACTTCGGGGTAGGTACGCGAACCGATTTCCCCACATCGCTATATACAGTATGTAGAGCGTATAGAGTATGTAAAGGGATCCTCCATAGGGAGAGGCTAGTTTGCTTGTCAGCACTGCATTGTCATCGGGTCCAGGCGAAGGTCCTTCGTCAGATCTGGATACGGCCTGGATCCAGCAGGCTTCGGGAAAACCTCGAGATAAACAAAGACACTAAAATTAGCGTAGATGCCATTCTTCTTATGATGTAACGAGTACATCAGGATTTAAGGGAAGTGTTCCCAGTTCCGGCTGACCTAATCTATGCAGCCTAACATTGAATTATAGAAGTCACTAATACTAATGTATTAGTGAATGCTTGGTCAACGAGATGTGTTTTTAATCTAGCTTTGAACTGACAGAGTGTGTCTGCTTCCCAGACACTGTTAGGAAGATTGTTCCAAAGTTTTGGTGCTAAATAGGAAAAGGATCTACCGTCAGCAGTCGATTTTGATATCCTAGGTATTATTAACTGGCCGGAATTTTGAGATCGCAATAGACGTGAAGGACTATAATGCGTTAAGAGCTTGCTCAAGTACTGTGGAGCTAAACCATTTAGTGCTTTGTAAGTAATCAGCAATATTTTAAAATGTATATGATGTTTAATAGGGAGCCAATGCAGTGTTGACAGAACCGGGCTAATATGGTCATACTTCCTGGTTCTGGTAAGAACTCGAGCTGCTGCGTTTTGAACTAGCTGTAATTTGTTTATTAAGCGTGCAGGGCAAACACCCAGTAGAGCGTTACAATAATCTAGCCTTGATGTCATGAACGCATGAACTAATTGTTCCGCATTTGTCAGTGAGAGCATATGGTGTAATTTAGATATATTTTTAAGAAGGAAAAATGCAGTTTTACAGATACCAGACACGTGACTTTCAAATGAAAGATTGGTATCAAAGAGCACATCCATCCTAACCGACAACGAAGACTTAACAGAGCAGCCATCAAGTGTTAGACAGTATTCTAGGTTATTACGTGTGGAAGTTTTTTGTCCAATAATTAGAATCTCTGTTTTTTTCAGAATTTAGTAGTAGGAAATTATTAGTCATCCAATTTTTTATATCAGCTATGCATTCCGTTAATTTTGTGAATTGGTAAGTTTCGTCAGGGCGTGAAGAAATATACAGTATCATCGGCATAACAGTGAAAGCTAATTCCATGTTTCCTAATGATATCTTCTAATGGTAGCATGTACAGAGTAAACAGCAGTGGTCCTAGTACTGAGCCTTGTGGTACGCCATACTGAACTTGTGATCGATAAGACATCTCTTCATTTACTGCTACAAACTGATAACGGTCTGATAAGTATGATTTTAACCATGCTAGTGAAATTCCACTAGTGCCAACATAGTTTTCTGGTCTATTTAAAAGAATGTTGTGGTCAATGGTGTCAAATGCAGCACTAAGATCGATTAACACTAATGGAGAGATACAACCACTATCGGATGATAAGAGCAAATCATTTGTAACTCTAATGAGAGCTGTCTCAGTACTATGGTACGGTCTAAATCCTGACTGAAAATCCTCGCAGATAAAACTTCTTTCAAGAAAGGAACACAGTTGTGAGGATACTGCTTTTTAGAATATCTTTGACAGAAAAGGTAGATTTGAGATCGGCCTGTAATTGACTAATTCTGTAGGATCAAGCTGCGTTTTTTTGACAAATGGTGTTTTTTTAACAAGTGGTTTAATCATAGCCAGCTTAAAGGTTTTTGGTACGTATCCTAGAGACAAAGACGAATTAATGATATTTAGAAGAGTATCTGTGACATCTGGAAGCATCTCTTTCAGTAGCTTAGTCGGTATACGGTCTAACATACAAGTTGTCAATTTAGATGAATTAACGAATTTGCAAAATTCTTCCTCTCCTAAAGCAACAAATGAATAAAATGTTTCCTCAGGGAGACTACAATGCACTCCCTGATGCGATGCTGTAGTAGACGGTTGCATAGTTATAATTTTCTCCCTGATATTATCTATCTTATAAGTGAAGAAGTTCATAAAGTCATTACTGCTGTGTTGCTTGGAAACTTCTGTGCTTAAAGCTTTAATTTCCGTTAGTTTAGCCACTGTTTCAAATAAAAACCCAGGATTATGTTTATTTTCTTCTAATAGGGTTGAAAAATTAGAAGATCTAGCTTTTAAAGCCTCTCTGTAAGCAATCGAGCTCTCCCTCCATGAAATCCGAAATACCTCTAGTTTTGTTTTCTTCCAGTTGCGCTCCATTTGTCTGGCTGCTCTCTTCAGGGCCTGAGTGTGCTCATTGTACCACGGCGTTGGACTATTTTTTTAATCTTCTTTAAGCGCAACGGAGCAACTGTGTCTAAAGTGCTGGAAAAGAGAGAGTTAAAAGTTTCTGTTGCAATATCAAGTTCTTCTAAGCTATCTACGATGCTGAGATGATGAAACTGATTAGGAAGATTATTGATAAAGTATCCACCTGTATCCACCTTAGTTCCCTTTCGAGGGAACTCGAACTGCGTCGAATGACACTTACGCCCTTAGCGTAGCGGCTCTGAAGCATGAATGAAACTAAGCCGATCTTGATTGGTGTTTCGTCATGGCATAATGTGTGACGGCATACACGGAAGCTATAAAGAGACGCCGGCACACAACAGAGTTAGCTTTTCGCTCTTCAGCAAGCGCTCTGTGTCAAACTGTCTGTCCTATTTGGTGTTGTTTGTCCCATAAGAATTGTCCCAAATAAAGCTGCATTGCAATATAGAATCTAGTGGCTCGGATCTCACGTTTGCCGAGACAGCGCGTAGATTACGGGTCTAGTTTGCAATAAAGATTCTGTGGCTGGATCTCGCGTTTGCCGAGACAGCGCGTAGATTACAGGTCTACTTTGCAATAAAGATTCTGTGTGGGTGCGAGGCATGCAGTCAGCTCCTGAGGGTGCTGGCTGTGTTCATTGAGAAATATCTCGACGCATACAGCCGTGTGTTTCGGATGTTTCAGCCTCGCGCCTGTTGACTTTCTTCTCGAGGGACGAAAGCCAAATATATTGTAACGGTTCGAATCTCGCGTGCCGAGGCAGCGTGTAGATTACGAGACCGTAAATAATACCGAGATAGTATTGTTTGGTGAATAAGGCTACATTTAATTCTATGACAATTCTATTAAAATGATGCAATATCTGACTTTAAGAAGTAAGATATTTGAATTCAGCCTACCATACAGACCGTGTTTCACTTATCCAGTGTTTATGGCTGCATTTAATTTTGAGGAATTAAAATGATGAGCAGCGAACGTTGAAAATAGTTTTTGATTTTTCCCTGCCAGTCCTCCGCTTCAGGGTATCGAAAAAGAGACGAAAATATCAGGGCTGTCCCCCCGTGGAGGGATGAGCGAGAATCGTTCCTCCGTAGAGCCCTCAGGAAATCGATGTTTGTATCCAGCGTCAAGCGTACTTCGGGACACATCGGGTTCAGCGAATGCACGCTTCAGTGTCCGCCACAAGGTTGCGTACAGGCAGTGTTCGCGTGCGGAAACTGTTTTCGATTATTCCCCGCCGGTCCTCCACTTCAGGGTGTCGAGAACGAATCCGAAAGAGCCTCCCCTCTGGGGAGCCCTCAGGAAATCGATGTCGGCTTTACGCCGCCAAGTGCACTTCGGGACGCATTGTTTTCCAGAGAACGCATGCTGCACTGTCCGCCCCACAGGTCTGCGGCCAGGAAGTGTTTGCGTCCGCTCATCTGAAAACTGTTTTCGATTATTCCCTGCCGGTCCTCCACTTCAGGGTGTCGAGAATGAAACTGAAAGAGCCTCCCATCTGGGAAGCCCTCAGGAAATCGATGTCTCTATCCCGCTGTAAAGTGCTCTTCGGGACACATCGGTTTCCAGCGAACGCATGCTGCACTTCCACAGGCCTGCGGCCAGGAAGTGTTCGCGTTTGCACATTGGGAAATTTTTTCCGATTATTCCCAGCCAGTCTTCCGCTTCAGGGTGTCGAGAACGAAACCGAAAGAGCCTCCCATCTGGGGAGCCCTCAGGAAATCGATGTCTGTATCCCGCCGTAAAGTGCGCTTCGGGACACATCGGTTTTCAGCCCTGTCTGCCCCACAGGCTTGCGGCCAGGCAGCGTTCGCGTCCGCACATCGAGATTAGTTTCGACCAAACCCTGCCGGAGAGCCGCTTCAGGGGATCGAGAACGAATCTCGAATGATACCTTAAGCCACCTGGTTCCCTTGGGGTACAGACTGCAGTTTGATTTTCTCCCACCAAATTTCTATGGGATGGTCTGGACTGTAGTCGACCCAAAGCCGGGTCGGGTATTGGAACAAGAAGTAAACTCCCTGCTGGTAAAGGAGGCTATAGAACGTATTCCTCCGCCAGACAGGGAGTCCGGGCTTTACAGCCGCTACTTCATGGTTCCCAAGAAGGATGGGGGGTTGCGTCTAATAATAGATCTCAGGCACTTGAATCGCCAAGCTCACCATCGTGAATCAAATTCAATCCAAAGATTGGTTTGTCACGATAGATCTGAAGGACGCATACTTCCACATATCAATCCTTCCATCTCACAGGAAGTTCCTGAGGTTCGCTTTCAGGGGCGAAGCGTACCCATATCGGGTTCTTCCGTTCGGCCTAGCTCTCTCCCCTCGCACATTTACCAAATGTATGGATGCAGCTTTAGCACCGCTGAGGCTCCAGGGCATCAGGGTGCTCAACTATATCGACGACTAGCTGATTCTGCCCCAGTCGCAAGAGCTGGCGGTTCAGCATCGAGATGTCGTCCTCGCCCATATCCAGAGCCTGGGGTTGAGACTCAACACGGAAAGGAGAGTGTTGACACCAGCCCAGAGAACCATGTTCCTGGGAGTGGTGTGGGACTCGGTCACGTTGCGGGCACAATTGTTCACAATGGTTCCCACATGGGACCTGGCAGTGGTTCTCGAAGGGCTGGCCGAGGCCCCGTTCGAACCACTGGAGTCGGCTGAGGCCAAGAACCTTCCCTTAAGGTGTTTTTTCTGTTGGCCATTACTTCTCTGAGGAGGGTAGGAGATCTCCAGGCGCTCTCCATATCTAATGGGTGCCTGGAGTTTGCTCCAGGCAACATTAAAGCCATCTTACATCCCAGGCCGGGCTATCTGCCCAAGGTGCCGTCTAATGTGGCACGACCTGTGGTTCTGCAGGCTTTTCATCCTCCACCTCACGTGACGGCGGATGAGGAGAGAATTAATCTGCTCTGCCCTGTCAGAGCGCTAAAAATTTATATTCAGAGGTCCTCTTCATGGCGGAAGTCGGACCAGTTGCTGGTGTGTTTCGGGTCACCCAAGAAGGGTCTTCCCGCCTCATAAACAGACCCTCAGCAACTGGATTGTCCATGCTATTTTTTGGCCTACCAGGTGCGCAGTTTGCCTTCACCTTTGGCCATGAGGGCTCATTCAACCAGAGGCATGGCGTCCTCTAGAACCCTCCTCTCGGGGGCCCCGATGCAGGAAGTATGCGATGCAGCAGGATGGGCCCCCCCTCACAGCTTTATTAGGTTTTATAGTTTGGACATTCCATCTGCACCCGGCACCCTTTTGCTTTCGTCCTAAGTGTGCCTGTGAGCAGCTTCACATTAGGACAGGCAGGGCTGGTTGTGGCATAGTGGGTACTCGTTCCCCCAAAGTGTCATTCGACGCAGTTCGAGTTCCCTCGAAAGGGAACGTCTCGGGTTACGACTGTAACCCTTGTTCCCTGAGAAAGGGAACGAGAACTGCGTCCCTTCGTCACGCCTTCTTCTGCCTGGGAGCGGCTTGCTTCATCACAGAAGCTAACTCTGTTGTGTGCCGGCATCTCTTTATAGCTTCCGTGTATGCCGTCACACATTGGCTTAGTGCTCAAGATTGGCTTAGTTTCATTCATGCTTCAGAGCAGCTACGCTAAGGGCGTTCCCCCAAAGTGTCATTCGACGCAGTTCTCGTTCCCTTTCTCAGGGAACAAGGGTTACAGTCGTAACCCGAGACGTTTTTTACTAACCTGATTGTCTATTTATCTTTACATTTTAATAAATACTGTTGGATTATTCTAATTTTTGGTATATAATGAGCACAAAAAGTTTGTACGCATGCTCTTCAGTTGGCGTACGCATAAGAACATCTTCACATAATTTTTTGTCTGTATAAGTCCCAATTTGTTCCTCACTTTTGACATAGGATGAAATCCACTGAATTTGACCAAATCCCATCAAAGTGCGTTTTATAAATATATAAAACTATTTTTGAGGGGATGCAATAAAATAAGAAATAACCTGATTTGTACTTGTTTTGCCTTATTTTAAATAATTTTAGGTGATATTGAGGATACTGGATATTTGCTAAAGCCTCCTAGGGGGCTCTGGCCACCTGGTTGAGAACCACTCATTTACATGGTCCTAAAAGGTTTAAAATAGCGAGTTGCGGAGTTTAATACCTGTCCAAGCCACTATAAGTGACGGTCTCTACCAGGTTAAAATGGCTGTCTGTCCAGTAAACTCTCTTGGTAACCAAATCCAAGGTGATTCCAGTAGGGGAACCCAGTCTGGTCTTAACCAACTCAAACCGGTTACTACCATCCATGAAGGCCCGCTCCAATTTTACATTATCTGTGTTATAGCCAGAGTCTGTGAAGAACATGTATCTGTAGGAGACAGATAGAGCAATCAGACAAGAAGGTAGATGGGTTAAAGTTTCCTTTACAACACACTGAATCACATCCACACACAAACTGCACTTACCCCACAGTTGGGTCCAGAGCAAGCCCGTGAGGAGTCACTAAGTTTTCTGCGATCAGCGTGACACGGTTTCCCCCATCATAATCACATGCCTCAATTCTCTCCACACGTTCCTCAACCAGGTAGAGCTTGAAGTTGATCCAGTCCACAGCCACATTCTGGGCATTGTGCACTGCTTCAGACAGCACCTCCGTCTTATCACTACCATCAAAATTTATGGAGTAAACCTGAAAAAAAGTTGTTGTTGTTTTTTGTGAACATAACTGTATTCACATTTACAGTATGCTACATTGTAATTTCACACTATAAACCATTAAACACCTTCTGAGAATTGGTATCTGTCCAGAAGATCCTTTGAGTGTGCCAGTTGTAACCAACACCCACAGCGTAACCTTTACCATCTGATTGGACCAGAAGTCTGATAAACCGCCCATGTATATCTGCCATCTTGATATCACGCCCATCTGTGAAGATCAGCTGTGGTAAACCCCCTGTGAAGACCAAGAAGACAAGAGACATTACAACGTACTATCGAAAATGTTGATAAAATTCTAAAAAGCTGTGCGTAGCCTAAAAAGTGAAATAACTGTTGACTATAATACTATAACATTTTACTGAATATTCCACTTCTATTTTAATCTGCATTATATTACTAAATTACATATTTTACTAAATTGCTTTGAATGGCATCCCTAGTACTGTGGGAAGGAACTGCTCAAACAGTTGCATTAGAATTGAATTTAGAAATACCACCCAGTAAGGCAAGCATTATGTTTGACACATTTTAGCATGTTAAAAGCATTTTCAGTTCTATTTTCCACTCACCTGAAATATTGGCCTTGCAGACATGACCCTGCTCCAGGAAATATCCATCAGCACAGCTGCAATGATGTGTTCCTGGGCGATCCTCACAGAAATGATCACAGATACCCCAAATTTTACAGTCATCATAGTCTGAGGATGAACCACATACATGGGTCAATCACGTGATTAATTTCTTTTGTCCAGTGTGGCGAACAGGTGACGTTGATGATGGAGAGAGGAACAGGCCTGTGTTTTAGTTTTTGTATTTGTATTTTATTTTAGCCAGCAGTCGTCCGCGAGGGGCTGCTGGCAGTTTGTTATGTTTATTTTCGGTAGCCAGCAGTCGTCCGCGAGGGGCTGCTGGCGGTATTTTGGTTTGTTTGTTTTATTTTAATAAAGTTTATTTGATTATTCGCCGGTTCCCGCCTCCTTCTTCCCTGAACATTGTTACATCCAGATTTATTAAGTTGATCATAAATGCATTCATACACACAATGGCCCTCATTTATCATTCTTCCGTAGAAACGGGCGTATATGTTGGCGTAAGATTATGCTTACACTCCTCTCACCACCTGATTTATGAAGCTGTGCGTACCTTTGAAATCCAGGTGTACGCAATACCTGCCCTTGATAAATGCCGTGGCTGAAAACGATCGTCATTAGAATAACACGCCCCTATATATTCAAGTATCCGCTTCCCCCACGCCCTCATGAAAAGAAACTTCTCTGACGTGGAGCCGAAATGACCTATCACAATGCATTTTTTTACAGCAGGTGTTTTGAAACAATTAGCATTTAATTTTTTATCACGTCACTTGTATTGGGGTGTACAATAGTGAAGATGATGTGATGTGGAGTACCATTCATTCACATTAATAATTGCATGACAATTTGTAATATTCTAATTATTATGATTTTTATTATTAATGACGCTTATCGTTATTTAGAAGAAGAATGTCATTTTTATTATTTTGTCAGTCTGAATTATTTTTTGGTCATTGAAAGCCTTTCATTACTGAACCCAGTCCGTGTGCGCCTGCCGGACCTAACCCTGAAACGTCAGTTGAAGCGCACAGGCTCGCAACTGAAGGAATATGCCTACAAATCAAATGTTTTGGTAAAGTCACTCAAATTAAAAATTGAAGTCTATGTTGCACAAAAGTAAACACTGAAGTTTATAATTACTATGTTGTTGTTTTTTTTACAGTGGGTCATAATATATCATATATTTTAGTTTGTCAGTGCGTTTTGTGGTGTTAGGAATGGTTTAACTGCACATTTCCGCACTAACTCAAAACGTGCGTACACCACCTCCTGAGCTGGTGTAGGATTTGAGCGTGCCGTACGCCAACATCCATATTGATAAATCTCAAAGTCACCGTGGTTTTGGGTGTACGCCAGGTGTACGCTGGAAATTTGGTGTACGCACTTTTGTTAAATGAGGGCCAATGACTTGAATACATTTTACATTTCTGAATTAAAAGTAATTTTGATATTTTTGTTTGGATTAAAGTCATGTCTAAGTGGTGGAAAAGGCCAGAGATTGTATATAATTTCACTTTTACAAAAGCAGTAAATCTGTCTAAAAATATGATTAATATTTTAACTTTTGTCCTGTCCATCAAATCAAAGTGCTGCAAAACCAAGCTGCCGGAAGCCATTTTATTGTCATGTGACAAGAAGCCATTTGAAAACTAATACCTAAAATACTTTTTTTTAAACAACAACATTGATTATATATTCGCACATGCATTTGAGTTTTAAGGTGTAACATTGTATTATTTTAACACCACTAAATATCTATCAAACATGTATGAAAGCAATCTGAATACAAAAAATACATTTCTGAGAACTTGACACTTGTATTTTGAACTAGATTTTTAAAGGATTTCTCCTTTTCATAATCTCAGACAACCTTATTAGTCATTAACCCACTAAATCCAGTCTTAAAGTGCTAATCCAATAAATGAATGGTTATTCTGAAAAACTGGATTGTATAAACTCACAGAGATTATTATGTCTAGTATAATGTGATATTATCCAGATTTAGATATAGATTTAGAAGTATGATCTGTAATCAGATAAAAGGGGGTTCTCATGCACTGACCCACACAGGTGCGGCTGTCATTGGCCACAGTGAAGCCATCGGGACAGTAGCAGGCTCCACCCTGCGGGCTGGGATGACAGCGGTACTCACAGCTCAGAGCAGAACACTGGTTTAAACCTACAGGACAGAGAGTGTTATCAAAGGTTGTTACTGTAAGTATCTGGGGCAGTTGAGTGATCACAGCCTGTCTGTCACATGCATAACATATGACACTCACATCAAAGAACATCTGGTCATTATGAGTATTATAATAAAATGAGTGTGACTGAAGTAAAATACAATAAAATACTCTAAATTGTCCTGTAATCAAGGATCGCCCATCTCATACACCATGAAAGATATTTATGTTATGACCTGTGTAGCTACATATGATCAGGAAAATTAAAGCTGCAGTCCGTAACTTTTTTGGGTTAAAAATGATCCAAAATAATTTTTTGAGCAAGTACATAACTAGCCAGTGTTCAAAACTATCTGCTTGCCATAGCTCGATTCAAGACGGTAAGCTTGTCATAATGTTTTTTTATTTCAGTGGTACTGGTGGATTTCCGCGGGAAATTCGAGCATGTCTTTGCGTCATTAGGTTACATCTGTACACATAAAGAAGGTGTTTCGGCTAGTAGGCTATATTGCGTGTGAGGATGTTGGAGGTGGAGATTTATAGCCTTTTCTCACAGCACTTGATATAATTGAAATTTTCAATTTGATGGCGGATCCAAAAAGGTTCAAATGACAATCACCAGTGACAACTGGAGATTCACCCGTTGTAAAATGCAAAAGACTTCGGAGTGGCTACAGAAAAAAAGAGACTGCAACCGGCCCATGCGAACACAAGGATCGTAAGGGCTTTTAAAAGGTTGCGTGAACTCCGTGTTTTGAAGGGGTTCAAAATGAACGCAGAGATGGCTATTTTTCTGCTGGACAGGTCAGACATTTCAATGGTTCAATTATGTACCAGTAGCGCACTTGTTCGCTTAATTCAAACAGTTACGGAGTACTGAACTACAGTTAGCCCTAATACTACGGTGACCGAGAGAGCTCAACACGCTGCAACTGAAAAAAAAAACACACGCAAATAAAGAAAACATCTTCATCAGTTTCACGACACAAGCGTGCTCCAAATACTCACTACACATCCAAATACAGAAACGTGCTGCAAAAGTTCACAACACAACCAAACACAGAAACGCGCTGCAAATAACACAGACCACAACGGAAATGTTTCCAGGGGACCCCAATAAGTGACGAACCAGAAAGTCTACTTTTTTTCTTTTCTTTTTTTTACAAAACATACAGAGATTACATTTTTTGACATACAACTTTGTTTACAGTATGCAAAATGTATAACAACATGTTCAATGTCATTAGAATACAAATGAGAAAAGAACAATGAGCTGAAAACTAAAATAAATAAATAAAAAAGAGAGAAAAAGAACACGAGGGAAAGATATTAATCTATACATCAATTACACGGTACAAACTTTTTCATGTTTTGTTTAAAGTTGCATAAAGAAAAGTTTCATAAGAAATGTTAGGTAATTTAGGGTCCAAAGTTTTAATGTTGAGACACTCACACACAGATATATAACACATATTTTAAAAGCTTTTTATTTAAAAAAAAAAAAGAATTATATATTATATATATATATATTTGCAACCGTTATGTTAACAGCATTATATTTCTGTCGTAAGAACAGCTTTCAGCTGATGGTCACCGTTCTGCGTTGTCATGGGATTGTCATCCAAGGTGAAAATAATGAGGAAGTTACGTTGTCTTTTGTTGCTCCCTTCATCAAGTGCATTCCAAACGGCTACATAATGGCACACTAGTGCCCTGCTCACTCCAAAGTCCCACTTCAAGAGCTCTGCCGTCTGCCCTTCGAAGGGAGTAGGGCATAGGGATGCTCACGAGCAATAAGCGCATCCCAGCCGTGTTTATTCACTTATTAGGGTCCCCTGGAAACATTTCCGTTGTGGTCTATGTTATTTGCAGCGCGTTTCTGTATTTGGTTGTGTTGTGAGTATTTGGAGCACACGTGTGTTTTCTTCAGTTGCAGTGAGCTCTCTCGGCCACCGTATAATACACATTAAATGTAGACGCAATGCACGGTTTGCACGGTTTGACGTGATATGATAAGCGATTGTTAGATTTAATCAGAGCGATTTACTGCAATACTTTTCCCCCTTAGTTGGTCAGAACAAAAGTGGATGTTACTAATTCAGATGACATTTTCCAGTGAAAATTCTTATGTTGGTCATACTTTCAAAAAGTAGAATCTGTGATTCTGAATGCCAGTATCCACACCAGCGCGGTGACTGACAGCACATTCTCCTCAAAACATTGGATTCACCCGCTCTGTGCCGTGCCGAGGCACAACCCACGTAAAGTTGATAATTCCGCGAATAACTGCAATTGCAGATTTTGAACAGAGATGGCGACAAAGAAGAAAAGCTACAGATTGCAGCTTTAAGTATAATAATGATAATGTTATAATTAACTTGCTATATCCATTAAATGTATAAAAAAAAGTATTAAGAAGTAGAGGAAATGGCGCCTCAACGAAGTGATCCATGCCATGTTTTGGCGATGATCTATTGGATTTGACCGCTATTCGTATTTCCAACACACGACAATTCAAATACCAACTTGGATGCACTTCAGTTATTTGTGAAGCGGTTTTCTGAAACTTATGCATGGCATAATTGGCTTAATTTGGCTGTTGGAATAATGTAAGTATTTTATATGGGTCGCATAATACGCATCTTTAATGGATTTCTAAAAAAATCTATATTTTTGTACATTGCACAAGACGTGAACACCTAATTCTGAGTATCAGAATTTTTAAGTGGGCAAGTCCACTGGCACTAGCCTATTTACTTCAAATCTACTTTACTCTTTCCATGCCATTAACTGCATTTTCTGGCTATCCATGTTTTCACTGTTATACAAGGTAGGGGGCGCTATTACGCATCTTCTGAAAGAGTACCGAATCTCCGGATCAAAACACAGGTGAAGAAAAGTGATAGAAGATTTGTTGATGCAAACGTAACAAAATGCGATCATCAAACATTAAACAGCATATACAAATCAAAACTGCATGAAATGACGAACACACGAAGAGGAAAGAACTGTGAAGCTTATGGACACATTTTAACATCATTCTGTACATCATCTCGATCTAACTAACTTGTGATCATCATTCTGAATCCCGATCGTATTCTGACAAAAATGTTTTCATCTTTTTCATCGTATTTGCCGTTTTTTATTTATTTATTAAACTTACCCACATTCAAGTGTTGATTAAAAAAAGCATGCATGAAGCTATAATAAAATATTTTTAAAATGCAAAGAGTTAAAGAACAGTTAAAGGTATATTTCAAATATAAAAAATGAATACCCAAATGGGAACATCATAGTAGCATATTGCCTACATAGTTTACCATTTCTATATTATTTTTGCACTTTTAGTGTTATGTTCACTTAAAGAAAACTTACAAGTATACTTGTGGTATAATTCAACTAGTGGTATTCACTTCAAAGTGTAGGCCAACTTTCATAAACTAAACAATTTACTATTAGTATACTTATAAGTTCACTAGTACAGATGCAGTACAAATGAGAAACGTGGTGAACGTCTCGGTTACATATGGTAACCCTCGTTCCCTGAGGGGGGGAACGGAGACGTAGGTCATGACTGACCAATAGGAATCTCGCTAGAGAGGCCAATCTATTTCGCTATTTCGCAGCTGAGTGATTGCACACTAGTTTTTTGCTGAGGAGCTAAGCCTAAAAAGCTGGCCGCCCCGGCGGGTGGCAGCAGATGTGGCGACGGGACCTACGTCTCCGTTCCCTCCCTCAGGGAACGAGGGTTACCATATGTAACCGAGACTTTTCCTATCGGTCAGTCACTACAACGTAGGTCATGACTCACCAATAGGAATCCCTACCAAAGCGCCACAGCTGCTGCACCCCATCCAGCGCCCCCGTGCAAGCCTCTACACCTTCTTGCCTGGAAGGACGATAGGAGTTTGACACTGTTGTTCCGTGATAACCCATACAATGAGATGTTGGATAACACTGGGAAAGTGTGCCCTTTCTGTTTAGGAAGGAATGCTGCGGAAGCCACTTCTTCAAAGAGTTATGTGGAAATACATATGGACTAGCCCGAAGGCTGTACTGCATATGAAATAATGAGTGACTTAGCCCAAGGGAAAGACACGGGCTTCCGATAGGAGCAGCTGTGGAAATATACACATATGGGATCCCCGTAGGGTCACACATATAGAACCCAGCCCAGATCCGGTTCTCAAGGATTCAGCGGATAAGGGCCTGGCGCTCGACGTTCCGCCAAGTCCGGGCCGAGGGGTTTTGGAGGACTCGACAGGTTTTACTCTGGAGCAATAAGGGTGCACAGTAGGGTGCAGCAAGCCGACAGAACCAGGCCTCTCAGTGCTTCTACCCGTCTAGGGTGAGAACACGGGAGGAGACCGGCTCGACACGTAGGCTATAATATCTAGCGAACGTGTTAGGTGTCGCCCAGCCCGCAGCTCTACAGATATCTGTTAGCGAGGAGCCAAGTGCCAGCGCCCAGGAGGATGCAACGCCTCTCGTGGAGTGTGCATGCAACCTGAGCGGGCAAGACACGCCTTGTGCTTGGTAAGCCAAGGCGATGGCATCCACTATCCAGTGGGCCATCCTCTGCTTGGAGACAGCTTTTCCCTTCTGCTGGCCTCCATAACAGACCAAGGCAGCGCTTGCAGGTTCACTACCTGGTCTTTGAAGGGAGTGGTAGGAATCTTGGGCACATAGCCAGGCCGGGGTCTTAGTACCATGTGGCTGTCACCCGGCCTGAACTCTAGGCACGATTCGTCGACCGAAAATGCGTGCAGGTCTCCTACCCTCTTGACAGAGGCCAGTGCAACCAGCAGCAAAGTCTTCATGGAAAGAAGCTTTAAGTCTACTGACTGCAGAGGCTCAAAAGGAACATCCTGAAGTGCTCGAAGCACCAGGGAAAGATCCCAAGAGGGTATGGAGGGGGGTCGAGGAGGATTTAGTCGTCTCACCCCCCTAAGAAACCTGAAGACCAGGTCGTGCTTTCCAACTTTTTTGCCATCTATGTGGTCGTGATAAGCTGAAATAGCGGCAGCATGTACTTTGAGGGTGGAGGGAGACAGTTTACGCTCCAACTCCTGCTGCAAGAAGGAAAGAACAGACCCTATCGAACATCTTCGGGGGTCTTCTCGGCGAGAAGAACACCACTCGACGAACAGGTTCCACTTCAGGGCGTAAGCACGTCTCGTGGACGGCGCCCGTGCTGAAGTGATGGTGTTAAGTACTTCTGGGGGTAAGTCACCTAGAACCTCCGCGTCCCATCCAGGGACCAGACATGGAGTTTCCAGAGGTCTGGGCGCGGGTGCCATAGGGTGCCCCGTCTCTGAGTCAGAAGATCCTTCCTCAGAGGAATGGGCCAGGGAGGGACTGTCACAAGGAGCATGAGTTCTGGGAATCAAGTCCGGGTGGGCCAATAGGGAGCCACCAGAAGGACCTGCTCCTCGTCCTCCCTGACTTTGCACAGTGTCTGTGCAAGTAGGCTCACTGGGGGAAATGCATATTTGCAGAGGCCCCGGGGCCAGCTGTGTGCCAGTGCGTCCGTGCCGAGTGTTCCCTCGGTCAGGGAGTAAAATAGCTGGCAGTGGGAGATCTCTGAGGAGGCAAACAGGTCTACCTGAGCCTCTCCGAACTCTCTCCAGATCAGCTGAACCACCTGGGGGTGGAGTCGCCATTCTCCCGGAAGCACAGCTCGTGATAGCTCGTCGGCCACACGGTTGAGCACACCGGGGACATACATGGCTCGAAGCGACCTCTGCTTCTGACTCCAGAGGAGGAGATGGCGGGCGAGTTGCGACATGCGACGGGAGAGTAGACCACCTTGTCGGTTGATGTACGCAACGGTCGCAGTGTTGTCCGTGCGGACCAGTACGTCCCTGCCCTGTAGCGGCCTTTTCAAGCGGCTCAGAGCGAGATGTACTGCTAGCAACTCAAGACAATTGATGTGCCAATGCAGTTGGGGAGCCGTCCACACCCCTGACACTGCATGCCCGTTGTACGTGGCACCCCAGTCGGTGGCAGAGGCATCTGTGAATACCACAGCATGCCTGGAGACCTGTTCCAAGGGGACTCCTGCCCGAAGGAACGAGAGGTCTGACCACGGGCTGAAGGTCTGGCGGCAGGCCGGTGTGATTGCCACCCGGTGAGTGCCGTGATGCCA
Organism: Meda fulgida; assembly: GCA_030578275.1. NCBI lineage: Eukaryota > Metazoa > Chordata > Actinopteri > Cypriniformes > Leuciscidae > Meda > Meda fulgida. The sequence continues at coordinate 19,027,233 of CM060627.1, forward strand.
CGCCCATCTCGGGACTCGGCCGTGAAGCCAGTGCTGAAGTGGTCTCATATGAAGCAAGCCGAGCGGGGTTACCGCTGCTGCCGCTGCCATATGCCCTAAGAGCCTCTGAAAAAATTTCAGTGGGACCGCCGTCCTGCCTTTGAACGTGTTCAAGCAGTTCAGCACCTACTGAGCGCGCTGCTCTGTGAGGCGCGCTGTCTGAGCGACCGAATCCAACTCCATAACGAGATAAGAGATCCTCTGCACAGGGGAGAGTTTGCTCTTTTCCCAGTTGACCTGAAGACCCAACTGGCTGAGGTGCCTGAGCACGAGGTCCCTGTGTTCGCATAGCTGATCTCGAGAGTCTGCTAGTATGAGCCAGTCGTCAAGATAGTTGAGGATGCGAACGCCCTGTTCTCTCATGGGAACAAGGGCCCCCTCCGTGACTTTCGTGAAGACACGGGGGGACAGAGACAGCCCGAAGGGTAAGACTTTGTACTGATATGCTCGACCCTCGAACGCAAAGCGTAGGAACGGCCTTTGTCGAGGAAGAAACGAGACATGAAAGTACGCATCCTTCAGGTCGTTCGCTGCAAACCAATCTTGGGGACGGATGCATTCGAAAATGCGTCTCTGCATGAGCATTTTGAACGGTAGCTTGTGGAGGCTCCGATTCAAAACTCGCAGATCCAAGATCGGTCGTAACCCAACACCTTTCTTGGGTACAATGAAGTAGGGACTGTAGTGCCCTGACCTCATATCAGCTGGAGGGACCGGCTCTATCGCATCCTTCGCCAGTAGGACTGCGATCTCCGCACGCAAGACATGGGCATCGGCTGCTCTCACTGTAGTGGAGTGGATGGCCTGAAACTTGGGGGGACGCCGGGCGAACTGAATCGCATAGCCGAGCCTGATGGTCCGAACGAGCCAGCGAGACGGACTGGGGAGCGCTAACCAGGCTCTCAGAGACCGTGCAAGCGGGACTAAAGGGACCATAGGTGTACCCGGAGTGGGGCAGCGAGGTGGAACACAGGGACGCGGCTCGGGAGGCTCTCTCTGGAGGCGGCCCGTAGCGGGGTCTGTGTGTGCTGTGCAGCACTTACCTGGTTCCACGGGGCAGGAGGTGCAGGAGGCGGCTCGGTGGCGTTCTCAAACTGCACACTGCTGCTCACTGGTGACAGAGGAGGCGGATGAGAGTGGTGAGGATTCTGTCCCCCCACTGACTGAGAAGCCGCGGGCGGTGGGGGTGGAGGCAGCAGCTGACCTCAGTCTGCTTCTGTACAGCTGAGAACTGCTGGGCAAAGTTCTCGACCGCGTCGCCGAAGAGGCCGGTCTGGGACACGGGGGAGTTAAGGAACCTGAGCTTGTCGGTCTCCCGCATGTCAGACAGACACAGCCAGAGATGGCGTTCCTGGACCACTAGTGTGGACATCGCACGACCCACTGACCGCGCGGTAACCTTCGTCGCACGAAGTGCGAGGTCCGTTGCGGTGTGAAGTTCTTGGAGAACTTGTGGGTCGTGACCACCCTCGTGCAGGTCCTTCAGTGCTTTGGCCTGATGAACCTGCAGCAACGCCATAGCATGCATGGCAGAGGCAGCTTCCCCAAAGGCCTTGTAAGCCTTGTCGGTTAAGTCCGACGAGTACTTACAGGCCCGTGAAGGAAGATACGGTTCTCCACGCCAAGTGGAGTTAGGGCACAGTTGCATAGCAACAGCCCGTTCCACTGGCGGGATACGTGTGTATCCCTTAGCTGCCCCGCCATCAAGGGTGGTGAGGGAGGAGGAGCCACCGGAACGGTTTCTGGCAGTGAAAGGTGCCGTCCACGTCCCCGTGAGCTCCTCATGCACCTCCGGGAAGAAAGGCACTGGGGTGGGTTGCTGAGAACCAGCGCGCACCACCCCGAGATACCAATCGTCCAACCTCGAGGGCTCGGGACACGGTGGAGGGTTCCACACGAGCCCGATCCTGTTGGCGGCCCGGGAAAGCATGGCCATCATCTCCGGGTCCGACTCGGGCACTGCTGGCACACCCGAAGGAGGCAGCGACTCTGCAGCGATCAACATCTGGTCGTTGCAGGTAGCGCCGAACGAAACGACCGGTACACATCTCGAGGATGGTCCAGCACGTTCCGTTGGCAGCTCAACTGGTTGCGGAGCAGGAGAGGAGTGAGGGTTCCTAGGGGGTTGGTTCCCCGAAGGAAGTGCGCTCACTGTAATCCTCAGGTCACCCATGTCACTGCCCGAAGCCACCCGCGAAGGGGTGTTGGAACGAGGTGCAGGCACGGGGACTCGGCCCCTTTGCAGGAACAAGAGTCTCGACCATAGCTCGGCGATGGTCATCTTCCCACAATGGGTACATGACTCATCCACAAACGCTGCCTCAGCGTGTTCAATGCCCAGACACACAAGGCAGCGTTTGTGACCATCCTGTGAGCCCAGGTAACGACCACATCCAGAAACACACAGATAGAAAGTCATCTTTAAAAAGACGCGAACTATCTGTGTAAGCTCTTTTAGGGACTACTGAAACACGCAGGGGAACAGTCAATGCGAACACAGACGGGAATGTGCACCCGTCTGTGCGCTGTCTCTCTCTCTCTCGCTGGCAGGTCTTATCGGCTGTTAAAACAGCCTTTGAGTGCTCAACTGCGCACCTCACCAGCTGTAAAAACAGCTTTTTGAATTTTGCTCAAAGACAAAAACAAAAAGACAAAGACAGAAGAGAGAGGACATAAAAGACTGCTCGCGCTGCCGTGCTGTAACGCCCGCACCGGATAATGAGAGATCCAACGAGAGGCTCGTAGAGTCACACTCAGTAGAGTTAAACATGAAGCGTTTGGCTCCTCAGCAAAAAGCTAGTGTGCAATCATTCAGCTGCTCGTTCAATACCCGCGCTGCGAGGCCACGCAGCTGATGCAAATGATTGCACGCCAATGTGCATTGGCTTGTTTTAGTTTCACTCGAAGTAGATTGGCCTCTCTAGCGACATTCCTATTGGTCAGTCATGACCTACGTTGTAGTGACTGACCGATAGGAAACTAGTTGCGCACTTTAAGTTTACTACTGTTACACTTAGTATGCTTATATACTAAAAAGTGTCCCAAGAAAGTAGTATTGAAATAGCACACTTACAAGTATACTACTACTAGTACACTGATATTAGTATACTTACTACATTAAGTGTACTTAAAATGTATACTTTAACTTTACTTTAGTATATTTAAATATAATGAAATTGAAGTATACTTATTTTTCGTAAGGGTAATAACCCTACCCACAACAACTATAATATATATTATTATTATAATTATTACTAATAATTATTAGTAATTATTAATTACATTTTTTTATTTCATTTAAAGTCTTTTAGGTATTTACCGCAGGTCAGATGTGCTGTAGTGTTGCTCTCATCTGTTCCACCAGGGCAGTCAGGGTGTTCGTCACACACTTTGTTTATGGGAACACACATCGAAGAGCCAGGACAGGGCCATTCACCAGGGTAACAGTCTCGGATACCTGGGTCTGAAAGTATGAAATCCTCAGCATTTAGGTTTAACTAATTAATCATATGTTTTTCACTATAGATGTGATTGAATCTGTTCCATATTGACAGGAGAGAGGAGGTATCTATCTCACCACATCCATCTTCATCACTAAAGTCTCCACAGTCGTTGATGCCATCACACACCCACTGCTGAGGCATACAGCGTCCATTACCGCAGGCGAACTCTGACCCAGCACAGGTCCGATACTCTGGCAAAGAAGATAACATAGCAGTGCTTTATGTGGCAGAAAAAAACTATAAGTTAGCTATGTAATAGCTATAGATATAATAATAATAATAATATTAATAATAATCGTTTTGCGTACCTACCCCGAAGTGATAAAATAAAATAAAATTCTGTATCAATTTATAGGCAAGACAAGTAGTTTATTAGGCATGGTTTGTAGGGAATTACAAACCTGCGCACATATATTCAAACGCACATAACTATAGAATCAATTCTTAATGTGCTTGTGAACGCCATCAGCGTTTATCACAAGTTTGCATTTAAAGTCTGTTTAGAGAGAGCGGTGTTGTCTTAGCGGCCCCTAATTTAATAACAAATGATCATTTCGACGGAAGTGAATCAATCAAAACTAACTTTAGCTGGAAAATAACATTATTAAATTTGTTACCTTAAATTATATGTTTATCTATGTAAAGCTGCTTTGAAACAATCTACGTTGTTAAAAGCGCTAAATAAATGAAGGTGACTTGACTTGTACTATGGTACTTACATGGTAGTCAAAAATCATGGTATTACCAAAAAACAAGGTAATTTTGGTTTTAATGACCTAATGTATATTTTGACTGATTACAATACATATAAAGAACGTCTCAGGTTACGACTGTAACCCTGGTTCCCTGAAGAGCCCCTGCATGATTGCCTCATGAAGCACCTATGAAATCAGTCCAATTGCGTGACGGAACATCATGTGACGTCATAGACGAGGAAGTTATAAAGCACCCCTGAAAACAGACCACGCTAGCTTTTGAAAAGCCGAAGCAAGTCGATCACAGGCATGCAGGGAGTATGGCAGGGCGACGCAGAGTCTTGTTCCCTCTTCAGGGAACCAGGGTTACAGTAATAATCTGAGATGTTCCCTTTCAAGGGAACTCGAGTTGGGTCGAGACGCTGTGGGAACACTATACCCACGATGCCATAGTAACAAGTGCCTGTCTGTGTGAAATCTCTGCGCACACCAAGACAAAAGCACCTGTCAAGGTCAAAAACCTCACTAATGTGTGCGACGAGGCAACTTCCTGCCATATCACAAACATATTGGAGGGAAACTCCAGACAATAATGTTTTAGAAGCAGCCATACTCCTAGTATCTTGGTGTGACGCCTCACAGTGCCACGAAGGAAACATTACTAGAGGGTGTCTCCCCAAGGATACACCACTTAAAGGGAAGTGGTAAGCAGCTAAGGCCGCTATGTTCACCTTTAGTGTGGAGGGGGATAGACCTGCGGAGAAACGCTCCTACAGGAACTCCAGCACTGCAACCACAGGGCAGATAACTGGGTCCAGCTCGTGCTCTCCGCACCAGGAAGTAAACAATATCCAAGATAGCCCCCAAGAGGAACAAAGGTTTCTTCAACATGACTAAGGCACGTAGGCATCGCCGCGTGACCTTGATCATGCGAAAAAAGATTTTGCCCTGGAGAAAACAAATTTGTTCTGCGCCACCACTGCAGGGGTCCCATGTACAGGAGGCCAAAAGTTATTACGTTGGATGCAGCTGCCATGAGACCCAACAGTCAGTGACTGGCCTAGTTTTACCTAGGCCGAAGGGAAGAACCCGATATTGGTACACTTCGCCTCCAAAAGCGAACCTCAGGGACTTCCTGTGACTTCCTGTCCTTCAAATCTGTCGTGACAAACCAGTCCTCGGACTGACTCTGTGACACAATCTGTTTGAATGTAAGCCTCCATCCTTCTTTGGAACAATGAAGTGACAGCTGTAAACCCCTGACTCCCAACTGGGAGGAGGAACCCTTTCTATAGCCTCCTTTCGCAGAAGAGTCTGTACTTCTTGCTCCATAACCAGAGCCTTCTCGGTGTCCACCACGTAGGGAGGACCCCTAGAAATCTGGGCGGAGGAACTGAACTAAATTCTGAAACCATTTATATAGTGAGCAAGATCCAATGAGATATATTTGGCAGTAGCTTACCAGAAAATCTACTAAGGGGACCAGTCTCTCGAGACTGGCCTCTGGTAATGGTCGAACAGCCACTTCGGTGCCCTGTAACAGAACTGACTTTTCTACGACCCTCCTCGGAGGATTGTTGGGAAATGCAGGCACCTCGGCGCCCTGAAAAGGCGAATCGGCAGGGAACAACTGAACTGACTGCTTTACGACCCTCCTTGGAGGATTGTTCGGGAACGCTGACACCTCGGTGCCCTGAAGCGGCGAACTGGCAGCACTGTGACCCTCCTCAGAGAGTCGCTTCCCATGAATGATAACATAAACAGAGCCTGCTCGGGGTCCACCACCGTAGGGAGGACCCCTAGAAATATGGATGGATCAGAACCGAACTGAATTCTGTTACACGCTGCCAGAAAATCTACTAAGGGGACCAGTCTCTTGAGACTGGCCTCTGGTATTGGTCGAACAGCCACTTCGGTGCCCTGTAACGGCGAACCGGCAGGGAACAACCGAACTGACTGTTCTACGACCCTCCTCGGAGGATCGTTGGGAAATGCAGGCACCTCGGCGTCCTGAAGGAGCAAACCGGCAGGGAATAACTGAACTGACTGCTTTACGACCCTCCATCTCGGAACGTTCGGGAATGCTGACACCTCAGTGCCTTGAAGCAGCGAACCGGCAGGGAACAACCGAACTGGCAGCGCTGCGACCCTCCTCAGAGAGTCGCCCCCCCCCCCCCAGAGGGCGCCGAGGAGACATGGATTCTCGAACCCATCTCTCCCCGCAGGGGACCACTCTCAGAAGCCTGATAGTCTCGGCGTCACGTCGTCTTCTTAGTCGAAGCCTTCTTCAAGATAACGACTGTCAAGTCAAGTCAAGTCAAGTGTATTTATATAGCGCTTTTCACAATATAAATTGCATCAAAGCAGCTTCACAATATCAATCAAATAACATAATGTTTGTTTCTTAGTGAAAAACATCCACGTTTGGTAGGGCTGATCAATGGTATTAATGCTTGGTTAATTAATTTGAATATCCCCCATATGTCCTCAGATATGTCTTATCCCAAGACGACCACAGCTGAGACTACTTAAGGAACCAGCCTCTCGAGACTGGTCTCTATTATAGCTTGAGAAGCCAATCCAGCGTCCTGAATTATTATCCAGACCCATATTCACTGGCTGCCTCTGCAAATGCGCAACCTGAGCCATTAGATTCTTATTGTAGAGATGCAGACCTGTTACGGCATCAGCCTTATGGGTGTTGCCTGTGTATTTTTGTGTGTATGTTTGTCTCGTCTTCTAATTGGTGTTTCTTTCTGAGTGTAGGCTCCTCCCATGCGCACCTGCGGTTCGTTGCTCTGATGGCTCGTGCTGAGTATATAAGTGGAGTGTGCAGGAGGGTGAGACACGTAGCGGTGAACTCCGTGCCCGTCATGATGTCTAGCCGGCTGATCAACTCAAGCCATGTTCTTTGTATTGTGCCACTATTTTGTTCTATTTGTTAGTGTTTGGTATGTCTTTGTTGACGTTAGTGTAGAGTAAATGGGTGTTACCTGTGGAGAGAGAGAACTTGAGAGACGTGAGTTTGTGCAGTCATTTATTAGTCTAATAATAAATGCTTTAAACTGCTCTTGCTTTGCGTCTCCTTTTGTGTTGCTGAACCCTTATGAAACGAGCATTTTTAACAACAGGGGTTCGTAACAAGACCCATAATCTGCGTGCTGCCTCGGCAAACGCGAGATATGAGCCACTAGATTCTTATTGCAGACCCCATAATCTATGCATTACCTCAGCACACGCGAGATTCGAGATCGAGTAACAGAATCTTTATTGCAGACCCGTAATCTATGCGCTGCCTCAGCAAACGCTAGATCCGAGCTAAAAAATCTTTATTGACTTTCTTCCCTCGAGAAGAAAGCCAACAGGAGCAGAGCTAAAACTCTCGAAAGAGCATGTTACACGTCGGGAATTTATGAATGAACACCGTCAGCCCCCTTTTACTAGAGCTGACCATGCATGCTCCACTCCCAAAAAAACTGCACATGAATCGCGTGTGTCCCCACCCGTAATGAAGCGAGGGCAGGGACGAACACACAATCCAAAGCTGTTTGCTCGCCATTATACATCTGTCTAGATTATTTATATATATATATATATATATATATATATATATATATATATATATATATATATATGCTTGTTTCGACAAACAACAATAAATAGACAGACAGATTCACACAGAGCGCTTGTTGTGCACAGAAGCTAGTGTGGTCTGTTTTAAGGGGTGCTTTATAGCTTCCTGGTCTATGGTGAACCAAAAACTCCTGTATTCACTTCCTGATACATTAACTTTCTTTAATGCTAGTAGCTTTGGTAGAATAGGTGAGGTGTATTGTGGGACCCACCACAGTTTTGCTCGTCACTGTTGTCGCCACAGTCATCCCAGTGATCACAGACGAAGGGCATCGGGATGCAGTATCCACTGGCACATTCAAACTGATGCGACTGACAACGCTTCGCTGTTTCAGCGAAGAAAGACAAAGAATATGGAAGGATGGTCAAATGCTGAACATTAATCTAAACATGCTTTACTGGCGTCTTTGATTGATAGTACACTCTCACTCACTGCAGTTGGATTCATCTGATCCATCTCGACAATCTAGTATCCCATCACAGTGCTGAGTGTTGTTATAGCAAGCACCGTTGGTGCATGTCCTCTCTGTGCAGGCTGGGTAATCTGGATTCAACAAGAGGAAGTGTGATAGATTTTATTGGCATTCCAAAACCTGATGATTTTTTTTCATTACCCACCACCAGCATACCATATTAAAATGGTTACTGATTTATCTTGAGACTTTAATGTATATTGGACAATTAAAAGTGGTCATATGCCTTTTGTCTTGTAAAGATAACATTGCTAAAGACCTTTGTAACATTCATCAGAGGACTGTTTGCCATAAATTTTAGTTTTTGAAGTTCATTCTGGATCAAATAATATCATTAACAAGTATATGTTATATATGTTAGATTATTAAAACATATATTTATTGAAATAATACTTTAATTTTCTAACTTTGTGAGAATTTTTAAGCTTCTATATATTGATCAGTAAGAGTCTGTATTGCTACTGAAAAATGTATTTTCGTTGTACAGTAGAAAAAGATATTTATTTATCTTTAATAACCATATTTGCCACCATATTTATTTAAATGTTTTATAGGCCTAGGCTGCATTATTTTGTCTCCATGATGGAAGTGCTAAAATAAACATGCACGTTTGTTACTATTTCGTTTTTTTATATTTGCATTTTATTTATTTTAGGACTAATATTGTGTCCAAAAGTTTACATACACCATGCAGAATCTGCAAAATGTTAATTACTTTAACAAAATAAGAGGGATCATTCAAAATAAATGTTTTTATATATATATATATATATATATATATATATATATATATATTTATATAGTACTATCCTGAATAAGATATTTTACATAAAGGATACTTACATATACTTTTTTAACAACAAAAATGAACCATCACTGAACTTACTTAAGCTGGACTATGACGCTATTTTCTTCTAGAAACAAACTTTGTTGCATTATTTTCCTGTTATCACAGTAAAGCTGCTTTGAAACAATCTGTAAAATGCGCTATATAAATAAAGATGACTTAACTTGACTTGACTTATATATAGTCCACATGACAAAATGACCCTGTTCAAAAGTTTACATACCCTTGATTCTTAAAACTGTGTGTCGTTACCTCGATGAACCACGGCTGTTTTTTTTTTGTTTTGTGATGAGTCCCTGGTTTGTCCTGAGCAGTTAAACTGCCCAACGTTCTTATGCATAAAAGCATATGTAAACATTTGACCAGGGTCATTTTTATAAATTCAGCTATTATTTTGTCTTGTGGCCTATATTATGTAAACATGTTTTATGTAAAACATCTCATTCAGGACTGTACTATATAAAAAATAACATTAATTTTGTATGATCCCTCTTATTTTATTAAAATAATAACCATTTATCAGAGCATTATTCTGAGCTATGTAATCTTTTGACCGAAACTGTATATATTCGATTTTATATTATATATAGAATTTAGTCTCTTTTTTTTTTACTTTTTTTGTATTTAAATATTCTGAATGTGACATATGACAGATTTTTTCAAAATTACTATATACTGATAAATAGGTGCCTGTTTTATTAAAAACTTTTTTTTTTTTTTTTAATTTGACAGTATAAAGAAACATTCTTACTGCAGTTGTTCTCATCCGAGTTGTCACCACAGTCTGATACATGGTCACATCTGTATTGTTTGGGAATGCACTGCCCTTCTCGACAAGTGAACTGGTTTGGGCTACATGTCTGACCACCTTAGAAAACAAACAGTAGGGTCATGTTAATACTCCCATTTTAATTGCTGAATTAACTGTATTATTTCAGTCATTTAAGGCACATGTAGACATACTGCAGGCTCTTTGCTCATCAGAGCCATCGGTGCAGTCCGGCTCTCCATCACATACAAACGCTTGAGGAATACACTCCCCTCCTGTCAGGCACTTGAACTCAACAGAGCTACAAGTTGATATTGCTGAAAATACAATGAGAAGATGTATGAATATATTTCCCGTGCATAATAATAAAGTGCATTACATTTATGCATTTGGCAGATCCTTTGACATGACATTGTCATGGGTCAATCCAACAAGTCAGCGTTCACCCAGCGATACTCACGACAGTTCAGTTCATCTGAGTCGTCCGTGCAATCCTTTGTTCCATCACACTTCCAGTTTTGATTTATACATTGACCATTACTACACTGGAACTGACCGCTGGTGCACTGACCTGCTCAGAGAATTATGGGTTAATTTGACAAAACAGCAAAATAGTTTCTGCTCAGATCCGGGACACATCTGGTACATGTGGATTCCACGCGTACCAGATGTGGGTCGGATCTGGGCGAAACTATGTTGCTGTCTGGGATACATTAACACCCTGAGTTAAACTGATGAAACCACACTTTCAGGGAAAACTAAATCTGAAATGGGAAATATTCATATTGGAATCATTGCTCAAAATGTTCACACAGAATGAAAAAAAAGAATTTATTATTACAAATTCTAGTATTAATTATATTCTACAAAAGGATTACTGTGAAAAAAAATCCATCATCCTCATATTTTCAAGTGCAAATACTGTACAGCAAAAAAATTATATACAGAATACAGATTAAGAATTATGAATAAGAAAGCAAATATTTAAATATTTCAACATTGTATTAAACATACCTTGCACAATGGAGGGTCCATGGATTAAAAATAGCACTGCTAAAACATAAAGACCTAATCTGTCCATTATTGTTTTATTTGGTCAAAACTTTTTCAGGGTTGAGGATAGCAGGCCATAGAATGAGAAGAACTCTACACGTCTTGCTCCGTAACTGTCTCAGTATCCATCCAAGGTGAGTTTGTCTCCAGACCAAGGTCCTTGATTAGCTTTTCTCTTAAAATAAGGAAAGACTGGATGAAGGAGACAAAGGTGCAGCCCTTTATGGCCCTGACTCAGTATGACTTTAATCTAATATTAACTTTTTCCAGTTAAACATGTGAGCATCAGCAAAAAATCTTCAATGTCATTTTTGTATAACAGGAGGATATACTGTCCTAACCAATAAAGGCATAAAAAAGGTCAAAGAGTTAACTTAAAAACAACAACAAAAAAATTGTAATAATGTAATAAACTAAATGTAATATCTTGTATTATATGTCTGTACTAATCCTCGTTGTTTGTGTTAGATTTTGTTGTTTCTGTAAAATGCTGATTTAAACTGAAAGATAGCTGTAAGTTCCCTTTCAGTCAAGAATGTCAGATGTAGTTGACGTCGACTGAAATGGGGATCACGCTAGGGAGCCTGTCTTCTTCGTACTACTATTTAATCAAGCCAATTCAAAATTGGCGTGCGTGATTACACGCTCCGCCCCGCAGCGTGGGTATAAATATGGAAGTGGACGCACGCACCAGTTGCTTTTCGCTTCGGAGCTGATCGGATGTCTCTGAAGAGTACTGTTGTTTACAACAAGCGAGTGTGGTGTTCTTGCGGGAAGACCAACCAGTGTTGGTGTTTCTACAGTGCGAGTGCAGCGGTGATCGTGAGCTTCTCAAGCTCTCAACTGCTGTTTTAACTGCATCAAATTTCTGTTTGTTTGTTTGTGTGTGGGGATATTCAAATTAATTAACCAAGCATTAATACTATTGATCAGCCCTACCAAACGTGGATGTTTTTTCACTAAGAAACAAACATTATGTTATTTGATTGATATTGCGAAGCTGCTTTGATGCAATTTATATTGTGAAAAGCGCTATATAAATACACTTGACTTGACTTGACTTGTGACGGTTGGTTAGAGGGCGAGAAGTGAGTGCTTCACTGTGTCAGTTCACTGATTCAGTGTTGCTGCGGTCATTCCCTGTGTGCTCCGGGACTGGTGACGGTCCCATTTCCTAAAAGAGCAACACGGGTGTGAGTGTGTCTTTTTCAAGATGCCATTCCATCCGTGTCTTTCTGGGTGCTCTGTAGGGCTCTGTCCCCCTCTGACGGTCACGAGAACTGTATAACGTGTTTGGGCTTACAGCACGCTGAGGCAGCTCTCGTGGATGACTCATGTTTCCATTGTGGGAAGATGGCAATCTCGGTGTTGAGATCGAGACTCGCCTCCGCCAAAAGCGACGGTGCAGTCCCCACCTCCGGGCCCCGCCCCCTAGTCTTTCTTCTGGGCTGCCTTCCCAGAGGAGGGCTGGGGCACCATCTGGACTACTTGATCTGAGGATTACAGTGAGGGGTAATTCGCCCTGCAAGGCCCCATGGATCCATCACTCCTCTTTTATACCGCAACCGGTGGAGCTCCCTGATGAGCGTGCTGGTCCATCTGTGATGGACCGACCAGCCGTTTCATTCAGGGCCCCTCCTGAGGACAGGATGTCCATCGCAGCATCGGATGGAGACCTGGGCTCTTCTGCCTCCCTCTGGGAGAGAAGCGTTGCCCGAGCCAGATCCAGAGATGACAGCTATGTTGAAAAAGGCCGCTGAGGCAGTAGGGCTCGTGTGTAATCCTGATCGGTTGGTGGATTGATGATTGGTTTCTCAGAGCTTGTCTGGCTGGTTCTCAGCCCACCGCCTCGGTATCTTTCTTTCCTGAAGTGCATAAGAAGCTTACGAGGGCATGGACGGCACCTTTCTCTGCCAGAAACAGCCTAAGTAGCTCTTCCCCCCTCACTACCCTTGATGGGGGAGCGGTGAAGGGTTACGAGGCTATCCCTCCGGTGGAGCGGTCCGTCGCGATGCAACTGTGTCCGGCGGCTGCTGCCTCTTGGAGAGGTGATCCTCGTCACCCCTCTAAGGCCTGTAAGTTCTCGTCCGCTCTTACGGGCAAGGCTTACAAAGCCTGTGGGCAAGCCGATTCCTTTTTGCATGCCATGGTGTTGCTTCAGGTCCACCAGGCCCAGGCACCAGGAACATACACGAGGGTAGTCCAGACCGAGAGCTCATGTGTTAGCTCCGCACTGCAACCGACCTCGCTCTCCGCGGGACGAAGGTTGCAGCTTGTGCGATCGGTTTGGCGATGTCCACCCTTGTCATCCAGGAGCGCCATCTCTGGCTCAACCTGGCTGACATGAGAGAAGTAGACAAGGTTCGATTCCTGGACTCTCCCATTTCACAGGTTGGGTTATTCGGCGACGTGGTGGAGAATTTTGCCCAACAGTTCTCTACCACCCAGAGGCAAACGGAGGCCATCCGACACATCCTACCCGGCGGACAGCTGCTGCCTTCACCCGTCCGCCGGGGGCAGATCCTCCGCCTGCCCGTCGCTGAGGGTGTCCGCCTGCAGCCGCCTCCGCTCCCGCCGGACCAGCGCAGCAGCCTCCACCCAGGTCTCGGGTGGAGCCGGCCGCAGAAGGGCTGCCCAGCCTGTTCCAGGTGCTGCCAAGCCAGGTGGTAAGCGACAGCGTAAACGTTGAATCTGGACGGGCGACCCAGGGATGGGGAAGTTGCTCTTGGAGTGGCCACCGATCCACTCCCTCCAGCCGGTGGAGGAGTGGTTGGAGCTTTTTTGTTGTGTGTTTGTTTGTTCTGCCGCTGGCTCCTAGAAAAACGGGGCCAGCGGTACCCATATTTTCAAAAAAAGAGCAACTTTCATATCCCTGGGTCCCAAGAGGACTAGTCTGACACGTGTAACCCTCAGCTCCCTCTTGGTCGCCATCCGGCAGCTTGGTGTGGTCGAGGACCCGGTCATCCGCCTTCTCTCGCATCCCCTTCCGCCCAGTGGAGACAGGTAAGTGCTGCACTGCACACTCACATCTCTGTCTTCCATCTCGCTGCCCCACCTCGAGTACGTCTGAGATCTTCTGGGCCCGGCCTGGTTCGTAGACTCGAAAAAAGATTCTCAGCTGGTCCGGACCAGCTATGACCATCAGACTTGGCTTGCGATTTCATTATCGCTCGGCGCCGTTCAAGTTCAGTGATAGTTATCACACTCAGGTGTTGAGCAGATATGCTCCTGAAGCTCAGTGATATTCATCACACCTAGTGTTGAGCAGTACTCCTGTCTTGTTGTGTATATCGCCGTCCTCTGGTGAAAGACGCGATATAGCCGTTCCTCCAGCCGATATGAAGGCCAGTTTTTATAAACTCGCACTTCATGGTACCTAGTATATGGTGGGTCGTGACCATCTTGGACCTGTGTCACTTGAAACGGACCCTTTCTATTGTAGCCTCCGTCCAAGTTGTTATCACAGAGAGGCATTGTTTCAATAAAAGCCCCACCCCCAAGCTTGGTCTGCAGCATTTGACCTGAATGACATGTACTTTAGATCTCTAACCTTTCACCCACAGGCAATCCTGTGTGTTGCGTTGAGGGTTCGAAGTTTCAGTACAGAGTCCTATCCTTCGAGTGCTTCATAGCCAGTTGGGTCCTCAGGTCAACCGGGAGAGAGTAATCTCGCCATGGCTGAGTATTTCTTTTCCGGTATGGAGATGGACTCGATCCCTTCACCTCCTCAAGGAGAGAGTGTGTCGGTCGGTGCTTTCTAGAAGTGAGAAAGGGTCCCACTGAAAGAACTTTCAGAGGCTCCTGGGGCATATGGTAGACGTGGCTCCTCCATATGAAGACCACTTCAGCACTGGCTTCATGGTCAAGTCCCGAGGTGACCGTGGCATAGCGGCACGCCCTGTCTGACAACAGATCACCCCGGCCTACTGCCAAACCCTCACAAAGGGCCATATACTAAGGGCATGTTTTAACAGAGGCCTGGGCGACCTCCGACTGCATTGGCATTTATTGCCTCGAGTTGTTGCAGTTCACCTCGCTTTGAGCCACCGCTGCTCAGCGAGCTGGTAGTAGTCTAAAAAGACAGCATCGTGACCGTTGTGATAAGCTTCCCTCGCATGTTACAACTTGGCCGTCACCTCCTCCTTGGAGTCAGAAGCTTCTGAGGTAACGCTTCATTCCACTATTTCTTCCGGCCTGCTCAATCGTGCCGCCAACTAGCCTCACGTCAGCCAATGGCCAGGGAGAGTGGAGACTCCATCCCCAGGCGGTCCAGCTGGGCAGGGACCACTTCGGGGCCACACAGTTACATCTGTTGCCTCTCCGGATTCTTACCTCTGCCAGTTGTGTCTGAGCGGATAACCCTTGGACAGACACTGGCCCTCAGCTGGCCCTGGGCCCCTGCAGAAATGCGTTCCCCAGTGAGCCTTCTAAAAAGCGGTTATGCGATTCATTGTCGCTTGGTGTCTGTTCAGGTTCAGTGATTCTCATCACACTCAGGTGTTGAGCAGAGATGTTCCTGAAGCTCAGTGATTATTGTCACACTCATGTGTTGAGCAGAGATGCTCCTGAAGCTCAGTGATCTTCTTCGCACCAAGTGTACAGCAGTGCTCCTGTTTTGTGCACGCATGTCGCTTGCATGTACTGTGCTAAGTCAGGAGTGGAGCAGGTCTTGAAAGTTGCCCCTTGTTGGCCCATTCAGACCTGGTTCTCCCCTCGACAGCCCTTCCTGATTTTTCCCTGAACTACATTTTCAGGGATGGGGTATGATGGGACCCGCGTTCAGACTAGGGCTGGGTATTGTTCAAAATCTTTCGATGACTCATGCTCCTTGGCCAGTGCACAAATGAAAAAAAAAATGTTCAAGACAAGACATGCTCACCAAAGCTGATTTTTTAAAAATAAAAAAATACAGTAAAACTTGTAACATTGTAAAATAGTATTACAATTTAAAATCTTATTTGAATATATTTCAAAATGTAATTTATTGAAATGAATTGAATTCAAAGCTGAATTTTCAAAATCATTACTTCAGTGTCACATGACCCTTCGGAAATATGAAAACAGTTTGCTGCTTTATATTTTGGAAACTATGA
The DNA here is from genome assembly GCA_030578275.1 of Meda fulgida. Taxonomy (NCBI): domain Eukaryota; kingdom Metazoa; phylum Chordata; class Actinopteri; order Cypriniformes; family Leuciscidae; genus Meda; species Meda fulgida. The sequence continues at coordinate 19,043,338 of CM060627.1, forward strand.
TACATTTTTTCATGATTCTTTGATGAATAAAAAATTCAAAAGAACAGCATTTATTTAAAAACGAAATATTTTGTAACATTACACATGTTTTAATGTCACCTTTGATAACTTAAATACATCCTTACTGAAAAAAATGTCTGACTAACCAACACATTTTTGAATGGCAGTGTAAAGTTACATTCAGTAGGTTATTATTTATTGCAATATAAACACTATCAGAGTGATCAACAAGGTATCTCTTCATTTACCAGTCAAAGACGGAGCAACTTTTATGTTTACTCTGTGCACTGTCAAGGTCTTCATCATATTTGTCGTGGTACCGGTCTTTGCGGCAATTATTTTACCGCAAATACTGTATCGCGCGCTGTTGGCATCGAGCCTGGAGCCCTACACACTTTAGATCGACTTTTCCACATCTTTAAGGTATTATGTGTGTGTGCTCGCGTCTCATATGAATATGTGCACGGAGAGTTTGTATGTGTGTGCTCACGTGTCATTGAGTATGTGCGCGAGGAGAGTTTGTGTGTGCACCCGCGCGTCTTGTGTGTGTGTAGAGTTTGCGTGTAGGCTATGTGCATTTCATATGTATTTGTTTGAACACTGACGTTAACGATTTAACTCCTTAGGTATCGAAATCTGGAACCGAACAACATGTCATTTTTCGCTACTCGATAGTATCGAGTCAATTCGGTCAAACTCGGTACCCAGCCCTAGTTCAGACCCCTGGAGAGATTCCAGGCCGGTTCCAAAAATTGGATGCAGAGGTTCAGGTGTTTACCGCAGACTATATGGTAGTCACCATCACTTCTGCCAGAGCACCCCCTGAAGAGGAAGTTGTGCTTACGCCAAAATAGAAGTGGAACCTATTCGTTGAGTGAGTCTTCTCTCCGTGAGGAGATCCTGAAAGCGTTCGGTCATTTCAGTGCTCTCTTTCCTGCAAGATGGGTGGAGTGAGGTCTGTGTCCTCCACCCTCAAAATTATGTTACCTCTATTTTTTTACGCACATCATGATACAGTAGCATGGAAGCATGTCCCGATCGCCAGGTTCCTGAGGGAAGCAAGGGAAATGAATCCCCTTGCGCCCCTCTTTATCCTTTTGGGACTTATCTCTGGTGCTCCTGCACTACAGAGACCGCCCCTAAGCCACTGCAGGCAGTGAGTTAAAAATTCTGTTTCAAGAAACAGTTCTCCTGCTCGCCTGGTTTCTACTAGAGGGTAGGGACTTGCTCGCTTTTGGTCAAAGAGTTGTGCCTGGAATTCGGGGTGGCTAACTCTCACAAGCTGAGACCCTGGCCTGGATATGTGCCCAAGGTTCCTACCTCTCCCTAAAGGTGGGGCCAGGTAGTGAGCCTGCAAGCGCTGCCCCGGAGGAGGCAGACCTAGCCCTGGCTTCTCTGTCCGTCCGCTTCATTGCAGTTATACATGCACAGAATGTAAGCCTTAGGACCTCAGAACAACTCTTGTCTGTTAAGGAATCAGCAGAAAAGGGAAGGCTGTTTCCAAGCGAAATTGGCCCACTAAATTAGTGGTTGCTTTCATCTTGGTGAAAATTCCGAGATGCACGTGTCCACTTAGGTGGTGAGCTCCTCTGAAGTGAGTGTGTGCTCCCGCCTAGGCGTTGACACAGCGTGCTTCGCTGACAGATATTCTAGAGTTGGGGGTTGGGCGACACCTTTAGTCGAACCGCTGCTTCCCGTGGGCTCCCTTCTTATGAAGCCAGTTTCACCGTGAGCCCGGTTCGAAGTGTCGGCTTGCTGCGCCATTCCCCTCCTATGGACTGGATACGTGCGCAATTCTTGCTCCAGTAGAGTTCTCCTTATTAGCTGAACCCTGTTGAGTTCCTCCATACCCTTCGGCTACGAGCGTGGCGGAACGTCCGAGGCCAGGCCTATCACTCGTATGCACTGGTGGAACCTGTGTTAGGCTGGGTCCATATGTTGTGATCCCTTCGGCGATCCCATATGTGTTTTCTTCCACGGTACGGCTCCCTACAGTGAGCCCGTGTTTTCCCTTAGCAGAGCCTGCTCTGCTGTCATTGTCTGGTTGAGTCTCCCCTCGTCATAGGCCGGAGCCACCACAATGACATTCCATATGTTGTACTGCCCGGTCATCCACCCAGTTCATATGTGTATTCCACAAGTTACCTCCTGTGGCAGGATGTGGCTTACGCAGCGTCCCTTCCTTCCATGTACAGGGAACGCTTTCCCAGTGATCCTGCAGAAACAGCAGTGACTTCCCTGGCCTAAGCCCTGTACCGTCTCCTTAAATCGGGGGGATCAGGTGGCTCTGTCTAGGCACTGGAAGGTGGCTTTACTAGTGGCGTTTTCAAATAGATCCCCATTTCAGTCGACGTCGACAACGTCTGACGTTCTCGACTGAAAGGGAACGTCCTGGTTGCATATGCAACCCACCGTTCCCTGAGAGAGGGAACGGAGGACGTAGTCCCCTCGCCACTACTGCTGGACCACCGCTGACTCCAGGGGCCGACAGGCTCCTCAGCGAAAAAAGCAACTGGTGCGTGCGTCCACTTCCGTATTTATACCTGCGCTTGCGGGGTGGGGCGTGTAATCACGCACGCCAATGTTGAATTGGCTTGATTAAATAGTAGAACGAAGAAGACCCTAGCGTTTCAGTCGATGTCGACTACGTCCTCCGTTCCCTCCGTTCCATACGCAACCAGGATATTATTTTGGGCCACTTTTCTAGCACTCTGGTATATAAAAATTATTTTTCAACTCTGTATATATTGCAGAGATAATTTTGTAACACATTTACTTATTTGATTATACAATTTGTATTTAATCTTGGGGAAGATAAAATAAAATAAAATAAAATAATGGAATTCTCAACTTCTAAAGTGAATATGTCCAAAGTTAAGCTCGATCCTCATTTTATGAATTTCCTTTATTGGTTAAATGTCATTTTTCTTTGGGAGGTAAACACTTAAGATTTTGGGATTCCTAAATTGATGAAGTCACATATTGTGGCATCAGTTCACAACCATCTACGGGAAATGCACACGCAAATCTAAAATAATGACAAAAATCTGAGATCCATCTTGTTTGTGTTATCATGTGCTTTTGTGTCCTGTCGTGTTTGGTGGTTCCCTGTCTTGTCATTTGGTTGTCCCAGGTGTTTCTTGTTGGTTCCGCCCCCTTGTTATCCTGTTAGCTCGTTTGTCCTCATTATTTAAGCCCTGTGTTTCTGGCCTGTGTTTGTGAGTTCTTGTCTATGTTGCTAGTCAGTGTCGGTTGTACCTGTACCTGTACCTGTACCTGTACCTGTACCTGTACCTGTACCTGTACCTGTACCTGTACCTGTACCTGTCCCTGTCCATGTTCAAGTCCGAGTTCCTGACCCTGTATTGTATATCCTGTTACCTGAGTTTAATTAAAAGTGTGCTGCATTTGGATCTTGCCTCTCTAGCTTTATTCCTACTTCAACCACGCCACTCGTGACAGAAGAACTCAACAAACCCAGATCCAGCAGCAACCGATCGTCTACCCACGCTAATCCTAAGGATTACTCTGTGTCACGCCTCTGCCACGCCTGTTTGCCGTTTCACGACCTAGCCTGTTTCGTAGCCATGTTTTGGAGTGGAGCCTTGCGTGTGGATCCGCACGTCTCTTGTCATGTTCTGCCCGTTGCAGAATATCCGGACGAACAAGGATCCAGCGGCTTTACTGAAGAACCTTGGTCTGGAAGGAACCTTGCAAAACGGTTACTGGCCCTAGAGCAGGGTATAAGACCGCTAGAAGTATATATTCAGGAGTACCTGGATTTAGCACAATTTACTGATCTGCCTGATTGCGCTCTCATTGACTTTTTTTGTGACGGCTTAAATCAACCCCTAAGGTCTCAAGTAATCCTTGAGGGTCCTCGTACTTCGCTCAGTCACTTTTTGGATTATGCTCTTCTGCTGGTTGGCTCGTCTTTCACTGTGGGGGTCGTGCCGGAATGCACCGTTACCTCTGCGCCTATAACAACAGACCAGCCAGAGACCGTCCAGCCAGAGACCGTCCAGCCAGAGACCGTCCAGCCAGAGACCGTCCAGCCAGAGACCGTCCAGCCAGAGACCGTCCAGCCAGAGCTTCACGTCAGCCACGTCCAGCCAGAGCTTCACGTCAGCCACGTCCAGCCAGAGCTTCACGTCAGTCACGTCCAGCCAGAGCCTCACGTCAGCCACGTCCAGCCAGAGCTTCACGTCAGCCACGTCCAGCCAGAGCTTCACGTCAGCCACGTCCAGCCAGAGCTTCACGTCAGCCACGTCGAGCCTGAGTCTGCTCCGCCTGTTCCCGAGCCTGAGTCTGCTCCGCCTGTTCCCGAGCCTGAGTCTGCTCCGCCTGTTCCCGAGCCTGAGTCTGCTCCGCCTGTTCCCGAGCCTGAGTCTGCTCCGCCTGTTCCCGAGCCTGAGTCTGCTCCGCCTGTTCCCGAGCCTGAGTCTGCTCCGCCTGTTCCCGAGCCTGAGTCTGCTCCGCCTGTTCCCGAGCCTGAGTCTGCTCCGCCTGTTCCCGAGCCTGAGTCTGCTCCGCCTGTTCCCGAGCCTGAGTCTGCTCCGCCTGTTCCCGAGCCTGAGTCTGCTCCGCCTGTTCCCGAGCCTGAGTCTGCCCCGCCTGTTCCCGAGCCTGAGTCTGCCCCGCCTGTTCCCGAGCCTGAGTCTGCCCCGCCTGTTCCCGAGCCTGAGTCTGCCCCGCCTGTTCCCGAGCCTGAGTCTGCCCCGCCTGTTCCCGAGCCTGAGTCTGCCCCGCCTGTTCCCGAGCCTGAGTCTGCCCCGCCTGTTCCCGAGCCAGAGTCTGCCCCGCCTGTTCCCGAGCCAGCGTCTGCCCCGCCTGTTCCCGAGCCAGCGTCTGCCCCGCCTGTTCCCGAGCCAGCGTCTGCCCCGCCTGTTCCCGAGCCAGCGTCTGCCCCGCCTGTTCCCGAGCCAGCGTCTGCCCCGCCTGTTCCCGAGCCAGCGTCTGCCCCGCCTGTTCCCGAGCCAGCGTCTGCCCCGCCTGTTCCCGAGCCAGCGTCTGCCCCGCCTGTTCCCGAGCCAGCGTCTGCCCCGCCTGTTCCCGAGCCAGCGTCTGCCCCGCCTGTTCCCGAGCCAGCGTCTGCCCCGCCTGTTCCCGAGCCAGCGTCTGCCCCGCCTGTTCCCGAGCCAGCGTCTGCCCCGCCTGTTTCCGAGCCAGCGAGTGTGTATTCTGTTCCCGAGCCAGTGTGTGTGTCGTCTGTCTCCGAGTCAGTGTGTGTGTCGTCTGTCCCCGAGTCAGCGTGTGTGTCGCCTGTACTCGAGCCAATGAGTATGTTATCCGTTCCTGAGCCAGTGAGTGTGTTGTTTGTCCCTGAGCCAGTGAGTGTGTCGTCCGAACCAGTGTGTGTGTCGTCTGTCTCCGAGTCAGTGTGTGTGTCGTCTGTCCCCGAGCCAGAGAGTATGTCGTTCGTCCTCGAGCCAATGAGTGTGTTATCCATTCCTGAGCCAGTGAGTGTGTTGTTTGTCCCCGAGCCAGAGAGTGTGCCGTTTGTCCTCCAGCCTGTGAGTGTGTCGTCTGTCCCCGAGTCAGTGTGTGTGTCGTTAGTCCCCGAGCCAGAGAGTGTGTTTTTCTGTTCCCGAGCCAGAGTGTGTGTCGTCTGTCTCCGAGCCTGTGTCGTTGTTCTCCCTGCCTGTGTGTGTGTCGACTGAACCCGAACCTGTGAGTGTGCTGTCTGTCTCCGAGCCAGTGTGTGTGTCGTTTGTCCCCGAGCCAGAGGGTGTGTCGTTTGTCCTCGAGCCTGTGAGTGTGTCGTCTGTGTCCGAGCCTGTGTGTGCGCCGTCTGTCACCGAGCCTGTGTGTGTGTCATCTGTACCCGAGCCTGTGTGTGTGTCGTCTGTCTCCGAACCTGTGTGTGTGTCGTCTGTCTCCGAACCTGTGTGTGTGTCGTCTGTCTCCGAACCTGTGTGTGTGTCGTCTGTCTCCGTGCCTGTGTGCGTGTCATCTGTTCCCGAACCAGTGAGTGTGTCGTCTGTCTCCGAGCCAGTGAGTGTGTCTTCTGTTCCCAAGCCTGTGAGTGTATTGTCTGTCTCCGAGCCTGTGAGTGTGTCTTCTGTTCTCGAGCCAGTGTGTGTGTCGTCTGTCTCCGTGCCTGTGTGCGTGTCATCTGTTCCCGAACCAGTGAGTGTGTCGTCTGTCTCCGAGCCAGTGAGTGTGTCTTCTGTTCCCAAGCCTGTGAGTGTATTGTCTGTCTCCGAGCCTGTGAGTGTGTCTTCTGTTCTCGAGCCAGTGTGTGTGTCGTCTGTCTCCGTGCCTGTGTGCGTGTTATCTGTTCCCGAACCAGTGAGTGTGTCGTCTGTCTCCGAGCCAGTGAGTGTGTCTTCTGTTCCCGAGCCAGTGAGTGTGTCTTCTGTTCCCGAGCCTGTGAGTGTGTTGTCTGTCTCCGAGCCTGTGAGTGTGTCTTCTGTTCCCGAGCTAGTTTGTGTATCGTCTGTCTCTGAGCCCGTGTTTGTGTCGTCTGTCTCCGTGCCCGTGAGTGTGTCGCCTGTACCCGAGCCCGTGTTTGTGTCGTCTGTCTTCGAGCCGATGAGTGTGCCTTCTGTTTCCGAGCCAGTGTGTGTGTTGTCTGTTGCTCCTGAGCCGGTGTCTGCTGTTCCTGAGCTGGTGTCTGCTGTTCCTGAGCCGGTGTCTGCTGTTCCTGAGCCGGTGTCTGCTGTTCCTGAGCCGGTGTCTGCTGTTCCTGAGCCGGTGTCTGCTGTTCCTGAGCCGGTGTCTGCTGTTCCTGAGCCGGTGTCTGCTGTTCCTGAGCCGGTGTCTGCTGTTCCTGAGCCGGTGTCTGCTGTTCCTGAGCCGGTGTCTGCTGTTCCTGAGCCGGTGTCTGCTCCGCCCTGGCCGCCCGCGCATCCTGCTCCGCCCTGGCCGCCCGCGCATCCTGCTCCGCCCTGGCCGCCCGCGCATCCTGCTCCGCCCTGGCCGCCCGCGCATCCTGCTCCGCCCTGGCCGCCCGCGCATCCTGCTCTGCCCTGGCCGCCCGCGCATCCTGCTCCGCCCTGGCCTTCGCCTCGTCCTGTTCCGCCCTGGTCACCCATGCACCACGGCCCAGGCCCGCCTTGCTCGTATCCTGGTCCCGGTTCCCAGTGCGGGCCTGGTCCCCCGTCCCTCCTCCAGGACCTCCTTCCTGGACGGTTTTGCTTGTTTTGATGGGCGTCGGGAGCCGCCCATGGGGGGGGGCTATGTTATCATGTGCTTTTGTGTCCTGTCGTGTTTGGTGGTTCCCTGTCTTGTCATTTGGTTGTCCCAGGTGTTTCTTGTTGGTTCCGCCCCCTTGTTATCCTGTTAGCTCGTTTGTCCTCATTATTTAAGCCCTGTGTTTCTGGCCTGTGTTTGTGAGTTCTTGTCTATGTTGCTAGTCAGTGTCGGTTGTACCTGTACCTGTACCTGTCCCTGTCCATGTTCAAGTCCGAGTTCCTGACCCTGTATTGTATATCCTGTTACCTGAGTTTAATTAAAAGTGTGCTGCATTTGGATCTTGCCTCTCTAGCTTTATTCCTACTTCAACCACGCCACTCGTGACAGTTTGGGTATAAGTTACATAATTGATGTGAATTGTGCCAGAAAATTTTATGAAATGTATTTTCAGCAGGAACATTTTTCTTCTGTCCCACTTTCACTGAGGCGTTTTTGCAAATAGGACAGAGTGATTCTAAGTTCTGAGATGAGTTTATCATTAACTTATATAGAATTAAAAATGACTAAATGGCTGTGCAGTGCGTAATGTAGGCCTAGTGTATTTACAAGTGTGTTGTGCACTGCACAAGAGTGTATATACATTGATTAAATTTATTTTGGAATCAAATAGCAAAAATGATGGCAGGAAGGAATTTTTTTACTAGGCATATGCTAGAATCAAGCAAAAGTTGTTTAAGCTTTTAGTGATCCTTGTATTTATAGTTCCTGTGTCTAATTCACATATTAATGTGCTTTGTAGAAATGAGAGCAAAGTTTCATAAGAAAATCTCATTATTATTTTTGTTTCCTTGTACATCTAATATTTGAAGAGCTGTTTAAAGGGTGGTTGATTATGATTTCATTTTTTTTATTTTGAGTTAGTGTAGTGTGTAATGTTACTGTTCGAGCATAAACATCTGCAAAGTTACGACGCTCAAAATTCGAAGCAAAGGGAGATATTTTCTTACACAGAAATCGCTTTTAAGTTTTTAGGGACTACAAAAAATGTCTGGTAGAACAATGAGCTTCTTCACGGGTTAGTGACATCACTATACCTAAAATTGACATAAACCCTGCCCCCGGGAACGTGATTTATAGATTGTCGAATATGCTAATCAATGACTAGAAGAAAGTTAACTCTACATCAGCGACATAAATTCATCAACTAACCATTCAGAAATGTCTTGTTGCATTCTACATCTTGTCACTTCTTCTTGACTCTCTCCATCACTGTCAGACTCCGGTTTGAAGATAAAAGGCTAAAAGTTTTCAGTGTCTGTGTGAGGTAATCGGAACTGCTGACACACGAGCTCCGCCTTCTGTGTTCACCCTCAAAAAGTGACAATTTTAACATGCTATAAAAATATCTGTGGGGTATTTTGAGCTAACACTTCACATACACACTCTGGGGACATCAGAGACTTATTTTACATCTTGTGAAAATGGCATTATAGGACCCATTTAATGTCATACACTAATAGAAAAAAAAATGGATGGAAAAAGAAGACAAATACCTTTGAAAATATATATATATTTAAATCAAATGCTTTATTAATGTTATAAATATTAAAAATTATACCTTTTATTATATATTTTTTTTAAATGTGAAAGTGACATGTGAAGGTCAAGTATAGTAACCCATACTCAAAATTTGTCCTCTGCATTTAACCCATCCAAGTTAGTGCACACACATTAGGAGCAGTGAGTAGTGAACACACACACACAGCAAACCGTGGACAAAAACACCCGGAGCAGTGGGCAGCCATTTTTGCTGTGGCGCACGGGGTGTGATAGGGGGTAAGGTGCCTTGCTCAAGGGCACCTTAGTCATTTCCTGCTGGTACTGAGAATCGAACCAGCAACCTTCAGGTTACCAGACTCTCTAACCAATAACCATTAGGCCCCCGACAAATATATATATATTTTAAATAATAAGTAATAAAATACATTGGCATATTAATGTCATTATACATACAATCTCATAGTTACAGTTATAACAGTTAATCATCGTTTCTCTTTCTGAATAAATTGGGTGTATTACTGCTTGATTATCTCAATTTGTTTAAATTAATTTTGTATACCTGAGTTCCAGCCCAAGCATTAACAACACTAAAACCAAATAAAACCCCAAAATGTCAAAGACAAACATGTAAATATCCGACTTAAACATCCACTGATTTAAAAGCATGGATGTGTTTTGAAAGAATGTTTTGTTGGAACCAACAACAACAATATTTTGTGTGTGTGTGTGTGATACTAATTAAGAAAATGTAGAATAGGAGCTGCTGAAAAAGCTAAGGTCCCTGCAAGACAGAAAAAAAAAAACTTTTAAAGCAAAAGCTTAGATCAAGTGAAGCCCATGAGCTGAATTTCATTACCTGCTAATAGCATAGAATGTAAATACAAAGGAAATCTGAATATTGTTCCTGTGGTTAAAGAAAGGGGTATATAAAAATGCAAAACTGTATTTGTATTTCATTTAATTAACCTTTGAATTTTAGCCAACACAGATATAAAAAAAAATAATTCAGTCCATATGAAGATGAAGGAAAATCCTCGAATTGCAGAGATTTGTCCTGATCAAGAGATGTTAATATCTGCGCGTTCTGTCATCATCTTGCCGAAAGTATGGGTTTTGGACACCATTTTCCACTCCTCTCCCACCGTAACTGGAGTACGCTGGGGGAACTTGACCCCTATAGCTCACATCCTCGTAATCAGAGTAGTGCTATAAAAACACAAAAAATGATTATAAACACTTGCAGATTATTATTAATAATAAAGGATATTTTCTCACTTTAAACCGATTAGAAATATTCCTACCGCTTTGCTCTCTGGGCGATCTCTGATCACCAGTGCCTGATTGCTCCCACCATTGGCCATCTCCAGATTGTCAGACTTCCAGCTGGCATCAGGATTGGCCCGAGGGATCCTGGGAACTCCTGTAGGTTTGTGTAATTCCGTATTGCCATAGTTTGAGCTAAAGTCTACCTTGGCTGAAGAGCTGTCCTTTTGATCCCTACAATCGTAAATGGATGCACAGACAAAAATGAACATGTTGCATTCATTGAATGTTTGTGTAAACCAGTGGTTCTCAACCTGCAGGGACCCCCTGACATGCCATGTTTCTGTTTTAACCCTGAAATGGCACACCTGATTCAATTAATTAAAGGCTTAATGAGTAGTTGACTAATTGATTAATTGATTCACTTTTCCTACTCTAATAACTACTCATTAAGCCTTTAATTAATTGAATCAGGTGTGGCATTTCAGGGTTAAAACAGAAACATGGCCTTCAGGGGGTCCCTGTAGGAGAGGTTGAGAACCACTGGTGTAAACAGACCCAGAAGATGTGTCCTTAACACTCACCTGCAGCTTACAAATATCAGGACCACAATAAAGATGACCAGCAATGCACCCAATAAAGTGGACATGATGACCACAACCAAAAGATATGCTGTAACAAGAATTTCATTGCACAGAGATGCATAAATGTTCCTCAAAATAACTGAGGATACCAGAGAAGATGCAGCTTGATTCTGATGATGGCGATTATGATTACTTACAATCATTGCAATTAAATCCAGAATAGCCAAATGGGCACCTAAAATGAGCAAAACAGCTTTCAGTGATACTGTGCAACCACAACACCCATAATGACATATATTACATTCCATTTATGTTTTGGCACTGTAAAATGTCAATACAGGCAGCTGTTTCTTTACGGAGCTATTTCTGTTTGATCGTAAAAATGACTTTTATTAAAATAATATCGTGTATTCAGGTTGATTCAATCATAATTAATAATATTTGATTTGAATAAAACCAGTTACAGATCTATCACTTAAATTCAAAGGGCTTATGAGTGTGTTATATTATAGAGGTCCTTAGTGGACCCTGGAAAAACTTTAATAGAATTATTTATGAAAAAATAATTAAATTTTATAGAATAATAAAAAATCTCGAATGAAACAATGCAAGTGCATACTTTTCACATTTGTCATTCACTGCTTTTTTTCCATTCGGACAAGCTGTAAAGAGATGGGAGCACAAAAGTGAAATTATCAGACCAGTCTGAATGTTTCAAAGTTGTGCAAATAACAGTGAAACAAAAATACTTACATACGCAGAAATAAGATGAGAATTGTGAGCTGATGTACTCTTTTTTGCAAGTACACGTTACAGTACCAGGAACATCGTCTTCAGTACAATTTGTGGTGAAACTGTCACAAATATCCTGCTCACACAGACTGACTCCTGTGATTTGAGTAAATAAGTTAAAAATAACTAATGTATGCTCCGTTCCTAATTTTTTTAATGGTTAAACATTTCAATAATCTTGAAGATAAACCAGTTAAAATAAGCCGTAGAAACATACGTTTGAATTCAAGAAAATCTCCTATTTCGTTGATCATTCCTTCCTGAATCAGTTGTTCAACGTTTGCAGATGTAACAGTGGATGATAAGTAATAGATATTCTGCACAACTGCATTTATACTGCCAGAACTGAAAGAATGGGTAAAATGAAATTATAATGAAAAACACACATGCAACAAAACTTATTTCATATGAAATAATTCCTGTGGGGAAGCAAAACGCTGTTAAAAGTTTTAAATTAAAACCCCTACTTTGAATCATAATGCTAAGACTGAAATTGCCAATTATTATTTGCAATTTATTTAACTGAGGTTGAGCTTTTAGTTTTCTTTTAACCATTGTTGAATAACAATGATTAAAAAAACTAAAAGCACAGCCTCAGTTAGATAACAATTATTAAAAGAAAACCAAAAGCTCAGCCTCAGTTAAATGTTTAAAAGAAAGGCTATTATAACAACTGGTACTCACCTTAGACTCAAAACGGTGGAATTAATGTAGCTTTTATCTTTTGCCAGAATGTTTTTGAGCTGTATTTTGGGTTGAAATTAGCTGTTACTTATTTACAACCATGTATTTGTATCACTCATCCTTTACACAATAGGAAGAATGGAAAATGTTTAAGCTGACATGATGCTGCCATACAGTGTTGGTTAGGACTGAATCTCTCCACAAATCAAAAGGAAATTCAGTCTCTTACCGCTATCTCAATTCGACCTGCTTGCATTTGAAACTTTTCGGATGCTTTGTCAGCCATGTCTGAATGAAATGGCATGTCGAAAGTTAAACGACAAGGGAACACCTTAGCTGCAATTGTTAAAAAAAGAGTACAACATAAGTGAATATATTAATTGATTAAAAAAAAAGCAAGTTATAATACTCATTTGTGCCTGATGTTGTTGTGCTTGTATTGTTAAATTCTCAGATCACAGGAAAGCAGATGATGGTTTGATTCATAATTAAGCTTAATTTCTATAAAACGGGCTGCTCGGTGGCTGTTTTATGCATATTTATGTCACACATCTGCACTTATTTTTTGATCATTCAAAACTGAGCAAATCATACCTAGAGTACACCCACTTTCCAGATAAACCATCCCAGACTGGCAGATGCAAGCAAACGAGTTCCCAAACCGTTCTTCACAGGTACTGCCTTTAAAACAAGGACTTGTTGCACAGGGATCTTGAAAAAAAAAAACAACAACACATAATGCCATTTTTAACCTGCAGGAACTAGTAAATGATCTTCTCCATGAGAAGTTTAAAGATTATAATAAATTATTTTCTGTAAATTATGTTATATTCAAAAATGACAATTCTCACCCTCATGTCACCCTAACTCCGTAGAACCCTTGTTTTTTACGTAACATAAAAGGAGAAATTCTGAAGTACTATGCTGATTGCTCTTTCCCATTAAATTACAACAAACGGGGCTGAAGTTTTCAAGCTTTAAAAGAGGCTCAAAGCACCAGTTTCATAAAAGTGGTCCATATGACCTATGTGGTATATTCCAAGTTTTACGAAGCTAAATGAACAGACCAAAATTCAGGTTATTATTCACTGAAAATCTAGGCCCTATAGTGTCACCTTGGCAAGTTCATTGTGTAGCAATGTCTTAAATGAATCAGTTGATCCAGTTAACAAACGATTGAATAGTTCACAGCAGGCATGTACTGGCCATCGGGAACAAAGGGACATTCCTGGTGAGTCGGTCGAGTGGACCAATCTGTGAAACGAGACCTTCCCACTTACCCCATATTAGGCACTGTTTTTATTGGAGCAAATAGGAAATTCCAAAAGGCAAATATTTCACAAATGCATTTGTAATGAAATGGCGCTATCCAACTAAACTGTGAATCCGCCAGCAGGAGCGCGAAAGCAGAGCGCTGACAAACTGCTCTACGCTTCCGCCCCTCTATCATATCATAAACAGCACGAATCCCTTGATCCATTGGAATTAGACACATAGTTCTGTGTTAAACACTGGTATGATATAGAAACGTAAGGTTCTGTGATGAAGCTAGCTGAAAATAGACACCAAAATGACAAGGTAAATTGGAAGACTTTGTGCCATACACATAAATTGAACCATACACATAAATTGAACCACCCTTATAGTAATTTACATTGCATTTACTATATCACTGTACAAATATGTTTTTTTGAATATATATATATATATATATATATATATATATATATATATATATATATATATATATATATATATTAAATATATGGTATATAAAGACTACGACACTTTTATAGGGGTGGTTTTGTGGTTTGTGGCTACAGTTTAGGATATTTTTTCATAATAAATTTCATGGTTTTTTATAATTATTTTTTAAACCATATACCTATGGTAATGAGGAGAACAGCTTTGCCTCTAACTACCATGATCTTACACTACAGTTAAACTCTGAATTCTACTCAAGAAATATGCAAACTTTTCATCATTATATTTTCAATAATAATAATAATAATACCTTTTATTTATGGGCGCCTTTCAGGGCACTCAAGGACACCGTACAATATAAAACAAGGCAATAAATACAAAACATACAAAGCACAAACTACACATCAAACAGTCATGTCATTAAAGGCTATTCTAAACAGATACGTTTTTATCTGAGCTTTAAAATGGGCAATTGAATCCATTTGACGAGTGTGCAGTGGTAAAGCCTTCCATAACTTAGGCGCCACACAACTAAAAAAGCTCTACCACCAAAGGAACTCATCTTGAAGTTTGCAACAGACAATAAGTCAGCAGAAGATGATCTCAAAGAACGCAGGAGCCCCATTTTATTTGTTAATTTATTTAAGCCCTTAACCACAGCAAAACATTGAGGGGGAAACCATGGGCTGGATGGGCTGAATTTGTCCAGGGCCGAATTTTATCCCCAGTCCAGCCCTGGTTCACAGATTGGTCTGATAGCTCTTGGGTTTAACTCTGACTTAAGGCTTACGTATATACTTCTAGCGAAATTGAAGAACTGATGTGACGTCATTTCGAGCAAAATGAGCCCAAAACTAACTTCACTTGGAGTTTGTTTTGGGAGTTTGAAACAGCTTGCCAAAGGGAACTTTCTGTAACTTTCCACCTTCTTTCACATGGAAATCTTTTCTGGTTCATTTCTCCTGTTGAGTCCTTCGAGGTCAGAAGTTGTACTTCTGATGAAACTAGACACTGACACTGTTTTTCATGTTTAATATGGTAAAGCTGCTTGATTTTAAGCAATCTACTGTATAAAGTGCTATAATAAACAAGACGTGAATTTTCTAGAATGCCGAATTGCAAAGCTCGTCCAAACATAATCCATGTTCCTATGATCAGATGCTTTTCTTATGCTTTGTTAAAAAATGCTTGCTGTTTTCTCCATTTTGTTCTGTTTATTTTGATATTGAGAGTGAGGAAAGCGCGGAGCACATATTTACATATTTACGTAAATATTTTACCCCTAAGCGTACAAATTTTAAATACCTTCACTGTGAGTATATCAGGGCCTTTAATAATCCAATATCAGGAGATAACAGCTCATTGGAGGGGATTCAAATGTAATAATGACATCTCACACAAATCTACGTTATAGCTTCATAGGATTTAGATTACAGCAAACAGCAGTGTTAAGAAGTTTCACTACAGAAATAAGTGATCTAGTCGGGGGAAAAAACAAGCCCAAAAGAAGCAAATAAACAATGTTTTTTTTATTCCTTAAACCGTTTCTATTCCCTTTCATAAAAATGCCGCCTACTCTCCTGGCACTTTGTTCAAGGGCCAAATGAGCATCTCATCACAGCATGAATACACTGAATTAAAATGGTGTTTTTATTGTCCTCCAAACTCAAAAGACACTTGAACGCTAGCCACTTTTTAAATAAAGATATGATTTACAAATTGAATATGTGTGCACTGATGCCTATGAATTTTATTATTTAAGAAATGTCAGGCCGTGTGTCCACCAAAGCGTTTTTTCACGCGGCTGACGTATTTTTTCAATTGTTTTCAATGGGAGCGCCGCATTTTTAAATTGCGATGAGAGTAACGAGGCGCTGAGCGATTTTTTCATGCTGAAGCGCAGAGCGCCCAGCGTTTTTTACTGGTCGCCGAGAGTTGAAGAATGTACAACTTTGGGTAAAACGCTGTGCTCACTGTCACTCACTTTTTACCCAGCCGTTCAATCACAGTGGAGGAGGGGCGGGGCAAATACCACACCAACCAACTGTCACAACATTATTTCTGTATTTCTGTATCAACCAGCAGAGCTAAACGAACAAAATGGATGAAAAATTAATTTTTAATATGAAACAAATGATCTGCAAAATCAGTTAGAAGTAAACTGTGCTGCGGATATTCTGTATCATAGCAACGAAGCGTTTCAACTGAAAAAAAACGCTGCGCTGCCAAAACGCTTTCAAGGCAACCCACAGCGCCTAGCGTTTTCAGCTGACTAAAAATGCTTTGGTGGACACACAGCCTTACTGTTGCAGCTTGCAATGGCATTCAATGCTGAATCAAATTACTTTAGATGTGAAAAATAGTTACAGTCAGTTTGTGGGTTCAGTAACATAGTCTTTAAATGCATGCAACTTTGAAAGAAAGTCATATACCCCTTTATGACACTTCTAGGATTTTTGTCCTTTTTGAAACTTGTGACTTGAGGTCACTTCTTATGATTAAAAGTTGCTATGTAGCCTATGGAGGTGTGTGTACCTTGTGTTGTAGACTTACTAGTTATGGTGGCAGCAGTTGTGATGGCAGAAATAGAATCGGATGTTGTGCCTGTGGTAAAAGTACCAGTCCTCGTAGGAGCTGTAGGGAAAAGTTTAATGTTAGGGGAGGTTGCTGAAAGACCAAAATAAACTCCAACAGGGTAAGGAACTTGAGCTGGGAATTGAACTCACGTAGTTTCGCTATATATTGGAGTGCTGCTGCCCACGAGGATATGGGCTTCGAAAGGTTAATCACTCATTAAGTGAAGTAAGCGTCCTGAAGGCACTTGTTTTGTGATAATGACCAAATGACTGTATAGGCACATTGTCCCACTGGTAGCACTTTATACAGTCCTATTCCCCATGTACATACTATGACTTATTATAGTTAATACAATAACTGGGTAATAATTAGGTACTAACCATGGACCTACCCCTAAACCTAAACTTAACTCATGTAGTTACCTTAAATGAACCAGTACTTTCTTAGGTAAGTATACTGTAAGTACACATACTGTAAAATAAAGTGCAACCATCCCACTTATTCTACAACACATGAAAGTAGCGCCGTTTCAGTTACACGAATGAGCAAACTGATATACACCATTTCCATGGACGACAGCTAATATTAAGAAATATCAGACAGGTGAATGACGTGATGGAACCATCCGAATGGAGTGATCCAGAGAGGAGATTAAGGATGACTTCTTCTTAATGATTAATAGTTGTTATGTTTGGGCCTGCTGGTAGGTTTCGGACTATGGAGATGGGAGTAGGCTACCTTGTGTTGTAGTAGTTGTGGCGGCAGCAGTTGGGCTGGCAGGAGCATTGTCTGTAGAATCGGATGTTGTGCCTGTGGTAAAAGTACCAGTACTCGTAGGAGCTGTGGGGAAAGGTTTTATGTTAGGGGAGGTTGCTGAGAGACCACAATAAACTCCAACAGGGTAAGAAACTTGAGCTAGGAATTGAACTCACGCAGTTTCGCTATATGTTGGAGTGCTGCCCACGAGGATATGGGCTCCGAAAAATGTATCACTCATACCACCCTGAAGGCGCTTGTATTGTGATAATGACCAAATGACTGTATAGGCACATTGTCCCACTGGTAGCACTGTATTCAGTCCTATTCCCCATGTACATACTATGACTTATTATAGTTAATACAATAACTGGGTAATAATTAGGTTTTAACCATGGACCTACCCCTAAACCTAACCTTAACTCATGTAGTTACCTTAAATGAACCAGTACTTTCTTAGGTAAGTACACTGTAAGTACACATACTGTAAAATAAAGTGCAACCGTCCCACTTATTGTACAACACATGAAAGTAGCGCCGTTTCAGTTACACGAATGAGCAAACTGATATACACCATTTCCATGGACGACAGCTAATATTAAGAAATATCAGACAGGTGAATGACGTGATGGAACCATCCGAATGGAGTGATCCAGAGAGCAGATTAAGGATGACTTCTTCTTAATGATTAATAGTTGTTATGTTTGGGCCTGCTGGTAGGTTTCAGACTATGGAGATGGGAGTAGGCTACCTTGTGTTGTAGTAGTTGTGGCGGCAGCAGTTGGGCTGGCAGGAGCATTGTCTGTAGAATCGTATGTTGTGCCTGTGGTAAAAGTACCAGTACTCGTAGGAGCTGTGGGGAAAGGTTTTATGTTAGGGGAGGTTGCTGAGAGACCACAATAAACTCCAACAGGGTAAGGAACTTGAGATGGGAATTGAACTCACGCAGTTTCGCTATATGTTGGAGTGCTGCCCACGAGGATATGGGCTCCGAAAAATGTATCACTCATACCACCCTGAAGGCGATTGTATTGTGATAATGACCAAATGACTGTATAGGCACATTGTCCCACTGGTAGCACTTTATTCAGTCCTATTCCCCATGTACATACTATGACTTATTATAGTTAATACAATAACTGGGTAATAATTAGGTACTAACCATGGACCTATCCCTAAACCTAATCTTAACTCATGTAGTTACCTTAAATGAACCAGTACTTTCTTAGGTAAGTACACTGTAAGAACACATACTGTAAAATAAAGTGCAACCGTCCCACTTATTATACAACACATGAAAGTAGCGCCGTTTCAGTTACACGAATGAGCAAACTGATATACACCATTTCCATGGACGACAGCGAATATTAAGAAATATCAGACAGGTGAATGACGTGATGGAACCATCCGAATGGAGTGATCCAGAGAGCTAAAACCAGATTAAGGATGACTTCTTCTTAATGATTAATAGTTGTTATGTTTGGGCCTGCTGGTAGGTTTCGGACTATGGAGATGGGAGTAGGCTACCTTGTGTTGTAGTAGTTGTGGCAGCAGCAGTTGGGCTGGCAGGAGCTTTGTCTGTAGAATCGGATGTTGTGCCTGTGGTAAAAGTACCAGTACTCGTAGGAGCTGTGGGGAAAGGTTTTATGTTAGGGGAGGTTGCTGAGAGACCACAATAAACTCCATCGGGGGAAGAAACTTGAGCTAGGAATTGAACTCACGCAGTTTCGCTATATCCTCCTGAGACCCAGAATTTTTTTTGTTTTTATTTAGTTTTTTTTCCTGTCATCACATTGTTTAGAGCACAAGAAACAAATGTTAAAAAAACATTTTTGAAAAATTATATTTTATTCATGTTATGTTATGTCCTCTGTAGTGAACACCAGGACTCAGTTGTTAAAACAATGAAATGACAAAAAATTATATGTGTAGGCAAAAACAATGGGATTTTTTTTTTCAATCACCAATACATTTTGGGGTTTCAGGATTTTTTTAAACCAAAATTTGCATAAAAATGATTCTCAACTAAGTTATGAAAGATATAACGGAATTAATTGATACACCATTTTACTTTATGCAATATGTGGGTAAAATGGGCATAAATTAATATTCCCATTCAATGCAATGTATCTATACACTGTATCTAATTTGCACATTAATGTGTTCTTGAAGCAACATTTAATGAAAAAAGGAGTGTAAGAATTAGAGTAATAATTAGCAACATTTTCAATAATAATATCTAATATTTCATAGGAATATTAATGTATCATTTATTTACATATTCACTTGTTGTGTCTCCCAAAATGCCTGATAAACGTGATTTAAGTCCTGGTGTCCTCTACAGTGGACATGTATGAAATCAATGCCCTGTTCTGTAACAGAAAGTCGTTTTTTGATTTGAAACCCCATAACGTTTTCCTGAGATGTTGGTTGATGAAATACAATTTGAAAAGTAGTTTGATTTAAATTATAATTACAATATATTATCATATTTCCATAAGAGTGATATTTGATCACTAAATTAATGTCAGACATTTTTAAAGACCAAAGAGAAGTTGTTTTCAGGGTGAAACCTCCAAACATTTGGTATCTCTGTTAAGCCCTGAATGTGCTCTTTACAGGACAGCCAGAATAACACTGTGACATGCATGGTGTCAGAGAAATACACTAAAATATAATGTCCACTACAGTGGACAAAAGTCTATTCCTGGGTCCCAGGAGGATATTTTGGAGTGCTGCCCACGAGGATATGGGCTCCGAAAAATGTATCCCTCATACCACCCTGAAGGCACTTGTATTGTGATAATGACCAAATGACTGTATAGGCACATTGTCCCACTGGTAGCACGTTATACAGTCCTATTCCCCATGTACATACTATGACTTATTATAGTTAATACATTAACTGGGTAATAATTAGGTACTAACCATGGACCTACCCCTAAACCTAACCTTAACTCATGTAGTTACCTTATATGAACCAGTACTTTCTTAGGTAAGTACACTGTAAGTACACATACTGTAAAATAAAGTGCAACCGTCCCACTTATTATACAACACATGAAAGTAGCGCAGTTTCAGTTACACAAATGAGCAAACTGATATACAGCATTTCCATGGACGACAGTGAATATTAAGAAATATCAGACAGGTAAATGACGTGAAGGAACCATCCGAATGGAGTGATCTCTAAGACCAGATTAAGGATGACTTCTTCTTAATGATTAATAGTTGTTATGTTTGGGCCTGCTGGTAGGTTTCGGACTACGGAGGTGGGAGTAGGCTACCTTGTGTTGTAGTAGTTGTGGCGGCAGCAGTTGTGCTGGCAGGAGCTTTGTCTGTAGAATTGGATGTTGTGCCTGTGGTAAAAGTACCAGTACTCGTAGGAGCTGTGGGGAAAGGTTTTATGTTAGGGGAGGTTGCTGAAAGACCACAATAAACTCCAACAGGGTGATCAATCTTATATCACCCTGATAAAGTATGTTTAGATAATATATATATAGATAATGACCAGATGACTGTAGGTAAAATATCCCAGATAATATACAGCTACTCATCAATAAAAAGATAGACAAGAAATATTGATCTGAGTTTAAATAATCATTTACCTTTACCTGTATTTTATCTTACAGCTTCCGCTCAAACAAATAGTAAATTACAATGTACAAAACAACTGGCCAAGGACAAGAAGAAACACTACAACAATATTACAGTTATGCTAATACTGAAGTCCTCCAAAGTCATTTTCACTAGGCTTCATGCTGAACGTCGCATGAAATAAAGGAGAACAGCTCATCGCATCCGCTTGTTATATAAAGTGTTAATGGAAGTATGAACTGATGGGGATATCTATGGACTTTTAAAGTGATCAGCTAGCTAGTTAATCATTGTTCATTCAATTTTAAAATCCGAATGGTAGTTACAAAAAAAAAAAAAAAAAAAAAAAAATTCAGATATTAATCTGCATATGTTCATGTAGCATCGGTTATGCTCATCATCTTTAGTGGATGCTCTGAAGGCAACTTGAGTAAAACAGCTCAATATGTAAAGAAGCACACACAAAAGATGTGGACTGAAAGGGATGCAAATTGTTTTACAGAATACGGAATTTTGTTACATATAACCCGTATTGGTAACTGAGAAGCAAGATGGCACCAGTTGCGTTTGTACATAGCAAATGAGATATAGCCTATGCCGTGAACTATATCTTAAAAGGGGAACGTCTTATGATTAAAAGTTTTTATGTAGGCCTGCTGGTAGGGTTTCTGACTATGGATATGAGCGTACCTGCTGATGTGGTGGTTGGGGTTGCAGCAGATGTGCTGGTAGGAGTAGTTGTGCTGTCAGATGCAGGATTGGGTGGCGTGCTTGATGCACTACTATCCGAAGCCTCTGTGGTGGAAGATTGAACGTTAAGGGAGGCAGCAGAAAGACCATGCATGTCAAAAGACAAAAAAATTTACCAGAACTACTGTAAAAAAAAAGAAAAAAAAAAGATAATACAATGTGTGTATAGTCAAAAAGTATAACAAGACACTGGAAGAAGAACATTAAATATTTAAACCTGAAAACAGTGGAAAACATTAGCATAACTCGCTGCTTCTCTCGACTCTTCAGTCACAGCTGAGGAAATTCACACTGCCAAATCCAGACACACAAAATACCAAACACTGCTTCTTTGTTTTCCATAGTCCATTCTGGCAGATGAAACTATCCCATGTTTTCCATAAATAAATAAAAAAAAATGATATGATATTTTATGTATTTGACAGATATTATAGACCAGTGCTGGAATCTTAACTGTCAGCACAAGTTACAAAAGTGTCTCATGAGAGGGAATACCATGAACCATGATCATGAGTTTCCCTTAAATGTGTAAAGATATGATTAATTTGTTATTAATATTAATAAAAAAAAGCATGTTGTTTTATCCATATAATTTGGTGTAAGGGGGGATAAGCAGGCTGCTGTTTATCCATAAAGATTAGTCTTTTTATTTGTATTTTAGGTGAATGCCATTTTTGCTGTAGTATTTAGGGTGAGGAGATTTTTATTTTTTGCTTAAAACAATTAATCTACTGCAGAATGTTTTTCTTCTATTAGACAACCAAATAAACATTATAACAATTGAAATATTATATATTACATTTATTTTATATACATTAAATATAGGCAAAATATTACATTTATACTTTTTACTTTATGATAAAGTTCTTTTTAACATTATGAAAACTGCAAAATAGATTTCCTTGGATACAAAACAAAATACAAATACATAATGGTCATTGAAGAGATCAAATTGATAATCTGACTAGTTGAGCAATCTCAGTTGTATTTGCTGTTTTATTTATTGTATTGTACATTTATAGGGGTGGAAAAACATTATTACATATATTATTCCTGCAGTAAATGTGTAGTTTGGATTATTTTTGATTGTGTTCTTTGGGCAAGACACATTCAACTAATTTGGAGTAGTTAACCTTGAGCTGGCACTTCCTTGATGGTAAATGACAATGTGAACTGTTATCTTCCTTATGAGGTCTGAGTAACTGCTGACATTTTATTGCTTGCAAAGTCCTTGCCATTTTTTTTATTGGCTTTTCAAAGATTATATACTGAAATGACTAGATATGGTGTGACAAGGCCCCCAACTAAAAAAATTACAATAAATAAACCTTACCATAATTTTTGGTTTTCTTTTGCATTTTCTTCATATCTTCAAATAACATTAATGATAACTTGATTCATGATCACATAATCATATTTACAGTGGCCCTGAAGGCAAACACATCACCACCCTAGTAAGGTTAGAGAAGTAAAGAATTACATTTCAAAGCACACTGATCGAAAACTCTAATAAATGGTTTACCCAACTGGCCAGCCAATCTGCAGATAAATAACAGAACATCCCAGTGTTGATTTAGGCTTTTTAATTACTTGCAATGACAAAAGTTCTACTGTTATTCTATTGCTATATTTGTAGACCAGATTTAAACAAAAACTTTCAAACAATCCAAAACTGTTAATTATTTTTCCTCAAAGTTGTCCGGTCATTAATAATTCCAATTCCACCAAGATTAATATTTAATAACCTTAAATCTAAGCTCTTAAAAAAAAAAAAAAAAAAAAACTGAAATGGCAAATCTTCCATGCAACACACATAAAATACTAATGAATCATTATTAATCATAAACTTAAGGCAAGAAGTCAAGGGAAAACTTATGTCCGATTAAATCATTAACAACAGGACAACATTCACATCAATAATAATCTTTCAAAACATGTGTAAACCAATTTGTAATCACGACTTAACAATTCAATAATAGGCCTAGATGTCCATAATAAAAGATTCCAGAGTAGACATTTAGCTTTCAGGGACTTTTACTTTTTTGTTCAACTAAATATGACATTCCTTCCAAATTCATCGATTCCAATTTATTATAGGATCGAAAAACACTCACCTTCTTGTGTAGACAGAGCAATCAGTAAGCCGAAAATCAGAAGTGTCTTGAGTGGTATATTCATTTTCAGATTTTAGTCCCAGTGGCAGTACAATACGTATGATAAGAAATAGGGGAACGTAAAGAAATAAGCAGATCTTCCTGTGACAGGTTGTCTGGCACTGCCCTCAGTTCAGTGATTAGAATGTGTTGGGTAACCCACTTTAAACGCCGTGATCAAGGGGCAGCGCTAAGATGAATAATGACGTTGTTGACGTCGACGGCTAAGCTACGCCTCCTGGAAGGCTAAAGCTTTTAAAGATTTTGGACTCCATTTACACCTGTGTGTGGCGTCATCAACTTGTGATAGGAGGATCGACAAAAACGTTTTTTATATATCAGGTGTAAACAGGGCCTAAGCATAACCAACACATTATGTTTATTGACACATAAGAATTATTTTGAAATGGTCCCTAAATTCCGAAGAGATATGCCTCAATGTAGACAAACTATGTAATCAATGTAATTTTTCTTTACTTAACCAACTGCATCATTGCACTGATTGCATGTACCCACTTATTCAGAATAAAACTTAAGATTTTGTTTTATTTAACTAAAGTTATAACTTATTACTAGATCAGGCTTATGTCTGTAAAATATTTTTTTAACCTAATGATTTATAAACCTGATTATTTTGTGACCTTTGACACCAAACTTTTGATAAGAAAATGAACTAAGGCTGCTGATGGACAGTAAAATTATACCTATAACATATATTAATGGTATGACCTTCTATTGAAAAAAATACATTGTATCATCACCCAGTGATAACAATGCCAAATTGTCCCAATATTAGATACTAATTTTGAAGTGAACACACCCAAAATAAGTACATAACACTTCCTGCGAAAATCATCATTACTCAAATAATGCCAGAAGACAGTTTGTGACAAATAACTTAATCTTTTGTGATTCAGTCATTGGTGACAAATGACTGAATCACAAAAGATTAGTCACATAAGCAAGTGTGTTTGTTAAGTGTTTTATTAATCTAGAGCACCTAACGAACTTTGCCCCTCTTCTGAGAGGTAATGTGCTAGAGATCAGTCCAGCTAAATCACTGTTAAAACTGTAACAGACAACTTCATATTTATTATTTAGCCTTACTTTTATATTACTTTATGGTTATAAGAGCTGAATCAGAACAGACTAAAACACTGTTGACGAAACCATTGGCTTAAACACAGTCTGCCATGTAATGAAAGGCTAAAAACATAATGAAATAGACTTGTAAATTTTGACCAAAGTTCAAAGCATCATAACAGTGAAATCTGACTTACTGGAAAATGAAATTGTCCTGTTGCTAACTCCACTTACCTGAAGTCCAACTCAATCTTTAAAGATGGCAAATAAAGAAAAAATAAAGTACAGCCATTATGCAACAGGTCTGTTTTGACTGAGATACATGGGTGACCTGGTTCAGACTGTAATATATACATTTGATAGCTTCAAAGGAAATGTACACACAAAAAAATAAAAAAAATAATAATTATGTCCAATCAGTAAACGAAGAAAATTTCCATTCCCTACAGCATTAAATCTCTTTGAACAAGCTCATAAAACAAAGCCTGTTGTGCTGTACTTTGTTCGATAACTTTTTTTCCACTAAGGAATACAATAATGGAAATATGAATAGTTTCATTTTTCTGTAGGTATACATACTCTGTTATGACACTATTGGTATAAAACAGATACATTTACAGTTCAAAAAAGATCTGACCCAAACTGATATAAATGTCAAGTCAATTCACACACTCTCATCAATATTTATGGTCCCCAGTAAAGCCTTGCCCAGAAGAACTGATGTTTACTCATGTTAAATATTCATCACATTTGACAACATCAAATAAGAGGACATGGTTTTTCCTTGTCAGATAAATTAATGGTAAATCACTTGTTTTGGTCTGATACCATCTGATACGTAATCCTTTTTGCTGCAACAAAAGAATTTGAAGAAAGACCTGCTATTTTGCCGCCTCCAGGTGGTACAGAACAGATAAAGATTCAATAAATATCGTTATGGCAAGGAAGTTTAACAGTCTCCCATGGTTTGTTGCATTGACAGCTACAAACAAAACATTTTTGTTCTATATGTAGTATATTTTGGTAAACTCAAATATTTGCATTTTTTATGCAACTGTATGTGAATTACCATCGAAATTGAGTTGAGTAAATGGTGAATATGAATTAAGAATAAAAGTTAGGCAAATAGTAACGCAACTACATTTTATACTATAATGTAGTATATATTGCTTTAATAAATCTAATTAAAATGATCTCTTTTAATATTTAGATTAAAAAAAAAATAACTCTCCATAGCACTTCTAACAATTTGTCATGAGCTAATTATTATCCTGATTTCTTCCCTTGATGTAATTTAATTTTTGGCTAATGGTGGTATACTAGAAAATAGCAACATTAATATTCACTGTAGCACAAATATATTTTTAGTTGGCCTTATCCTTACACACATTTGGCTCTATCTATAAGTTTAGTAAAAAAAAAAAAAAAAAAATGCACATTCCTAAATATTACATTGATTTTCACACATTCTCACATCATTACTAAGAGCTGAGATAACATCCCAGCATGAAAACACTCATTCCCATTTCCTGTCTTGACATCAGCTCCCCTTAATCTTATCTGGACAAATATGTTAAAATGTTATTTTTTATAACAAAAAGTTTTTATTGGCTTACCTAATCATTTATAAAGTCATCTGACACGTACAGCCCTGTGACAAATGAGACTGAAGTCGGGGACATATATGCTACAAACATTTGGTGCAATAGTGATCAGAAGAAAGCCATAAAAACAACTTCATATCATGCATATCAGAAACAAAAAGAAAACAAAAACATGTTTAGCGTTTTTGTACATTATTGTAAACAAAGTCTCTCTAGAAATCATATCAGAAGAACACATGGCAAGTAACAAAAACAAGGGGGAAACGAGACATTTCATGAAATTCTAGGGATTATTCTACAATGAAACACTGCTTGGCATCACCGCTTAACAGAAGAAAAAAAAAAAAAAGAGTACATTTGTATTCCAAGAAATCAGCACTAACTGTAAACACAGGTGGCATTAAATGATTATACACATACTACAATATTTCCACTACATGAAACATGTCCCTGGTTTCTCATTTTTACAATGATATGAGGTATATTAAGGTAAATCCTATTCTTCACGCCACTCTTTTTCCTTTTTTTTTTTCATTTCATTCTATAAAAGCATGGAACGAGTTTGGAGTGCAGCATTCAGACTTTGTTCTTGATAGCATCGCAACCATGGCATTTCTCTCGGACAGGTTTACGTAAAAGGCAGGGAAACACAGCAAGACCCCCGAAAGGCCTCACGTGGGACACAGTCTTGCAGCATGGGCCAAAAACCAGGAAGACAAAGCAGCCCACCACTCTTTCAAAAGGACATCAAAAATTGCATTGGGAAGAAAACACCTCGTCTCAACATGAAGTCTTTTCCTAGTTCACTGCTCATTTAAAAACAAAAACACCACAGGTTTAGGTCCTTTACTTCTGATTCATTAGGTTCTTCTTGGGTTCTCCCTCCAAATATTTAAAAGGGAAGCTTGCAATTGTGTCAGGCAATAAATTCAAAACCACACTAAGAGGTAGAACTCCAAATAATGCTGCTCAGCCCAAGTCAAATAGTCATGATACCTGAACACCTTTAGCACAAAAATGCTTCGGAGTAACCCACAACTATAAAAAAGTGGCATTCATGTCCAATGACAGTTTTCAATTAAAGGAATAAAATATCACCTATACCCTCCAATGAATATTCAAAAATGCCGTCATAGCAAATCTGCTGTTCCCTCCCCCACTTTAAAGAAAAATAAAATCACAGCTTTCTTCATCAAAAATAATAGTTTTATGTGTCCTGAATCTGAATTCTTGCTTTCAGTGGTTTATAAAAGTGCTTATTTGATTCCTTGAGAGATCAAAGTGATGTCAGCAGACAAAAAGTAAAGTTTAAAGAAGGGGACAAGAATCACTGCTCACCCTGAGACATTAGTTATGCAAATTCCATGTAGCTACAAATAAATATCTACATACTCAAGAATGTTTATATCTGCCTACTTGACTACCAGTATGTTTTTGTTGTTTTTGTTTTAAACATGGCCCTTAAGGATGAAAGTGTTTTCACATTGATATTAGAAGTACCATAAACTTTACAAATGCACAAGAAGTGGAAAGAGTCACCAGTGTCATACCACTGAACACGCAGTTTCCCGATTGGCTTTTTTCTTTTTCTTCAAGGAATTTCGAAAACAAAAAGCTTCACTGTCATTTAAAAAAGTACACCTGTAAAAAAAAGGAGCGCTAGCTAACCCCGTTTCAAAAAAAGTTACTGCTTTTTCCTGAGTAATACTTTAGATCATTGTAACAGACAATACATTGTTTTGCCATTGAATACTGGGCCACTCCCTGACATCTGTTATTATTGTAAATCATCTTCCATTATTAACTTAATCTTATAACTGGACTATGATTGCTAAGACATACAAGGTTTACTGAAAAAGTCCTTCGCTAGCCTCTAATATCGCTGGAAATTTCATTTAATTCTAGCCTTACATCCACTACACTAATAAAACAAAAAGACTAAAACACATTAAAAAACATGAAAAATTGCATTTGAGGTCTTGTAGACCTTCCCTGGTAACGTCTTCTATTGACATTTAATGGCAGTGTAATAAAGTTTTACTCAGCGAGGAGAGGGACGCATTAGAGACAGTCCTAATCCCACATAACAGGGTCAGGTGAGCTCCCATAACCTTTACCTGTAGCTTTGGCTTGTGGGGGTTTTGGATCCTGAGCTAATCGGCTCGTTGACATCTGCTAAGAGACTAGTATAACCTGAGAATTCAGTCCGCTGTATCCTGTGGTCGACCTCGGTGACACCCACTTGAGGGTCGCCGCCATAACCTAGTGGGGTTCGGCAACCAGACTTGAACTGAGAGCCAAAGGCTTGGGCGAAGTTCTCTATCTGGTAGGTGGAACGCATCTCCACTTCCTTAGACGGATCCAGGGCAGTGAGGTCAGGATAGACAGAGCCATTAGATGAGCCGCCACTGGAGCCGTTCCCGTTGTTGCTGCCATTGACCGAAGATCTGCCGTCCTTGGTCTGCTGGTCTTTCTGGCTGCCATTGGTCAGCTCCTGAGTTGCGAGAGTGTAAGGTGGCGAGTGCTGCTTCTCCAGCTGGTCGGTGAGCTCTTGAGATGGAGTAAGCTGCTGGTGAGGGACTGGCTCCAGACTGCTGAGATGAAAGGACTGCTGGGAGGATGGTGAGGCATGGGAGGGTGACGGAGAACCTACCAGCATACCAAAATGGGACTTGCTTAGGGAAGTTGAAGAGGAAGGTGCAAGAGGGGAGGAAACGGGCTGTCCAAATCCACAATCCAGTGGCGAGGTGGTGTAGATGTTCTTTTCTGGGAAGAGGGCGCTAACAGGGCTGCTGCTAGATGATAGGAGGTTTGGGAAGGGTCCCGAAGGGCCCAAAATGAAACTGCTGCTGTGGCTGGTTCTCTCCAGGGTCTGGAGCAAGAACTTGGAGTACTCGTTCATCACCCCACTCTTGTCTCCAGAGCCAGGAGATCCCTCATCCTGGCCCAGTTCAGAAGTGGTAGAGGCGGGCTGCAATTCCACATGGTGTGAATCTTGCAGATCAAATGTCACATCGTGGTGAGAGCCATCGGATTTGTGGCTGTAATGGTCCAACAGGCTCTGCAGCACCTCATCTGGGATCCCTGATTTGTCATGCTTGTCAACGCTTACCAAAGGCGAGGTGTCAAGCAAGGCTAGTGTTGGTTCTCCTATGCCACCTTGGATGACCGTTGGCTGCGGAAGGTGGACAGAGCTGAAGTCAGCTGTAGCAATGCTGTTTGCAGCATGCAGGTAGCGTCTTTTTTTCAAAAACTGCATTGCATCGTCGTAGTTGCTGCTGGTACCGCCTTGTTTGGGGCCACCGGAGGTTTGGAGGAGGCTGAGACCATCCATACTTCCGGCTCCAGACAGGTCCATAGAGCCTTGCTTCTGCTCATGGTTGACCTCCATAGAAACCTGACCCTTATCCATTCCCTTGTGGCCACCTTTCTTAAAGACAAGCTTGGGTGTGCGTCCATGCTGGTGGTCCATGCTCGTCTCAACCAGAGCCCCTGAAGAAGATGCCCCTGACCCACTGGGCATGTCCAAAGTGTAGTCATGTGGGCCGAGTCCTTGTGCCATCTGCAATCCACCCGCAGCTGCTCCTTTCTTCCTTCGCCGCTCTCCTCCGTCATTGCCACTTTTGGACTTGCCCCTCTTGCGTGGTGGGGCGCTGGTGTTTCCCTGAGTGAGTAAGTAGCTGCCTTGTCCCACGTCCTCGTCTCCAAGGTCCAGCATCCCTGGGTCCAGACCTTTCTTTATGGCTTCTCCACAGGTTCTCTTGTGCTTCAGTAATCGATCCGTCCTTGAGAAATACTATGGAGCCAGAAAGAAAGAGCTCCTGACACTCATTATTGTGTCCAAAACAATCAACTTATTCAAAAGTACATAAAAAAAATGCAATTCATTCATAAAACGATTTGAATACATATCTTCGGTGATGAGCATATGTTAATTCACACTAGGGCTGGGCGATAAAACGGTACCAGAATTTATCGACGGTAATCCATTGTCGGAAACCGATCTTGATCAAGCGACACTGTTACTACACAGCGCTAAGAGATCCAGTAAAGAAAGCATTTGAATTCTCCACTGAAGTAATAATTGCAGCGAGATCTAGTGAGAAGCATTACAATTTCTCCGTTATTAACAGATCAAACAGCGCTGACGTGGAAGAAACATTGTGCCATGAATGAACTAGTTATAGGCTTTAAGTCGACAGAACAACATTCACCATGGATTTAATGTAGTAACACTAACTGTAACCATGGAGGTTTAGTAGGAATAGTAAAATGCTTTCAAGTACATCACATCTTTTTCCAGCACTTCAAAATTCAAATGATCATTTTCAAATGTTATTTTTAATGTGATGACCAAACCATTATTTGTTCATCCTACAAAGATTATACCCATTTATCAAACTAAAAGTTTCAAGATGAAGGAAAACTCACACTTATTTAAAAATATTTTTTTAATAATCTTTTTTAAATAAAGGGAATTTCCCTGGCATTCATTTATTTTGCTGTATCGAAAACGTACACCACTGTCGTATCGACCCGAACCGTGAATTTTGAGAATCGTTACCCTACTTATTACAGATGTTGATCTACCTCAAAGTTTGCCTTGATTGTTCTACGTTTACATCGCACACATTTTGTAACATTTTATAGAAGTACAAGAGTTTCTCCCCTCTGGGCTTCTTCGTAAATGGGTTACACTTAGCTTCCTCGGTCAAAAACGGACGAAGCCTTAAAATTTAACTTTATTTTTTTCCCAGGATAATCAATCAAATATATTTTCGTTCTATAATATTTTCTGATTATTTAGAATTTTTAGAGTTTTAGAGTTTTTTATGATACTTTGCTTTAATTATATAATTTGAGCAATTTTTTTCCATTAGAATATATTTTTTTTTATTTTATATTTATTTAATTTTTTTTCAATAAATGCAACATTTCACATCAAAATAGAGTGCCAGCCTAAAAAAAAAAAGTTCAAGTGGAAGAGCGCCATCTAGTGGCTTTAAAAAATAGTTATATGCGTGCAATGTCCTGTACCAGCCTGTAGGCTGCCTATAGCTTCCTATATAAATACAGGTCCTTCTCAAAAAATTAGCATATTGTGATAGTTCATTATTTTCCATAATGTAATGATAAAATTAAACTTTCATATATTTTAGATTCATTGCACACCAACTGAAATATTTCAGGTCTTTTATTGTTTTAATACTGATGGTTTTGGCATACAGCTCATGAAAACCCAAAATTCCTATCTAAAAAAATTAGCATATCATGAAAAGGTTCTCTAAACGAGCTATTAACCTAATCATCTGAATCAACTAATTAACTCTAAACACCTGCAAAAGATTCCTGAGGCTTTTAAAAACTCCCAGCCTGTTTCATTACTCAAAACCGCAATCATGGGTAAGACTGCCGACCTGACTGCTGTCCAGAAGGCCATCATTGACACCCTCAAGCAAGAGGGTAAGACACAGAAAGAAATTTCTGAACAAATAGGCTGTTCCCAGAGTGCTGTTTCAAGGCACCTCAGTGGGAAGTCTGTGGGAAGGAAAAAGTGTGGCAAAAAATGCTGCACAACGAGAAGAGGTGACCGGACCCTGAGGAAGATTGTGGAGAAGGACCGATTCCAGACCTTGGGGGACCTGCGGAAGCAGTGGACTGAGTCTGGAGTAGAAACATCCAGAGCCACCGTGCACAGGCGTGTGCAGGAAATGGGCTACAGGTGCCAAATTCCCCAGGTCAAGCCACTTTTGAACCAGAAACAGCGGCAGAAGCGCCTGACCTGGGCTACAGAGAGGCAGCACTGGACTGTTGCTCAGTGGTTGCATGTCATTCGGAAATCAAGGTGCCAGAGTCTGGGGAGAAGGAAATGCCTGAAGTCCAGTGTCGAGTACCCACAGTCAGTGATGGTCTGGGGTGCCATGTCAGCTGCTGGTGTTGGTCCACTGTGTTTTATCAAGGGCAGGGTCAATGCATCTAGCTATCAGGAGATTTTGGAGCACTTCATGCTTCCACTTGCTGAAAAGCTTTATGGAGATGATTTCATTTTTCAGCACAACCTGGCACCTGCTCACAGTGCCAAAACCACTGGTAAATGGTTTACTGACCATGGTATTACTGTGCTCAATTGGCCTGCCAACTCTCCTGACCTGAAACCCATAGAGAATCTGTGGGATATTGTTTAGAGAAAGTTGAGAGACGCAAGACCCAATACTCTGGATGAGCTTAAGGCCGCTATCGAAGCATCCTGGGCCTCCATAACACCTCAGCAGTGCCACAGGCTGATTGCCCCGATGCCACGCCGCATTGAAGCTGTCATTTCTGCAAAAGGATTCCCGACCAAGTATTGAGTGCATAACTGAACATAATTATTTGAAGGTTGGCTTTTTTTTTTTTGCATTAAAAACACTTTTATTGGTCGGATGAAATATGCTAATTTTTTGAGGAATTTTGGGTTTTCATGAGCTGTATGCCAAAATCATCAGTATTAAAACAATAAAAGACCTGAAATATTTCAGTTGGTGTGCAATGAATCTAAAATATATGAAAGTTTAATTTTTATCATTACATTATGGAAAATAATGACCTTTATCACAATATGCAAATTTTTTGAGAAGGACCTGTACATAGAAAGGCTTTTTGATTCCTTTTGTTGTTTTAGACATGATTTCTCTCTTATTCATGTTTTTTTTTTTTAATTTAGATATACATTTAGATATTCTAAAAGACTACTTTATTTTAAAAATTTTTTTAGATAAGTTTAAGGTTTTGCATTATGATTACAATCAAACTATAGCATTTGGTTAGAAAGGGAACACAATGCAAACATTTTTGTTACTCAGTATTTGATCATTCAAATATTTGAACAAAACAAGGGATGGTTAGTGAATTCAAAACACTTTATACAGACATTTAGCAATAAGTGTGCGTGTGTGTGCATTTGAGCGAGATTTTTTTTTTCATTTATTGATTTTATTTCGCATATTCTACAAATTTGCTGTTGCAGTCTTGCCAGTTTTTCTGTGTGTGTGTGTGTGTGTGGGGGGGGGTCTTATTTGCACTCTTGATGTTTTAGAGTGTCACCCCTTCATTGCTGTACACTTTTTTTCTGCACAGTGGCTGATCTGTAGCTTGTACCACCAAAAGTTTCTGAGTTTCCCTATTTTTTTTTGTATTTCCCATTCATTTCCTATGTCGGCCATTTTTGACCGGGAGGAAGCTAAGTGTGACTTTTTTTTCCGACCCTTTAACATACCAGAATCATCTCCTTGATGTTTTTTTTTGTGTTCATATAGGTAATACAACAAAAGTCACCAAGTTTCACCCCCATCCGATGAAGCAAAAAATTAAACAATTAAAAACGTAAAAGCTTTCGGTCATTTTCGGACGAAGAAGTCCAGAGCGTTCTTAACTCTTCCGAGTCGCCGATCACGCCGGCGTGATCAAGTCACTTGACCAGTTTAACCAGTTTGTATTTTCTATTCGGATTTTGTGTTTTTTGTGTGATTTTGGGTCCAGTATGTTGATACAGTACATCAAAGTGAAAAACGAATTGTCTGGTCATATAGGTGATGTGCTGACAAAAATGATAACAAACTTTGGTATGGTAAACATTTGTTAATGTCGCAAAATAAAAAAAAAATAAAAAAGTACTCAAAAACGGCCAAAATAGCCCAAGACTCCGAAGGGTTAATATAAGACAAAGAATATATTTTTGTTTACATTTTATTTAGTTTGTTGCCTTAATGTGGATAAATAAAAATAAAAAACAGTGGTTTAAATTCAAACTTTTCTACTTGTCTTTAAAAAAAAAAAAAAGTCAATAATTATGGATACTGAACGATATGAAAAATTATATTGTGATAATTTTTTTTGCTATATCGCACAGCCCTAATTCACACTTGACCTGACTTGCAATTCTTGAAAATAAAACATTAAGTAGTTTGGCATAATCTTATAACCCCCGGTCAGGACTCTGCTTGCTTGCCCAACCCTGGCATAGCCTCTGTTCTCACTGTAGCACCACCCTACTTACCTTGCTCAATAAACATGTTTTCTTCCTTCAGCCTTTTCTTTTCAATGTACTGCTTAGTTTAAAAATTGTTTAATGCCTTGGTTATAGGCGCTATATAAATAAATATTTTTTTCTTATAAACGGGGGGGGGGGGGGGTAATAAACCATATCACTGCTTATTAATATTTAAATACCTGTTGTCCACCAAATTAAATGTATGTATTCCAAACAATATGCAGGAGAAAAAAAATGTAAGAGATAAACTGTAAAGTAATGATTAAGATTATTAAACACTCGTGCATGAGTGGTATAATCATTTTTTCAAAACCATAAGAAACCAGCATGAAAGCAAAGAGTACAATTTTAAGAACATGTATCCACCTTATTTTTAACAAAATCGGTTGTGGCTGTTTGTTACTTGAATGTGCGAAGCTTCCCTTCTTAACTTCCAAGTCACCTTTCCACTTCCAGTTGTTTTAGATGAACAAAAGCCTTATGCTGCTTGATGTTGCAAACTGGTATTTATCAATAGGTTTACTGTTGACTGCTCTTTGTTATTCTTTTGGCTTACCCTATAATTTACCTACAGGCCTCCAGACTTTATGCCTTGGTTGCACTGGTGCACCTAATTTTTTTTATTTAGGTGCACCAACACAAAATTTAGGTGCACCCAATTTTCTCCTCGGCCCGCGTCGCCTTTAACGCCACAATTTCAAGGTCACCTTTTTATGACGCTCCATATACATTCATATATATTATGTCAATTATTTTAAACAAGAATAAGGTGTGGGAAAAAATACTTTTTTTATTTGAAGCACAATTATACTGTATATAAAAAAAAATTAAAAATTTTTTTTTTTACATATAAAAATTGCTTAAAGTGCTTCAATGAGCTGTCAAACTAAAACATTTCAAAATAGAAATAGAAAGTGCTACTGTTTAAAAGTGCTTCCCTGAACTGATGGCTAAAGCTCCATGTCTGGGCTGTTGTCGGAGCATTGACCAGGGAGAGTGTTGGGGGGAACAGGCCTACTTTTCTTAAAGAAAAAAACTATGTGTCTATTTCTTTTTATTTTTTGTTATCTGTTTTCTTGCGTTTATTTTGCTGATGCTGATTGCCGTGGCCTCGTTTACACTGCAGGTCTTGATGCCCAATTCTGATTTGTTGTCTAGCCTATATCCGATTTTTTTTTACCGTAAGTTTACACATTCTTTAAATTGTGACCCATATCCGATTCATGTGTTTACACTTGACATGCCGTAAACCTTGAAATAATAGCCCAGTCTTTTATTTTCCCAAATCGCCAAACTGCACCGGCCTGTATTTGAGACAGGCGTCTACATGAGACAGGCCTTTAATTTAGTATTGAGATGTTGTTCATTGAGTGCAGGCCTATAGAGATAACGATCCAAATAGCATAGGCTGATAGACGGAAATCATGACAGTAGGAGGTTACCACATATTAAGTTTTATTTAAAATTCAAATGCGTTTAACAAATCAGTTAATGTAAGAATTACGGGGGTCGCACCGCGGATGCGCACTTTCTCAGTTTATGGCCAGCAATATTGATGTTTAAGGACATAATGAAATTAAGATAATGTCTGTACTATGTTATGATTGTACTGTACAATTAAATACAATCGTTGCTAAGTCTGCACTTTGCCTCAGAGCGTCCGTTAACTGAATGAATTGAGAATATCATAATACCTCAAGTTGTCATAGACGTGATGCGTTACCGGTACATATTCATCGAGCCTATGAACTTGTTGCCCGAAACACAACAAGAAAGAATGAAGGCTACCCTGTAAAACAACTGCAATCATGTGATACAAAATGACCCTATTCATCACTATCATCATCACCGCGATCAACTACAAGTTTATTGGTGAATTCCTCCTCCCCGTCGCTCTCCTCCACTTCTTTATTTATCCAAACCTGTCGCCACACCAGGCGTGTAAAAGAGACAGGCGTCTATTTGGGACTCGGCTATTATTTGAAGTTTTGCGGTCGATCTGAAACATTGCGCATGTTTAAAGGGGGTTCTTGCACAGATGGACGAAGAGAGAGATCTTGCGAGAGAGATCTGAGGACTGGTGGGAACACGATCTCGTCAAAGTGCGTATCTATAGCACAAATTTTATTTCTCGTGCCATTTATATACCAAAATAGTTTTTGCGTGCATATGATACGCACTGTCAACATGCGTATTGCACGCCGTAAAGTGCGTATCATATGCACGCAATATTTGTGCCGTAAATGGCACGAGAAATTAAATTCGTGCTATGGACGCACTTTCATGAGATCGTGGCGGGCTTTAACGAGGAGCAGTGGGTCCGAAATTTTAGGATGAGCAAGCCAACCTTTGATATGTTGTGTCAATGTTTGTCCACATTCCTCTCCTCCTTTTCGTCGGGCCATCCATACCTGCAGATGCGGATCGGGGTTGCTCTTGTCATTAAACCGCGGAGACGTAGCCTAATGCCTCAGAAAAATCCGATCTGCCTGTTTACATGACAGTCGCATTGGCACATATCAGATTTATTTCCACATATGAACGAGGCCTGAAACCCATCTCAAAATATCCGAATGCATGCGTTTTTTCCTGTTTACACGGTCATAGAACACATCCGATCTGTCACATATGAGCAAAAAATCGGAATTGGGTCACATTTAACTGACAGTGTAAACGGGTGCTCAGGTCGCAATGTCAATCACACAGCACGGAGGAGTAAAGGCCTACAGGAATATCTGGACCACAGCAAATCAGAGGCAAATACTCATCCCCATCTCTGTCTCTGATTGGTTAAGACCACGATCCAACCATGAGTGTGAGTTGCGACAAAGGAAAACAGGCGCTTCGTTTGTGGAGAGGCAGCGGATGCGACGAGGTTAGGTGCATCGGTGTGACCTAGGAAAAATTTTAGTCGCACCCTTACAAATTTTGGTCGCACTCTAGAGCCCTGACCTATAGCGGAAAATGAACGGAGGGTTTGAACATTCAAGAAATAGCTTACCTCTGCATTGAAAAATAAGGTGGCCTAAAACTATTTATTTCCTTTCCTTTATTGTGGACATTATTATTTGTCATTAAGTCAAAAAGCATTTTCTGTTAGGACTTACCTGTAGACAGGTATCACATTTATATGGCTTTTCTCCACTGTGTGTTCTTTTGTGTCTCTCCATGTGGTACTTCTGAATAAAGCGCATGTTGCACTGGTCACAGCTGAACGGTTTCTCCCCTGTTGAGCAAGAAAAAAAAAATCTCAGTACCATCATTATATTTGTTTTTGACAAGTATAAGACAAAAGTAAACTGACTCACCACTGTGGATTTTCTCATGCCGCTGCAGCAAATACTTCTGTATGAAGCTCATATTACACTGACTGCATCTGAAAGGCCTCTCACCTGTACAATAATAATAATAAAAATATATATTTTATCACATTAATGTTGTTCACCAAAATATCCCATGAACGCAGTTTGAGTCTGAATCTTAAAGGTGCAGTGTGTAACATTTTTGAGTAATTATTAACAGAAATGCAATATGACATCCATAACTATGTGTTCAGTGGTGTATAAAGAACTTACTTAATACACCGTAATGTTTTTATTACCTTAGAATGAGGCATTTATATCTACATAGGCACGGAAATCCCCTTCTATGAAGGTCGGCATATTGTGACGTCATGTTTCTACCGTAGCCGACAGCGATCAAACAGCGTTACAGAGCGCGTTTCGTCACTACCTTGAAAGAGAAGCTGTGGGGATAAATGTGCTGGTTGCGCTCGTGAGACAGCTGATTAGTAGGCTACTCTTGTCATTGACCGGAAAACAGTTACAGAAATCACCAACCCGTCGATCTTGGAAGCATTTAAGTCGATCGAGTTTCCAAAATCAGAGAAAAAAGCCTATTGTGTGTAGTAAGTGGTGTCTATGGGATGCGGAGGCGTGCGCGCTGTTACAATCACGTCATTTTTGCCGCGCGCACCTTTGGGCTCATGCGGACGCGTCGAGTAACCAGCTCAGCCACAGTAACAGCTCATATTAGCCAGCTAAACTTTTACTACCCTGTTAGAAAAAAAATATAAAACGTTAGTTGCATAGTTTCATGTGGTTCTTCTCCCTCGCTGTATTATTATGGGTTTGCTATGTGGGGAGAAATGTGCTGGTTACGTTCGTGAGACAATCAGCTGATTACTATTATTATATTATGTATTAAGACCCTTGATCCTTACCTATGGCTTTGTAAACTTTATCCATGATGTGATTTATAATGGACTGTGGTACAAAAGCTTGTTTTACTCTGGCTATTCTCTGCTGTCTGAGACGACGATGTTTGTCCCCTTTTAGCCACCGTAGCTTCTTCGAAAGGGAGGGATGAGCAGTGGGCTGAGCCCTTAGTGTAAACTCGCAAACGAACCGCTAGATGTCGCCAAAAGCTACACACTGCACCTTTAAAAGGGTAGTGAAATTGGGAGTAAAAGCTGCTCACCTGTGTGAATGAGCACATGTCTGCGCAGATGATAAGAACTGCGGAAGGCTGCATTGCAGTGCTCACATATGTGCGGTTTAGAGTTGGGAGAGAGGGGCCCAGAATCCCCATCCAGCATGAGTGACTAAAACAGAAAGTAGACAAAAAGAAATTAAAATTTCTCCACGTATTAACTTTGTGTGTAATAAAATAAAAAAATTTCAGCCTTTTGTTTTACATTCAATATGCATCTTGAAATGTATTAATTTGTTCTGAAAAATGTATCTACCGCGATTTTAATGAAATTTAAATATAGAGACTGTTTAAAAAAAAATCTCCACCTAAATATCATATACACATACCTATATTAAATATATTGTAAAAACTACCCAAATCACCACTTTATTTTTGCATTTGTTATGTTTTAAGTAAATGTTGAATTAAAAGTTGATAAATTTACACTTCTTCAGTAGTCAATTACATTTCTGCTTTTGGCATACACTGTCATACCAAAGCATCTAAAAAAATGTGCATGATCAATCCACAGTGTTTACATTTCAAAATCCTACAAACTATGAAAGCTTTAAAGGGACAGTTTACCCATCAAATGTAATTCTTTCATTAATTACTCACCATCATGTCATTCCAAACCCGTAAGACTTTTGTTCATCTTCGGAATACAAATGAAGATCTTTTTAATGAAATCTGAGAGCTTTCTGTCCCTCAATAGACAGCTACACAACTGACATTTTGATGCTTAAAAGTTCATAAAGAGCTAAAATTAATCCATATGAATTGAGCGTTTAGTCCAAAATTTTCTTAAGAGACGATCACTTTATATGATGAACATTTTGAATTTAGGGTTTTATTCACATAAACATTCATCAAATCACACATCATCAGTTGTGGTAAACGGAAGCTCAAGCATGTTTGTGCGAGAACCAATGAGGTTCATTCTTGTTTGTTATGCAGCACGTTTGAGCTTCAAAGAGGTTTGTTCTCGCGCGTCAGGCAGGTTCAGTTGAGCTTCTTTTATGTTCGCTGATCGATGTTTATATATGAATTAAAGCCTAAATTCAATCTGTTCATCAGTCATTGATGCTTCAAAAAGTTCATAAAGAGATCGAAGTGTCAGTTGCATAACTGTCTATGGAGGGATTAGAAAGCTCTCAGATTTCATCAAAAATATCTGCATTTGTGTTCTGAAGATGAACGAAGGTCTTACAGGTTTGGAACGACATAACGGTTTTTGGGTGAACTATCCCTTTAAAGCAGGGGTCGGCAACCTAAGGCACGCAGAGGGTTAATCGCTGGCACGCAAGCAAACACGATAGGGGTGCATGTATTTCATTCAGATGAAGTAGCCTACCTCCCAGCTGCATACAAACTACATTTTGATGGAATAAATCCTCGTGGTAACAGCTTGTTTTTAGTTTTAGTCAGGACTTATAAATACTATTAAAGTGTGAGAATTACACTGCCCAAGTCAATGAAAGTGAGCAGCTCTAACAAACCATTAGCGTGACCACTGCTAAAAAAAACAGCCCTATACTATGACAACAAAATCACACAAATCTTTTCTTTGACTACTAACAACTATGATGACCAAATTAAATATGTTTTGAAAAATTATTCTTAGAAGTATCAACAAATCAGCATTACAGTAGAGCTACTGTTCTGAAAAAATGAGGAAGAACATTTAAACGGTCTAATATTTATCACCTTAACGAGCACTACAATCTCTGAACAAATGACACTTATCAGTTTAACAGAAAGAATAAAGGTATAGTTATGTTTTTGACCATTCTTCGTTGAATTTTCAGTCTGCATCATTGTCTGTGTATTAGAATAATTAATCGTGTCATCGTGTTCATGAGTAGACATGTAGCTGTACCAGTGTCCTTATTTGCACATATATATTTCATTTGAAGAAGACATGATGAAATATGTGTGCATAGAATACACGATGCTGGTTCATGCTTGGAGCATTAGAGTATATGAAATATGTCCGTAATAAGATAAACGTGCTGGTCGGTCCAGAAATTAAGTGATCCGCGCTGCGAGTGTTGTTAAACTCATCGCAGCGTTTCCATGCATAAACTGCTCTCATACATGCGCCACATTTGTGGTTACATATTAAATATCGTTACAGCCATATTTTCCATGTGGTAGTCAAACTCCAACTCTGACTGCATCATGGGCAAACAACACTTTTGCGTTACTGTACTGAGGAAACATACACTTATGACAAGTGTCTAAACGAAAAGCTAAACAGGTAGAGGTGAACTAACAGCGCTGAGAAATTTTTGTGACATTTGAATTTTTTTCTCTGTAATGCGATCTCATGATTAATACAGCGCAGATAGCCAAACACCACTCAGAGTCAGAATAAATGCATAAATGTGCTTTCATGACTTTGGTTCAACTTTACTTTTTAAACTGGAAGAAAGAAATGGCTCCAAAAAATTGCCCCTTTTACAAGATGTAAAATAAGTCTTAGATGTCCCCAGAGTGCCCCCACACTTTTTGCATTTATCCCTTTAAATGTAAATGAGCTGCTGCTCCCCTTTCAAGAAGAGGGCAGAGCTTCAAGAGTTCATGCTCCGGTGGAGTCAGGAGTAGAGTTGTCAGAAGTACCTACTTTGGTACTCAGTACTGAAATTTAAAAAATGTGACAATATCAACTTTTCCCTGTAGTATTTTGAGCGCTGTTGAATGTATTCTTAAAAAAGTCAGGACGCACTGAAAATGTCCGAAACGGTCAGTAGCGGTGTTCAGTTTGAACTGGAGTCAATAAAGCCTACATTAGAGTCAGAGAATATGCATGAAGATAGAACAGGTATAGTTTAGTTTAATTACGGTTACAACTTATGTTGTCATCTTGCTTTTATCCACTAGTACAAGCCTGCTGTACTCAAGCCTGCAAACTCTCTCTCTTTCCCTTGTATTATCAACATACACAGCGAATTACACAGAAACACTTATTACAACTAACAGTAAACAAATATATACACTACAGACCATATATGACTTTTGGGGGGGCTTAATAAACTGGTCAACTTTATATCCTTAAAACAACTCTGATGAACTGTAATAAAGTGTGTTCTCTCCCTTTCATTACTGCTGTGACCAGTATCAATCCGGAGACTATAAGTTAGATCCCGAACAGTTGGTACTGATCCATCCCCGAGCAACAACTTTTTAGCTAAGCCTATTTTTTGTATTGTCCCTTTGAATTGACCCTCGTTCACAAAGCAGTCTGGAGTGAAATGATTCGTGCCGACAAACAAATTTCGGTTTATTTTGTGGTGCATTACCTTCAAAAATAAAACTAATCAACTGTGTCCTCAGTAGGGTTGCAAAGGGGCGGAAAATTTCCATGGGAAGTTAAGCTGGGGAATTTTGGAAATATTCCATATTAGAAACTTTCCATGGAATAATGGGAATTAATGGGAATTTAGGGGAACTAACTGGGAATTCATTGTAATGTAATCAATCATTGTATCATATCCAAGCATAAATATAAACAGAAGTCATAAGAAAACATCCATGCAAAATGTTTTCAAAAGATATTTCAACAGATTTATTTTTAGGTAGAACAGAACAAGTTTTAATTATTTTACCGAACAATCACTTGTTTCATGGAAGAACAAAAACAGGAATATTGGGTTAAATTAGAATTGACGCGCTGTACTAACTTAAATCCAACAGACAGGAATCTCTGAACTGTGGCCTAAACACGGCACCCATCTCACGTTACAGATAAAGATAACTTAAAGGTTTTTTAAACTACAAAAACTCACTTACACATATTTGAGAATCGGAATAGAAGATATTTATGACATGGTAAGCAAGTTTGTTAATATCTAAAAATAAAAGCGCTAAATCTGTCATACAGCGCTATTTTGGCTGTGGTGAATCATGTACCAAGCATGACGCGTCACTATGGAAACCATGGGGGGGGGGACATCGCTATGTCGGCTAAACATTGTGATGTCTGTTGGCCATGTCTGATGATATCGTCCATCGGCCCAACCCTAGTAAGAATACTAATGCAATGGCATGAACAGATACATAAATAGTAAGGCTAGCTTAACAACTGGAATGATCTTGAAAACATATTGGAGGCAGAGAAAAACAGCCACATGAGGTAGCTAGCATCTGCCTTATGTGGTAAATAAAGTTATGCTGGCTTATTTAGCATCTAACTTATCAGCATTGCTACTAGATGAATACATTTGTATGTGATATTTGCAATTTAAACATTTAATAAATATATTTCCCCATAATATCATCAAAACTTACTTCACTTTGTTTAGTTCACAGGCTCAAATGTGTGCCTTAGTCTTGTGCTTTGGGCTTCTGTACATGTGATGGAGGAATGCACAGTGCCAGTAGGGGGTGTGGTCTCAATAGCCACACAGTAAGCAGTGTTCTATGTGCATGTGATTGAGGAATGGCATGGATATTCAAGTGTATTTGAATGGCATCTGTTTGTTTTAGTCAAGACGGACGGACACTATGGTAATGCCTAACTCCCTCCTAACTAAACTCATTACTTCAGACTTACGTGCCATCCAGAAACTTGTGCTCCGCAAGGGAACGCCGTCTTTTGGTGCCATCTCAAAGAGGCACAAAATCTCTTTCTCTGATCTTTTTCTGGTCTGTTCCATGCTGGTGGAATGACCTGCTCAACACAACCAGAGCTGCAGAGTCCGTGGC
Organism: Meda fulgida; assembly: GCA_030578275.1. NCBI lineage: Eukaryota > Metazoa > Chordata > Actinopteri > Cypriniformes > Leuciscidae > Meda > Meda fulgida. Next base: position 19,086,791 of record CM060627.1, read on the forward strand.
CATTTTCAAGAAATGACTGAAGACGCATCTTTTTCGGCAACACTTGATCCATTAATACTAAAACTATCTTCTATTCTATATCTATTATCGTTATTTAAAAAATGAAAAAAAAAAAAGTACACGTACTGCGTAGATTAAACTTGGAAGGATTAGCACTTGCATATTGTTGTCCTATTGTTAGTTTAACCGCTTCTATTGTTCTCATTTGTTCTCGCTTTGGATAAAAGCATCTGATAAAAATGAATAAATGTAAAATAGTTCTGTCAGCCAGCGGCCGTGGGCGGGGCCTGAGCAGTGTGAAAATCAAAACAGCATGTCTAATGAAACTGCTTTGGTTGAATGGGGATTCAAAAAATAATATGATAGTAAGTATATATAAAATAATAATAAGTAATATGAGTGGGTGTATTTTTTATTATTGTAGGGTGATGCCAGCACACATTTATGTCCAAATGGATTTTGCATAATAGGGGTCCTTTAACAATAAACAATGACTGCTATTGTTGTTTTCATTGATGTGCATCCTGTTCATATCGGTTAATATCTCAAAATCAGTTAAATGACACAGTGACTAATGAAAAGGCATACACACCTTTGCAGAGTCCCCTTGTTTCCTTCTGGCTTTGCCCTCTGATCCTTCTCCATTTGCTCTTCTTCCTCTTCTAGGCCCAGATTCTTTTGGGTCTTTCCCCAGTCTTCCAGAAAACTGCTAATGAAGCAAAGGAAAACAGCTTAAAATAAAAACCACAAAGACAGTATAGTACAGTATTGGAGTGTACCATGTATTGATAACTCTTTATGTATCATCCAGACATACGTTGCTAAGGCTTAGGTCATGCAAAAGTATATTCTGGTGGTTGCCAAGTGACATGTCCAGCATATCAGTGCTTTTTCCTCCTGGTGTCCCGGTTCCCGTTGCATACATTGGGAGGCGGTAGTCCAACTCGCTGAGCTTCTCTTGCTTGATACCCATACTGTGGAGAAAGCCACCACCATGGTCAGGAGAGTCACGCTCCTTCTTAAGGATCATCTCCTGAGGAAGATCCGCCATGGAGGTTTGTGAAGTCAGGCGTGTGAAGCTGGTCACTGGAGGTAAATGGCTGAACATGATCATGCTGGGGGGGAAGTTGGGGTCCATGCCTCCGTTCCGTAAAAACTCATTGCCTAGCTTGTCCTGGATAATACTCATGCTTGGGTTTTCCAAAGGGCAAAGTTCATTGATGAAATATGCTATGAAGACAAGAAAATATGAGATTGATTAGGACATTAACGTAGTAGCTTAATGCATTAACTACTGAGTAGTAAATGAGTTATTTATAGAAAAAAAAACTTGTGAATAAAGTAAGTTTAGTAGTATATAATATGCAATGCATTTTCTTAATTATTCCTGGTCCATAAATACAATTGATTTCAGTTACTACACTGGCTACACATTGCACATTGTGTGCATTACATACCGTCCTGTGATTAGGCTAGGCCAATTGTGAATGTAATTCAGCTTTTTATGACAAAGCAAAATCAGATATTGTCTCTGCTGCATTGGTTTGCTATACCACCAGAGACATTGTATCTATAAATTCAAGGTTATAATTTATTTGCTGGTCATTGTCAATTTAAGACCTCTTAAAGGTCAGAAAGACTCCAGAGATTTTGACTGCAGTTGAGATGAAAGCTAAAAAAAAAAATGATATCAGTGACTTCAACTATCATTGTGTCATTTTTTTATAACGTTATCTTAGTAAATGTTTTATATTGTATTTAATTTCTCTGTTGCTAAATTTACAGGGATATTGTATATGCATGGTCTAAATGTGAAAATGGGGTACATTTCTATAATCAGTCTCGTCAAGGCTGTCTAAAATGAAATAGTAAGGAAATGATGGAGATTACTCACACAGTGTTGGGATCATTTAAAAAAATAATAGCTTTAGTTTTGCTTATTAGGTTAAAAAAAAGCACAATTTAAAGGAAATATAAACAGCCCATGTGATTCGTGTGAAGATCCAAATCAGTCCTTTTTGATAATCTATTAGCTAACCTTAGCATAATTAGATTAGAAAAAACGTTACTTGCTTAAAAAAAAGACTATAAAACGCTGTTTTCGGAACACGCAGGAAATTGTTTCAGTAAATACTTAAAACACCCTTAATATGAGATGTATCATCTTTTCAGAAAATAAAACAAGGTCCAAGCTCCGAGTCTGCGGGTTGCCGCAGCATTGTTCTCTATTGTGATCAGCTAACGTTCCTTAATCGTATTGATATGGCCCAGTCTCTTAATACATGTGATATTAAAAATTAAAACAAGTTTAGGAGCAGTGATGCTTTAATTTCACATCGTTTATAAATGTACTTCCTACTTCCCATTACTAAACTGAGTCAAAATGTAATCTTTTATCAAATCCGGCTAATCTAGTCGTTCATCACCAAACACATCTCGGTCTAAATGACTCCATTAGCAGCTAACGGCTAACTAACGCGAACGAGTGAACCGCGAGAACTCCACATCACAAGATTTTAAACAAACTCGTGTGTACATATACCTCTCCACAGGAATACATACGAAAGACAAAGCTTAAAAACACAACCAAAGTAAAGCGTTTTATTGAACTAAGTGATGGACTGGGCTAGCCAGCAATAGCATGCAGATGAAAGAGCTACTGCTAACAGCCCATCTCCACACCGCACGCTTTACCACGGTCACGTTACCATTACAACATACGAAACCTGATACACCGAAAATCGGGATCTTTTAGGGCACAGTTTATTTGATAATAACCGCAGCGTTGAAATTATGCCGCCTCTCTCGTTCTTGTCCTGTAACTTACATGAGTGTGATATATAACATCCATTCGTCACCATCACTAATTATAGCCACACACAGTAACACAATCCGCCGAGAATATTCGGCGATAAATGCGATGTAAAGAGCACGCAGAGACTGGTATTCATGTACGCCTGCAAAGATAGGTCGTTTTTTATGTTAAATGCGCTTCTAATCACCACAGTATCTTGCAGCAGAAACAATGATGCTCGGCGCTGAAATGCATCTCTCGCTTGAGCGGCTGTGATTTCAGTCGTGCGCGACCCCTCATCTTTACAACCTCGGGCACAAATAAATGGTACAAATGCAGTCCCACTTACTTGTTCATGACCAAGGCCGACTCGCAGCGTTCAAATTAATCCCGGCGTTCGATTCTTATTTTACAGCCAAAATATTGTTCCCTTGCAGCTGTTGGCCTCTTCCATGTTGTGCCGACGCTGGGAATTATGGGTTGAGCGGACGGGTCGTGAGAGGAGACAGACGAATACAGGCAGGACTAGTCAAGTAGGGGGCCACTATGCAAATGCAGATTGTGCCTGAGCATCTGCGACTTTGTCCTGCGTGTGAATTAGTTCTGTGCATAATAGCTGGCACATTTTTCTTATTATTATTAGCCTGCCTATTCCTCAAATCAGGCTATGCAAATGTGTGTAATACAGATATCTATCTATCTATCTATCTATATCTGATGATCCTTCAGACTCACTCAACTAATTTTAGTAATTCACTTTGTTGTAGCTTGAACTGGCTTAGGCTAAATCAATGTCTTCGATTCGTGCCATTTGTTAGTTAAACGTGTGCGTGCAAGGGCATCTATTGTTCAGATTTTAATAAGGATATGAGGAACAAAATTGGATTTAGCCTACTGAAAACACAATAAGTAAATGAAAATAAACATACTATTCAGAATTATAGATATTTGTTTTGTTAAATATTTTTAATCAATGTCAAACTTCATCCAGTGTTTTGTTAAACTCGATCACTGCAGGCTTTGTTTTATTGGTTACTTTCTCTCTTAAAAATTATTGATGGTTAATTGTAAACCAATTAGGCTACTACACACACAAATATGTATATATTCAAATGTTCAATAACAAATAATTTTACTGTTGTAAAAACATTTTGGAGAGATAATAAATAAAAAAAATCCGTAATCAAAACATAAATTGTACAAAACCCTGGACATATGACCATTATAGCCTAATATTAGATTTATTAAAAATAAAGTTATTTTAATTTAATAAGTTACTTAATATATATATATATATATATATATATATATATATATATATATATTAGTGCCGCAGTTAGGCTATATATATATATATATAGCCTATATATATATAAATCGTCATTTACAGGCAAATGCACCATTAAACCTCCAAAAATTAAAAAAGCCTGTTTTCCCCCTTTAAGTTATTTTGCTCTTTTGGAATGACTAAAATTGAACGTTTTGAGAAAAATAATTAATTCAGAAGTAGGCTACAGAATAAGAACATGAAAGTGTTTGTAGGCCTATATTGTGTTTTGCAGAAAAAACTAAAAGCATAATAAGACGTTTCAGAAATAAAAACATTTTACCCTAAACGTCTATAGCTAGCCTCGTTTTCACAATTTTCAATGAATATTTTAGTGTCTATTTTAACATCGCTTACCTCGGGTATTTGATAATTGTTAACTCTGGGTTTAAATTTGATTTTGATAAACAGCTCTTATTCTATATTAGATGACCTTGAGCGGATGTTATGATCAATACTCTCAGCAGATGGCACTATAATGCTAGTATTGCACAGAAGACAAACGCGCGCTCGAGTCTCGCTCTCGAGAGATATACGACCCCTTTCTCCTCACTATAGCTACTGCTGCTCAGTGATTTGAACACACACACACTGACACACACGAACGAGCGCATTTGCCCAACCTCTGCCTCCCTCTCTCAGTGTATAGGCAGAGGAAGCGCGTCAGTTCAGATTTAGTGCCGCAGTTTATCTACACTATACATCTCCACACTGAAGTTGCGGGAAAGACACGGGAGCATTTGCTCTGTTTTTGAGCTACTTTTTGCGCGTCCACACATTTTATGAATGTGAGGATATCAGTTAAATAATCTGAACTGAAAGCTGCAAGTTAAGTTGTCGATCTATGGAGCGATGAACGCGTGGAAACCTAAGACACCCTTCTAGCGTGTTTATTCTAACTATTGTGGATCGAGCATCATGTCTGCGATCAGACGAAAATTTGGCGAAGATTATCAAGTGGTGAACACCAACCGGGCCATGTCCTTTTCTGCCCCGGCCAAAAGAAAGCGCCAGCGGTTCGTGGAGAAAAACGGGCGCTGCAACGTCCAGCACGGTAACCTTGGCGGGGAGACCAGCAGGTACATCTCCGACCTCTTCACCACGCTCGTGGACCTGAAGTGGCGCTGGAACCTGCTCATTTTCCTCTTAACGTACACGGTCGCGTGGCTCATCATGGCATCTATGTGGTGGATCATCGCGTACATCCGTGGGGACCTAGGTCACGGCCACGACGACTCGTACACGCCGTGCGTCGCCAACGTTTACAACTTTCCCTCCGCTTTTCTGTTCTTCATCGAGACTGAGGCGACTATAGGCTACGGGTACAGATATATAACGGAGAAGTGCCCGGAGGGCATCATACTTTTCCTGTTCCAGTCGCTGCTGGGCTCGATCGTGGACGCGTTTCTCATCGGTTGTATGTTCATTAAGATGTCTCAGCCCAAGAAACGCGCAGAGACGCTCATGTTCAGCCAGGACGCGGTCATCTCACAACGGGACGGGAAGCTCTGCCTCATGTTTAGGATAGGGAATCTCAGGAATAGCCACATGGTGTCGGCGCAGATCAGGTGCAAGCTCATCAAGGTAGCGCTTTCTGTGGCAAATACCTACCGAAATATCAATAGAGCCCATGTGGATGGTGTGATGTGTGTGTTTTAAGAGCACAAAGCCGCATATTGCAACAATGCTGTAGGCTATAGGAAAAGATCCGGCGAAAAAAATAGTTACTGGCGTTCTGGTTAATGTAGGCTTAACTGGTCCTCTCTGGGAAGAGCAATATTTTGAAGCTTCTAGTGACATATAGGGAGGAAGCTCGCATCGATTTTAAGCAAAGCTCGTCATACTGTAAATGTGGCCGTTGCTTTTTTGCACCCCTAATGTAATTCAATTCGATCTCAACAGTCTCTGATTTGCATAGAAATCGTGTTTGCTCTCAGAGCAAAGAGCTGTGGCGTGCATAAATTAATAGGACACATTTCCTTTCTGGGAATATTCATAATATGTATTCCCATGGGAAGCCTTGCGATAAGAGTGCTTATTGGAGACATTTCCTTCTGTTCTATAAACTGTAAGTAAGCTATTAGATCCTTTTTTTTTTAACGAGCAGATTAGGCTACCTTTGAAATGCAGCGCAAAATTGCACGGTAACACTTTGTAAGGTCCAAGGTCACATTGCGTGAACATTGAAAGGGCAGAGATGTTCTTGTGGTGCTTAAAACACACACACACACACACACACACACACACACACACACACACACACACACACACACACACACACACACACACACACACACTCTCTCTCACTCTCTCACTCTCTCACTTCACACGTCTTAAGCAAATAGGCTACTTAAAAAAATAATAAAGTTGTCTCGCCCATCCTTTGCCATATGTCATCCTTTATCTCTATTTGAAATTGATTTAAATATAAAACATATAATAAAAAACAAATATAAAAAAGATAAATAGAAGAATCTGAATTTGGACACTTTAATGCATATTTCGGTTTTGTTTTTCAGTAAAAAAAAATCTAGGCCTACTATTTGCCATAGAAAATTGATGACATTGGAAATTAAAATATTAACTTGTTTTCAAAGAATATATATTTAACTAGAAAAAAAGTTTGATTAGACAAACTTTTAGTTGGCTTGAGAAAGCCGGACCAGAGAGTTTGAAAAAGTTTTAAGTAGTTTGAAGTCGGTTAGTTAGTTAGTTAGTAAGAATTACTAGTTATAATTAGTTAGAAAGAAAGATTAGAAAGAAAGAAAGAAAGAAAGAAAGAAAGAAAGATTAGTTAGAAAGAAAGATAGATAGATAGATAAAGTTAGAAAGAAAGATAGATTAGTTAGAAAGAAATATAGATAGATTAGTTAGAAAGAAAGATAGATAGATTAGTTAGACAGAAAAATAGATAGATTAGTTAGAAAGAAAGAAAGATAGATTAGTTAGAAAGAAAGATAGATTAGTTAGAAAAAAGATGGATAGATTAGTTAGAAAGATAAATAGATTAGAAAGAAAGATTCGTTAGAAAGAAAGAAAAGTTAGAAAGAAATAAAGAAAGATTAGTTAGAAAGAAAGATAGATAGATTAGTTAGAAAGAAAGATAGATAGATTAATAAAAAGAAAGAAAGATTAGTTAGAAAGAAATAAAGATTAGTTAGAAAGACAGATGGATTTGTTAGAAAAAAGAAAGATTAGTTAGAAAGAAAGATAGATAGATTAGTTAGAAAAAAGATGGATTAGTTATAAAGAAAGAAAGAAAGAAAGAAAGAGAAAAAAGATAGATTAGAAAGAAAGAAAGAAAGATTAGTTAGAAAGAGAGATTAGTAAGAAATATATATTAGTTAGAAAGAAAGAAAGATATATTAGTTAGAAAGAAAGAAAGATATAATAGTTAGAAAGAAAGAAAGATATATTAGTTAGAAAGAAAGATAGATTGGTTAGAAAGAAAGATAGATTAGTTAAAAAGAAAGAAAGATTATTTAGAAAGAAATAGATTAGTTAGAAAGATGGATTTGTTAGAAAAAAGAAATATTAGTTAGAAAGAAAGATAGATAGATTAGTTAGAAAGAAAGAAAGAAAGAAAGAAAGAAAGAAAGATGGATTAGTTAGAAAGAAAGATTAGTAAGAAAGAAAGAGAAAGAAAGATAGCTTAGTTAGAAAGAAAGAAAGATTAAGTAGAAAGAAAGAAAGAAAGAAAGAAAGAAAGAAAGAAAGAAAGAAAGAAAGAAAGAAAAAGAAAGAAAGAAAAATTAGTTAGAAAGAAGGAAAGAGATTAGTTAGAAAAAAGATTAGATAGATAGATAGATAGATAGATAGATAGATAGATAGATAGATAGATAGATAGATAGATAGATAGATAGATAGATAGATAAAGTTAATTAGTACATATAGAATGGTTGTTTAATTGAGTCTAGGGCTTCAGGGAGTTTAGATTTGAGTTTGTGTTGTACACTACTGGGCCACCGTAGCCTTGGCTCAATTTGAACTGTTGCAATGAAAGTCAATGGGATTTTTATGGTTTTTAATATTAATTTTTAAGAAAACTGAAAGTCAAATCAGTCTGAAAAGATATAGCAACTCGAGTCAGAACAGTCTGAAGGTCTGACTGGAGTTTGTAGAGTTAAAACTCTAGGAGGAGTTAGAGTCAGAAAATTTAGGTTAAGAAAAATAATAATAATAATAAGTTTAAATAGGATTTCAGTAAGTTGGCTTTCACAAGCCAACTTAATTATGTTTTACCCTAAAATTAAATTGTTTAATTATTTGCAAATTTTGTGTCTTTTTAAGTGAGGTGTATGCTTAAAATCAAAAACAAGTCTTATTTTAACAGTTTGACTTTTACTGGAAAACAAACAATTATAATTAAATATTCTTTTTCACACCGGACAATCTCCATATGACAGATTTCACCAGCGCTTCCTCAGTGAGAATTATAAAAGAGTTAGTGAGCATGGGGACAGGGCAAAGAAAATATGAGCTCATGGAATTGTTACAAGAAAGACTCTAAGACAAGACTGATCAGAGCAGAAAGGAGTAGAAGTGTAGAGGAGGGCTTTTGTGCTGTGTTCTTAACGAATAGCATGATTGACACATGGCTCTCACCACTCCACAGCAGGTGCAATGCAGTGAGCACAGGATGACGGACTTCATAAGCTTTCCTCCCTTCTGTTCCGCCCTTTGTCTGTAAATGTTGTAACGTTAGGGGGAAAAAACAGCAGCCCATCTATTATTCTCAGAGTGACCTGCAGTGTAAGCACTCTGTCCTGCCTCTAAAATTTACAGTCTCTTTTGCTTTCTTTTACTGTTTTCTAATGTCTGAGAAGAGACAGGCTGTCTTAAGAACACCTCAAGAAGATAAATATCAACTTTATGGAAATTAAACTATTTCCAAACAGTCATTGAAATTTGCAATTAAAGTTCTCCCTCAGGTCAAAGAAGTTCATTTGAGGTGCATGCAACACAAAAAAAAACCCATCTCTTGGACTCATCTGTCTAAATTGGCAACTCCATGCTGTGCCCCGTGAGCTTTGATGTGTTTCTTTCTACGGATATTTGAAGGAAAATCCTATTAAGTTTTGTACGGGAAGACGATGGTGAAATCAAACAGCGCCAGAGTTCCATGGTTAGAATGGCGGAGCTTTATAGCATCTCACTCAGGCAGAGGGATTTGACAGGAGTGATTAAATATCACCAGGTACTTCATGCTGGCGACGAGCTGTGAGGAAGGGAATATTAGTCTCATATAGCTCCTTACCCCTGAACTTCAGCTTCTCCTGAACTCCAGGGAACTGTCTTACTTCCTTTGGCAGCCTCTCTTTGAAAAAAGGCATGTTAAACGTGTGTTGTCGTAGCCTTACCGTAGCCTAATTTTGTTTTCTGTGTGAACTCTTTCAGTTTCTGCAAAATTTGACGAGACTTCAGTAGCTTTAGTCTTGGCTATGAGTTTGTGTGGTAGTCTTCTAAAGTTAAACATTTGCATCTTTTCTGGACAGAATATCTGTCACAATAATGAGATTTTTTTTTAATGTTTAAAATTGTATTTGCAAGCAAAAAAAAAAGTAAAAAGATCTTAAAAATTACAATGATGACATTCTGATGTGTGTTTTTGGTTCGCACACATGTGGGATGTGCAATCCACACTAGTCAGCAGATATTTATATAATTTATCTCCGCTACCTTTATCACACCAGCAGATGAAACATTGTGTTCCTCTTTGGTTTTGTACTTGTTTAACTGTGCTGTTATGTGTGGGTGTGGCCTGGTTAAACCCTACATTATGGGGATAAAATGTCATGTCAAATGTCATCAAAATGACATTTTCTTGAGGAAAACAGCATGTAAATAAATAAAAAGTGATGTTTTTTGAAAATGTAAAAATGCAGAAAGTTTTCTGTAATGGGTAGGTTTATGGGTAGGGTTAGTGTAAGGGGATAGAATATACAGTTTGTACAGTATAAAAATCATTATGTCTATGGAAAGTCCCCATAAAACATGGAAAAAAACAACAACGTGTGTGTGTGTGTGTGTGTGTGTGTGTGTGTGTGTGTGTGTGTGTGTGTGTGTGTGTGTGAGACAGTGGCATTGCATCTACTTGTGAAAGCTCAGACTCTTTTCCTGGGATTTGGAGCTCTCAGTCTGTTCACCATCTGTGTCCTTTCGGCACAGGCAGCCAAACCCGCTGACTTCACTGCCAATCTCTAATGTTAATATGGAAACAAGGCTATGTGTAAAGGTAGATTAACAAACCCTGGTTGTGGACTGAAGATGCCCTTTAAAAGGTTTTGTTATGCATGTAGATATCTGTCCATATTAGAAATAAAGACCAGTGGTCCGTTTCATGTAATTTTGCACAGCTTTGTCTGCGAGTGGGTAGTTGACATGTCACACTACAGGACAGCAGTCACTGTTATATTATACTTAAACTAAAAATCTTTTAAACAGCACTGCAATATTATGCATTCAGTTTTAAGACCTCATACATGGAATATTTGTTGTCTTCAAATATTGATACATTTAATTTAAATAATTGTATTTAAGCTTAAAGACATTTGCCGGCCAGATGGTCTCCTGACCAGTTGAAAAATGCCCATCAACCTGCAATATTTGGGCAATTGCATCATGCAAACTGTGTATTGATTTTTGGAGTGTGTTTGTGCTGTTACCTGATTTGTAGAATTCCTTCAATGAATGCAGGGCTACAAAAGCACAGGCAGCATGTGCAAATAAACATCACTATTAACGGGCACAATTAATTCTTAGTTCACCCCTGAGCACCACATGTGGGACCTTTATCTGAAAAAGCATGAGTGAATGCCAATTAATGTGAAAAAGGTGAATGCCAAGATTAAATGTAATAGTACAAATGCTAGTACAGTATATGAAAGAGAAATTGTGAATGTGTCAATGTCCTAACCGCTTATCTCACCCTGTGTTTGCTTTAGTCTCGTCAAACCCCTGAGGGAGAGTTTCTACCATTGGATCAGCGGGAATTGGATGTAGGATTTGGAACGGGTGCTGACCAACTCTTTCTTGTCTCACCCCTCACAATATGTCATGAGATCAATTCTAATAGCCCATTTTTCGACTTGTCTCAGCGTTCCCTCATGAACGAGCAGTTTGAGATTGTCGTCATCCTAGAAGGCATTGTGGAAACTACAGGTTAGTATCATACATTATCAGTATCATACATTCTCAGAAAAAAAGTGTTCTGAGAAAGAAATACAATATTACTTTCAGCTTGATCCTTTTAACTTGCCATGTTTACTCTTAGTAACAAGCCTTTTTTTCACTTTGCAAGTGGATGTTGCATATAAGATGGGAATTAAATTATACAATACAATAGAACGGCTTTTTCTTGGTCACACTACATCCTGGTGGCACGGCATGGTACACCTTTTTTTTGCACAACAATACGCTGGTAACTGTCTGTTTATTTCTAAATCCAGACAAAGAAATCCTTTTTTTTAAGATCTGAAAGTTTTTCAACATCAGGTTTGCTCTGATTTTGACCTCAAAAACAACAAAGACATGAGCACAACACATGCACACATAAAAAACCCATGTCAGAATAGCAGTAAAAGAGTTAACATGCAGATTTAAATTGGGGTAAATGGGAAAAGTCTAAGTTGTACATTTAAAATACCAAAATGTCAAGCCATTTTTTTTTAGCATTCTGTCAATTTCTTTCCATTGCTTCCAGTCATCATACCTCTAAATAAATTTTTTTCATCTTTTTTTCTTTTTGAATGAGGTCCATTTTATGGTCCATTTCTTTTTTAAAAAAGAAAAAGAAAAACTGAATCAAGCCTTTTTAAACATTGCTTTCTGGGTTCATGACCAATGGCTTGTTTTATATTCATCTATTCAGTTTATGTCTCTCCAATGTAATATAAATCTATGGCTTCCCTTTCAGGCATGACGTGCCAGGCACGAACATCTTACACAGAGGATGAAGTGCTGTGGGGTCACCGCTTCCTACCCGTCATGTCTCTGGAGGAGGGATTCTTCAGGGTGGACTACTCTCAGTTCCATAACACATTTGAGGTTACCACTCCTCCATATAGTGTGAAGGAGCAGGATGAGAAGTCCTCCTTGCCCTCCCCCGGTCCTGTTCTCTCCCCTACGTTGCTCGATGGTCGTAGTCGCAGAGAGCGCATCTTCTCCTTTGACGGGGTTCCTCTCACCGAAGAACCCGGGTCCAAATTACCAAGCAATCTCCAGCGTATGACTTCCAAGAATGGAAAAGAGATCCTCAAAACTGGAAGTGCACAGCCGACAGAAAAGGCCTCCAGCACGGGTGACCTGCCCCTCAGGGTGCAGCGGCTCGGATCCCTGGTGGGTCAGGAGGAGGCGGAAAATAACTTCCAGCTCAAACCTCTTAAGATGGGTTCAGAGGACCATACCCGGTCGGCAGGAGAGCTGGAGCATCACAGACTGTTTCCAATCCCTGCTCCGGTCCCAGGCCTGAGCCTCAACCTATTGCCCGCCTCCAGTGGCCGTCCAGAGGACAACCTGCCCCCTAAATTACGCAGAATGAATGCAGACCACTGAATGAGTCTTTACTTTTCACACAGAGAAGAACAGTGAGTCTTAAGGTAGGGACACACCAAACCGACGCCAAAGAACTAGCCCTGATGCATCGCCAAACTGAACAGCCAATCAGAGTTCTCTCTCTCACTGACGGCCCGACGCCGATTCTACCTGTTGAATCGGCCCCCAAAAAACAGACGGCTTCTTAATTACAGCCAACGGTGCGGAACACACCGAAAAAACTAAGTCGGCCGAAGCTTAAAAATGGCCCGACGTTGCCCAATGGCCGACCGACGGCTTGGCGTGTCCCTGGCTTTAGGAGGTAGAGATAGAGATAATTCTCGAATTCATTAATTATTGAATAATATTTATTTAAAAAAGGCCTACAGTATACTGTGATTGCTCTTCTCCATGCTTATGGAAGAGCTGCATCCATTTGGTTAACAATCAAACTCATTGCTTTGCCCTCAATAAAATGAGTATTGTAGACATTCTGAATTCAATTTGAATGAAAAAAAGCTTCAGCTTCTTTTAAATAATTAAGCACCTTTATAGTATGAACACAAAATAACACATGTATTTATTTATGTTATTTATCAAGAATTTATTTTGAGCAATGTTTATTGATACAGTATGTACAGACTTTAAATGTTTAAGGCTTTTTGTCATTTCTGTCAGCAATATATATATATATATATATATATATATATATATACCTTCAAAAGCATATTTATTGCCACCAATGTTAAAAGAAAATCTTGTTATGTGAATTATTTACATCCATCAATACTGAGGTTAAGAAAGAACTGAAATTTTCCGATGGTGAAAATACTGTGTGACAATTGTTGTGCAGTTAAATGAACAATTCTGACTTTTAATAAATTCATTATTTATTTCTACAACAGAGTAAAATAACTTGGAAAGCATTATTTTTGTATTCCTGACCGGCATCTACAAGTACGTTAGTTTTAGTGCCCAGACAGGCAAACCAAGGCATGAAACATTTAGCGTGTAATTGAACCTTTCAATCATGCTATTTGCATTAGGTCCCATCTGTGTTTAGGGCCAGAGACCTGTGCATCCTCTACATCTAACACTACTTATCATCTCCTAGGAAACCTCGTGATCTTTATCTCAGGCAGTGGGAGGAAGTTAAAGTAATTCAATTTGCCTCCAAGAAAGAATAACTGTGTACACACGCACCATGCCATAAACCTGCCATTACTCTTAATTAAATGGACAGAGGTCCTCTCATATTGTTCATTACCCATGCAATTCATTTTTAAGGAAACAGCAGTGGCCAGAGAAGAAGTGAAACAATAGTACAGCTTATCCTGGGGGGTACGCAGCAAGAGCATGCATTTAATCCTCATTAATGCAAACCATAATCAAGAATGATATACAGTACGAAAAAACAACAACAAGCAGACTAATGCAAAGATTTCCTAATTCAATCAGTGTCCTCATAAATCAGTATATATACTGTCTCTGCCGGGAATGGAGATTGGCAAAACGTATTTCAGCATTGGGTAATCAATCTAGTTTACATGATGAATTTTCCAAATTGTGAAAGAAAATGCCTTCTTAATTCAACAAGTTTATTTCATAAACGCAATAACCGAGAGGTCTGGAGTAAATTCTCCAATCACCTGTCCAGGGTCGTGCAGCAGATGACCAGACAAAGTGCTTTTCCATCATGAAGGACTGTATCTGACCCTCGCTCTGATGGAAAGGTTATTTTCCTTCATTTGACTGGGTGCCAAGAGACTCTGCAGTCAGGATTGAGACGGAAACATTGATCGCTGGGCGCCATCACATCACTCTGGACAAATGTTACATCTGAATAATCTCTTCTCTAGAGATGAAGCCGCACAGAAGCATATAAATGTGCTCAGAAAGGAACAGGGAAAACGGGAATCTTGATCACAGAAGTCTGATATCCTGAGTCAGAAGAATATCTTCAACTCAGCTGCTGGTATTGATGGTAAGAGTAAATTTCTTTACAGTATCTTAATGCCTTTCATAGAAAAATGGTGCATCTGAATTAAGGGACTTTATGCTCTATTTTCATGATGTCATCATACACACCCCCATGTCGCTCCAAACCTCTTTCTTTTTTATCTGTGGAATATAAAATAAGATATTTTGAGAAAAATCTCAGTATTATTATTATTTATTTCATACATTGAAAGTCAATGGGCTCCCACTGTTGTTTGGTTCCCAACGTTCTTAAAAATATTTAATTTTCCTTAGATGAAAGTCAGTCATAGGCTACATGCATACATGTTTGTTTAACTATCCCTTTAAGTATGCAGGGATGTGATATTCTGAATATACTATCTGATGATCTGCTATTTTTTATGACCAGTATGTTCTTCGACTACAACCACAAACAGAATTGACTTGAATGAGAAAAAAAGTACAATTTAACTGTCATGTATATAATTAACAGCCTATTTCTCATTTCTACTGCAGAAACAGTGCTTTTCATTGCAGCATTATGTCCACAGTCATGCACTCTATAACACAATTCCAGATGCTCATTAATACATAATGAGCTTAGTAAATTCTCTGTCAAACCAAACCAAAACAGTGCATACCAGCTCAGCATGTGAATAAGCAATAATGAGGATATGCCGTACAGAGAGTAAAAGAAACTGAGCGGAGTATACTATCCATGTTTACCTGCACACTCTTTACACCCCTCAAAGCCCAACAGATGCTCAGTGGAAGCTTTGTTTTTATCTTTCACTAGGCCTGGCTATCTGTCAGAAATTTTTGTAAACTGTGTTTGAAATTCATTCTCTGATGGCCCTTCACGGTGGTTCAAAAACATTCTGTGAAGCGTCTGCAAGTCTATTTCACATCGAGCTTCCTTCGGAAAAGTCAAAGAAATAACCCTGAGCTGTCGCTGGCATATTTACGCTGCAGGCTTGGCCTTTGGAGTTCTGGAGAAAGTGCACGGTCAGCTATGGCCCTGAATCTAAATCAATGAAAACTGCTATGCTTTGGGTTACAACTTCACTTTTGAGAATTTGTCGCTCTATGAAGAAATCCGGCAAGATTGAAAACACTCCATAGCTTTCCATATAATCAGGAGACAACCTGAGTCCTTATTCTTTTGTTAATATGCTGATTTAATAAAAGACTTTAATCAAGTTCTGTGCATTTACATGAGGAAGAAATTAGTCATAAGATTCTGCTGAACTTTAATGACAGGCTGCACTCTGTGGGGGAAAAAAGAAAACGAATTAAAGAGAAAACAATCATTTAAACATGTTTGTTGTCACATGTGCTTCATAAACTCATTTTGAGATTAACAAAGGGAAGCCCATTACTTATTTTAAATGACCACAAATTACTTTTAGCTAGTTAAAGGGGAGCTAGTAGTTCACTCCAGTAAAGGTTTATCAGGGTTCATTTGAAAGTCAATTTCAGCATTTACACAACCTTCAATGACTATTGAACATTTCCACCATAATTGCACAGGAAAACAAATAGACCTAAGTTTAATTTAATGCACACTAACAAACAATGATGTGGTATTTTGTCACAATAAAAAATGTCTATTAATTATAGGCCTTTCAGAAATATTCAAACAGTAAAGATATTGTTGGAAAAAATTATGAAACGATGAAAATGAAAAAATGATGCTAAAAATATGAGACAGCAAAAATATTAAATATAGGGGAAGATGTCCCCCTTAAGAACATTATGTATTTACTTTTAAATTGTAACATATTTAGATAGAAGTTTAGCATGTGCAGGATGATGATGCATCAGCCAATGTCTTATTACAGGAAATAAATAGAAACATTTTCTAATTTAGTAACAAAATGTCATATCTTAAAAGAGGGGTAAGTTAGACCATACATGGGGTAAGAAGCCACTCCTGGATAAACTTTTACAGAATGACTTTTGATATAATTATTATTAAATTAAAATTAAAATTAATAAAAGTTTAGTTATTATAGGAAATAAATTGAGGCATTTGCTAATTAAATTTCAAATATTAAAAGAGGGATAAGATGGGGAGAAGCTCAGGGGAAAACACAGCCATATAACTACGACATAGAACACAGTAAATTGTGGGCTTAAATCATCCTGGTTGCGTATGCAACCCACCAATCCCTGAAGGAGGGAACGGAAGAAGTAGTCGGCGTCGACTGAATGGGGATCACGCTAGGGAGCCAATCCTAAGGTTTATGTTCTGTGCACGTATAACCACAATGAAGCGGACGGACAGAGAAGCCAGGGCTGGGTCTACCTTCTCTGGGGCAGCACTTGCAGGCTCACTACCTGGTCCCTGGTACCTGGACCTTTAGGGAGAGGTAGGAACCTTGGGCACATATCCAGGCCGGGGTCTCAGCTTGTGAGAGTTAGCCAGCCCGAATTCCAGGCACAACTCATTGACCGAAAGCGAGCAAGTCCCTACCCTCTAGTAGAAACCAGGCGAGCAGGAGAACTGTTTCTTAAAACAGAATTTTTAACTCACTGCCTGCAGTGGCTCAGGGGCGGTCTCTGCAGTGCAGGAGCACCAGAGATAATGCCCACAAGAATAAAGAGGGGCGCAAGGGGATTAATTTCCCTTGCTCCCCTCAGGAACCTGACGATCAGGACGTGCTTCCCATGCTACTGCATCATGATGTCCGTCAAAAAATAGAGGCAACATCATTTTGAGGGTGGAGGACACAGCCCTCACTCCAACCCATCTTGCAGGAAAGAGAACACTGAAATGACTGAACGCCTTCAGGATCTCCTCACGGAGAGAAGACTCACTCAACGAATAGGTTCCACTTTTATTTGGCGTAAGCACAACTTCCTATTCAGGGGGTGCTCTCGCAGAAGTGATGGTGACTACCACATAATCCTGCGGTAGCTACCTGAACCTCCGCGTCCAAATTTAGGACCGGCCTGAAACTCACCATGTGTCCGAAGGCGGGTGCCATCATGCCCCGTCCCTGAGGATATTTTCAGGGAAAGTCAGGAAGGGCTGTCGAGGGGAGAACTAGGTCTGGTTGGGCCAATATGGGGCAACTATCAAGACCTGCTCCATTCCTGACCTAGCACAGTACGTGCAAGCGACATGCGCGCACCAGACAGGAGCCTTGCTCAACACTAGGTGTGAAGAATATCACTGAGCTTCAGGAGCATTTCTGCTCAACACCTGAGTGTGATGGAATTCACTGAGCTCAAGGAGCATCCCTGCTCAACACCTGAGTGTGATAAAAATCACTGACTTGAGAAGGCGCCAAGCGACAATGAATTGCATAGCCGCTTCAGAAGGCTCACTGGGAAACGCATTTATGCGGGGCCCCTGGCTCAGCTGAGAGCCTGGCTCAGCTGAGAGCCGCTTCAGAAGGCTCACTGGGAAACGCATTTATGCGGGGCCCCTGGCTCAGCTGAGAGCCTGGCTCAGCTGAGAGCCAGGGACTGTCCAAGGGATGTCCGCTCGGACAGAAAATTACAACTGGCAGAGGAACGAATCCGGAAAGGCAAACAGATGTAACTGTGCATCCCCGAAGTGGTCCCTGCCCAGCTGGACCGCCTGGGGATGGAGTCTCCACTCTCTCTGGCCATAGGCTGTCGTGAGGCTCATTGGCGGTACGATTGAGCAGGCCGGAAGAAAAAATGGAATGAAGCGACCTCAGAAGCTTCTGACTCCAAGGAGGAGGTGACGGGCTTGTAACATGGGATGGAAGCGTAGCACAACGGTCGCAATGTAGACAATGGATGCCAATGCAGTCGGAGGGCCGCCCAGACCTCCGTTACTGCATGCCCTTTGTACGCAGCCCCTCAGCCAGTATTTGATGGACACTCGTTCTAAGGACCGCTGGTCCGGAGAAACAACAGGTCTGTTACGTACTGAGGGTTTGGCAGCAGGCCAGGGTGCTTTCAAACGGAGCGAGCCGCTATGCCACGGTCACCTCGGTACTCGGCCGAAAGACAGTCCTGAAGCGGTATTCATATGGAGGAAGCTGAGCGGCTGCGTCTACCATATTTTCCAGGAGCCTCTGAAGAGCACTAACCATCCACAAACTCATCTTAGAGATGCCGTGGCCGAATCCATCTCCAAACCAGAAAAGAGATCCTCAGTCTGTAGACGAGTTTACTCTTTCCCAGTTGACCTGAGGTACCAACTGGCTATGAGCACTTGAAGGGTAGGACTTTGTACTGATACTTCACAACCCTCGTACGCACAAATACAGGATGGCCTGTGGTGCAGAAGGATAGAGATCTGAAGTCCATGTCTCTCAGGTCCAAAGCTGCAGACCAATCTAGGGGACAGAGCATTTGGAAATGCATCTCTGTGTAACAAATTCCAAAAAAAGGCCCGTTTCAATTAACACAGGACCAAGATGGTCATGAACCACCTCTCTAGGGTACAATGAAGTACGGGCTTATAGAAGCCGGCCTTCAAATCAGCTGGAGGGAGAGGCTACATTGCGTCCTCGCCAGCAGACTGCGATGGGCGCACACAAGACAGGAGCATATTTGCTCAACACCTAGGTGTGATGAATATCACTGAGCTTGGGCGGAAGCCTGTAGCGAAAGGGAATCGCAAGCCGAGTCTGATATAATAGTTTGCCATCTGGACCGGTTTGGTAAGTGTTTTTGGCTTCCACGAACCGGGCCAGGGACCACAGACGTACCCGAGGTGGGGCAGCAAGGTGGAGGACAGGGACCCCGGCTCGGAAGGCCCGAAGGTGGCCCGAAGTAGGGTCTGAGTGTGGTGCACGACACTTACCTGTCTCCACGAGACGGCCAGGGATGCGTGAGAAGGCGGATGACCGGGTCCTCGCACCGCCTCCAGCTGCCTTGCTGGCGAACAAGAGGGGGCTGAGGGGTGCAAGGCTTTGCAGGGTCACACACCGCCTGACTTGCCCTCTTGGGACCCAGGAACAAAGGAATTTGCTCTTTCTTTGAAGTGTGGGTACCTGTCCATGAGTGCCCTGGCCTGATAGACCTATAGCAACGTCATGGCACGCAAAGAGGAGGCGGCTTGCCCACAGGTTTTGAAAGTCCTGCCCGAAAACTCACAGACCTTAGGGGGGAGACAAGGTTCCCCCCAAAAGCAGCGACACCTGTGTCACGACAGACCGCCCCATTTGAGGGATAGCCTCATAACCCTTCATCGCTCCTCCGTCAAGGGTCAGTTTTCAGCAGTAAAAGGTGCCATCCACGGCCTAGTAAGCTCTCCATGCATTTCGGAAAAGAAGGGTACTGGGGCGGCGGGCTCAGAACCAGCACGGCCCGCCCCGAGATACCAATCATCCAACCGAGACTGAACAGGACACGGTGGAGAGTTCCACTCCAGCCTGGCAGCCTTGCCGGCCCATTTCAGCATAGCTAACCATTCTGGATCCAGCTCGGACAACGTTATGCTCCCAGAAGAAGATTACGCAGTCGAGTAATCATCTCCATTGGCTAGCTCACCCTCCGATGCTGCAATCGGCTTCCTGTCCTCTGGGGGAGCCCCGGGCGAAACAACTGGCCCACCCATTACAGATGAACCAGCACGCTACACGGGGGAGTCTAACGGCTGCGGTGGAAGGGAGGAATGAGGAGCCCGCAGGGAATGCTTACCGGGCGAGACATCCAACTCTATCCTCCTATCACCCATCCCACGCGGCACCCGTTGGTGGAATGGCGGGTGGAATGACATCTTGAAAAAGACGCAAACGCACCCGTGTTGCTCTTTCAGGAAATAGGACCCATTACCAGTGCCGGAGCACACAGGGGAATGACCGCGGCAACACTGAACAGAGAACTGAAACAGTGAAGCACTCACTTTTAAGCCCTCTAACCAGCCGTCAACAAGCACAAACAAACAGAATTTTGTTGCTGTTAAAACAGCAGTTGAGAGCTCAAAAGCTTGCGATCACCGCTGCACTCGCGCTGTAGATACCACCAGCACTGGGAGAGTCTTCCAGAAGAACAACGACACACTCGCTCGTTGTAAACAACAGCAATCTACAGAGACATCAAACGATCACTGGTGCGTGCATCCACTTGTGTATTTATACCAGCGCTGCGGAGTGTGTGTGATGTGAGTCATGCACGCCAATTCCATTGGCTCTTTCAATAGCAATCGAAGACGATTGGCTCCCTAGCGTGATCCCCATTCAGTCGACGTCGACTACGTCTGACGTTCTCGACTGAAAGGGAAACACACAGAGACTGTTAAAGTAACCCACAACACCTGGGTGACTCAATTAACAACTATGGCAACTGACTTGGCAATGAGGGACTGTCAAACAGAAAACAATGAAGACTGAACCAAAACTCAAAAGTTAGACAGCTGCATAACCCTGACACATATATTGTAAACTGAATAAATACATTACTTACTTTTCCGTTAAAATCTTCATCATATATCTTCATCATATATCTGAGTCTGAGTGTATGTATTTATTTACCTAAATGTTTTATTTATTAATATATAATTGTATGTGGAGGATGAAGTTCACAAAATATGAACTAGATGTTGACAAATATACAAAACTGCTAGAGAAATGACACATACTGTATGTGTATTTGGACTTGGACCTCAATGGAATTACTGATATTTGGCCCGTGTGACAAAGGTCTCCTATTTTATTGAAAGACTGAGTCAGTCACTGAATGTCTGATTGCTACAATGAAACAGGAACTAAGAATTTTGGGTGTGGGCTGAGTTTGTGTGCATTACAGGTTTGGTGAAGGATCCCCATGATGATGCACTACAGTGAAGGGTTTCTGTGCCAAAGTAATTAAAACCCATTTTATCAGCCCTGTTATTATTCTTCTCTGATGTAGCAGCTTAATTAGCTTCCCTTGCCTAACACTTTCCTAAACACAACAACCAGCTTTTTTCTACACACTCAATCAGGAACTGACATATTAATGACCCTAGTTTTCACCTTTGAAAGAGAAAGTGTGTGTAAACAAACTAGATAATCAGTACTGGTTATTATGTTTACTCCATCACATAAAATCAAAATTAATTTAATCTCTTGTACATTATATTAAAGGCCCACTGAAGTGCCTTGAAACACACAACTTTGTATGATGCGTTGAGGTCATTTCCACTGAAACAGGAAGCTAAGGCGGGACATATTGAAGACTGACTGCCACACACAGACTGCAAGTCGTACTTGACAGCACCATTGAAGTGAATTCCACTATGGAAGCTGATGATACATTGGATTCAATAGTAAAGGTGTGAATAAATTCTGGCCATTTAATTCTTAACCAACCGTTGGAAAACGGAATCAAACTTGCTTCGTGACTTGTCAGCGGTCGCTTTGGCCAGGTGGTATTTATAGCATAGGGGCAGCACGCTTAAGATTCTAAAGAGCATTTTATTGGACAGAAGATGTGATGAGAAGCTGAAGTCCGCGGTGATGTTATAAAAATCTGTGATCCATTTTAGTTGAAGTGAGAGACTTAAGCCGAGTTCAGACTGCACGATTTTCAAAGTAGTTGGGTCACTGTTCTTTTCACACAGCGTGACTATCTGGGGTAACATTCAGTTGCTGCTGTGTTCACACTGAACGATGGATCGGCGACAAGAGGTTTCACACTGCATGACTTTACAAAAGAAAGAATCGCCGACAACTTCTGTCTGGTCCGCAAACTACGTTTCACAACCAAACACACGCGAGAAATGATAAGGAAATAACGCAAGATCACGCGTGCATGAGACTCAAATTGTTATTAAAAATTATAGCCTGCAAGAAGCTTGCGATCCCAATTGTCTTTGAGCTGATTTGCAGCGAAAAAGGAGAAAATAAAAACAGATTATGCAGGAGGAAATGGTTAGGGAGACGAGAGCAAGGATTGTGTGTTCTGCAAAGAGAGTTGGGGGTAAAACAATTATTTTGCAATGTGCTGCTGGTCAAGCAAATGTGTAGGCTACTTTGTTTCTGTTTGATATTATTGTAAATATATCTATTAAAATACTGATATTCTGGTCTATAACTACTCCCTGAACATCCTGCTGTCCTGTTTCTTGCTCTCTCATTGGCTGTTGGTCATCGCCGATGTAGTTTTCAGTCAGAACACTTTTCACACAGCAGGATTTTGAATCGCCGACAGGTACAGATATTTAGCATGCCAAATATCTCACAGGCGTCGGCGACTCGTCTGCGATTCTCTCAGATCGAGTCTTTGCTCATCACACTGCGTGATTGTCACTCGCGTGAACGAGCACCGATTTTCCTGTGATTTCGGGCATTTGTCTGCGATATCTCAAAACCTGTCGGTAAGCCAAAATCGGGGCTAAAATCATGCAGTCTGACTCGGCTTAAGTTTTGCATGCTTATATCTCCTAAATGTGAATTTTGTCATTGTTTTGGAACACATCAGCTTATTTATAGCCTTAAGGCTAAATGTTACGGTCAACATGCAACATGGAGTGCCCTTGAGAGACACCCGAGGGCACTACACAACAGACTATTGTTATTCCCTCACAAACTATATTTCCCATAACTCACTGCCCGGACTCATCATCAGTTTTCACCTGTGTCTCATTCTCTTGTTTGCTCACCCTATATAAGCCTGGTTCTTTCTGTCATTCCCTGCAAAGTCTTGTTTAGTGTTACACTGCAATTCTGTGCTTTCTCCCTGGTTTCATGTCTCTTGGTTTTGGATTTCTTGCCTGTTTTGTGGATTACTCTTTTGCCCGTGTTCCCTGCCTTATTGTGTTTGTTTGTATGGACTGCCTGCCTGTACTTGACTTTTTGCCTGTGTTTGATTATGTCTTTGGATTACCCTGTTCAATAAAACTACATTTGAATCCTCCACCTTCGTTTCTCAGAGCAGTTCGTAACATATTCATAGTAAAAGCTAAAAAACATCTCAGGTTCCAACTGTACACTCAGGTGAACCCTAGTTCAACCAGAAAGACTCGGGAGAATAAATACTGTAACAATAAATACATTTATTGATAACCCAGCAAGCAATAAAGTTCTTTGGCGTAGGCCCCGTCCATAGCTCGCAATCCGAGGGTCCTGACTCTGCATTTCCTGCCTGAAGACGAAGGCAGGGGCGCACCCGACCCCACGGGAGGTATAGGAAGGGACCATCCTGGTGGTGGTGGGGAGGTTGGAAGGGAAGGAACCATATTGGAGGTGGTGGGGAGGATGGAGGTCAATGGAAGCGTTAGCATCTGCGAACTCAAACACATGTAAGTACCGGTCTTTTAAACCGTAAGTATTAGGCGCGATTGGATAGATGAGAAGGTAATTAGTGACGCAACAATTGAGTCTTCCTGGCCGAACTTACGCTAAAGCTTCCATTTCAACCAGAAAGACTCGGGAGGATACACACTGTAACAATAAATACATTTATTGATAACCCAGCAAGCAATAAAGTTCTTTGGTGTAGGCCCCGTCCATAGCTCGCAATCCGAGGGTCCTGACTCTGCATTTCCTGCCTGAAGACGAAGGCAGGGGCGCAGCCGACCCCCAAAAATAGGTGGAAGATAATTCCACTGGACGAACCCCACCCCCAAAGAACGAAAAAGAAAAAGTATACCCACCAGCCGTATATTATGTAGTCCTAGAATAGAAGAGAGAAAAAGAGTTAGCAAACAGCTGGTAGACATGGATGTATCAAATTCCATGGATAGTAGGATATTATAGAGTTCCATCGATATCGTCGTGGGAACAGTAACTCTACAATCTAAAAGTGGAGCATGCTTTATTTTCTATGAAAGATACTTTTCTGCTGCTGAATTACATGATACATTTACGCATTTGCTGACTCTTTATTTATTGATTTATTTTAAACGAAGTGCCGCACTGAGAAGAGGCCACGATGAGCCACATAAAAACGAGGCCACACTGAGCCACATAGACAAGGCCACGATGAGACACATAAAAACGAGGCCACGCTGAGCCACATAGTCAAGTCAAGTCAAGTCAAGTGTATTTATATAGCGCTTTTCACAATATAAATTGCATCAAAGCAGCTTCACAATATCAATCAAATAACATAACAATGTTTGTTTCTTAGTGGAAAAAAAACATCCACGTTTGGTAGGGCTGATCAATGGTATTAATGCTTGGTTAATTAATTTGAATATCCCCAACTGAGCAAGCCAAAGGCAACAGTGGCAAGGAACCGAAAAACTCCATCAAGTGACCTACTGGTGTCCTAAAACTCCATCAGGTGACCTAATGGAGAGAAAAAGAAGAAAAAAAACTTGGGAGAACCCAGGCTCAGTCGGGCGCCAGTTCTCCTCTGGCGTTTATGAACTAGAGGCCGGATTTACAGTAACTGTAATTTGATAAAGAATTTTGTTTTATTTTATCACTTCGGGGTGGGTACGCGAACCGGAATCACAACGTTTTATCTGTAGAGTGGGAAAGGGATCCTCCATAGGGAGCGGCTAGTTGGCACTTCAGCACTGCGTTGTCATCGGGTCCAGGCAAAGCTCCTAGTCAGATCTGGATACGGCCTGGATCCGGTAGGCTGCGGGAAAACCTCGGGATAAACAAAGACACTAAAATTAGCGTAGATGCCATTCTTCTTATGATGATGTAACGAGTACATCAAGATTTAAGGGAAGTGTTCCCAGTTCCGGCTGACCTAATCTATGCAGCCTAACATTGACTTATATAAGTCTATAATATATTATGTGTATGCTAGGTCAAAGAGATGTGTTTTTAGTCTAGCTTTGAACTGACAGAGTGTGTCTGCTTCCCGGACAATGGTAGGAAGACTGTTCCAAAGTTTTGGTGCTAAATAGGAAAAGGATCTACCGCCAGCAGTCGATTTTGATATTCTAGGTATTATCAACTGGCCCGAATTTTGAGATCGCAATAGACGTGAAGGACTATAATGCGTTAAGAGCTCGCTCAAGTACTGCGGAGCTAAACCATTTAGTGCTTTGTAAGTAATCAACAATATTTTAAAATTTATACGATGTTTAATAGGCAGCCAATGCAGTGTTGACAGAACCGGGCTAATATGGTCATATTTCCTGGTTCTAGTAAGAACTCGAGCTGCAGCGTTTTGGACCAGCTGTAGTTTATTTATTAAGCGTGCAGGGCAACCACCCAGTAGAGCATTACAATAATCTAGTCTTGATGTCATGAAAGCATGAACTAATTGTTCCGCATTTGTTAATGAGAGCATATGTCGTAATTTAGATATATTTTTAAGATGGAAAAATGCGGTTTTACAGATACTAGACACGTGACTTTCAAATGAAAGATTGCTATCAAAGAGCACACCCAGGTTCCTAACCGACGACGAAGACTTAACAGAGCAGCCATCAAGTGTTAGAGAGTATTCTAGGTTATTACGTGTGGAAGTTTTTTGTCCAATAATTAGAATCTCTGTTTTTTCAGAGTTTAGTAGTAGGAAATTACTAGTCATCCAATTTTTAAATCAGCTATGCATTCCGTTAATTTTGCGAATTGGTAAGTTTCGTTAGGTTTTGAAGAAATATACAGCTGAGGATCATCGGCATAACAGTGAAAGCTAATTCCATGTTTCCTAATGATATGTCCTAATGGTAGCATGTACAGAGTGAACAGCAGCGGTCCTAGTACTGAGCCTTGTGGTACGCCATACTGAACTTGTGATCGATAAGACATCTCTTCATTTACTGCTACAAACTGATAACGGTCAGATAAGTATGATTTAAACCATGCTAGTGCAATTCCACTAATGCCAACATAGTTTTCTAGTCTATTTAAAAGAATGTTGTGGTCAATTGTGTCAAATGCAGCACTAAGATCAAGTACTACTAATAGAGAGATACAACCACGATCGGATGATAAAAGTAAATCATTTGTAACTCTAATGAGAGCTGTCTCAGTACTATGGTGCGGTCTAAATCCTGACTGAAAATCCTCGCAGATATCATTTCTTTCAAGAAAGGAACACAGTTGTGAGGATACTGCTTTTTCTAATATCTTTGACATAAAAGGCAGATTTGAGATCGGCCTATAATTGACTAATTCTGAAGGATCAAGTTGCGTTTTTTTAACAAGTGGTTTTATCATAGCCAGCTTAAAGGTTTTTGGTACGTATCCTAGAGACAAAGACGAATTAATGATATTAAGAAGAGGATCTATGATCTCTGGAAGCATCTCTTTCAATAGCTTAGTCGGTATAAGGTCTAACATACAAGTTGTCGATTTAGATGAATTAACGAGTTTGCAGAATTCTTCCTCTCCTATAGCAACAAATGAATAAAATTTTTCCTCAGGGAGACTACAATGCACTCCCTGATGCGATACTGTAGTAGATGGTTGCATAGTTATCATTTTGTCCCTGATATTATCAATCTTATAAGTGAAGAAGTTCATAAAGTCATTACTGTGTTGGCCTGAAACTTCTGTGCTTGAAGCTTTCTTTTTCGTTAGTTTAGCCACTGTTTCAAATAAATACCTAGGATTATGTTTATTTTCTTCTAATAGGGTTGAAAAATAAGCAGATCTAGCAGCTTTTAAAACCTCTCTGTAAGCAATCAAGCTCTCTTTCCATGAAATCCGAAATACCTCTAGTTTTGTTTTCTTCAAGTTGCGCTCCATTTTTCTGGCTGCTCTCTTAAGGGCCTGAGTGTGCTCGTTGTACCACGGCGTTGGACTATTTTCTTTAATGTTCTTTAAGCGCAACGGTGCAACTGCGTCTAAAGTGCTGGAAAAGAGAGAGTTAAAAGTTTCTGTTGCAATATCAAGTTCTTCTAAGCTATCTGGGATGCTGAGATGATGAAACTGATTAGGGTTAAAGCAATCTTTAGTGGTAGAAGTTATAGGTCTAACATATTTATAACACGGAGTCGGCTTTGCAGCCTTGGCTAAATGTAATTTACATGAGACTAGATAATGGTCTGAGATGTCATCGCTCTGCTGCAGAATTTCAACGGCATCAACATCTATTCCATGTGATAATATTAGATCTAGAGTATGATTACGACAATGAGTGGGTCCTGACACGTGTTATCTAACTCCAATTGAGTTTACAATGTCTTTAAGTGCCAATCCCAATGCATCTTTTTCATTATCTACATGTATATTAAAATCACCAACAATTAGTACTTTATCGTTAGCCAATACTAATTCTTATAGAAAGTATTATCCGCAAATTCTTTGATAAAATCTTTATGGTGCCCTGGTGGCCTGTATACAGTAGCCAGCAGAAATCTCAAACGTGATTTATCGTTTACACTATATATTTTTACATTAAGCACCAACACTTCAAAAGAAGTATATTTAAAAATAGATTTCTTAGTGGTTTTGAAAATATTACTATAAATTACAGCAACACCTCCCCCCTTTGCGTTTTAGACGAGGTTCATGTTTATAACAGTAATCTTGTGGGGTTGACTCATTTAAAGTAATGTAATCGTTTGGTTTTAGCCAGGTTTCTGTCAAACACAGCACATCTAGATTATAATCTGAAATCATATCATTAACTATGAGCGATTTTGAAGTAAGGGATCGAATATTCAGCAACCCAAGCTTTATCATTTGTTCATCTGTATTATATCTGTTTTTTATTTGTTGAACATCAATTAAATTTGTTACCTGACGTTTTTTGGATTTCCAAATTCGGGGAACAGACACAGTCTCTATATGATGATATCTAGGTGAAAGAGGCTCTATGTGATGGGATTTATCTGACCTTGGTGACGTGAGGCCACTAGCAGACGGTCGGTTTAGCCAGTCTGTCTGCTTCTTGACCTGAGCCCCAGATTGTCATGTTTTAGCTCTAAGACTATGTGCCATATTACTAGAGAGAAGAGCAGCACCATCCCAGGAGGGATGAACACCATCTCTTTTCAACAGGTCAGGCTTGCCCCAAAAACTTTTCCAATTGTCTATGAATTCTATATTATTCAACGGACACCACTTAGACAACCAACCATTGAGTGAGGCCAATCTGCTAACTATCTCATCACTCCTGCGAACAGGAAGGGGGCCAGAGAAAACTACAGTGCCTGACATCGTACTTGCGAGTTTACACACCTCTTTAATATTAATTTTGGTGATCTCCGACTGACGGAGTCGAACATCATTAGTGCCTACATGAACAATGATCTTAGAGAATTTACGATTAGCATTAGCCAGCACTTTTAAATTTGCTTTGATGTCAGGCGCTCTGGCTCCCGGCAAACATGTGACTATGGTGGCTGGTGTCTCTATTTTCACGTTCCGTGTGATTGAATCACCAATTACCAGGGCACAATCAACAGAATTCTCAGTGGGTGTTTCACTGAGTGGGGCAAATCGATTTGTTATGGTAATCGGAACGGAAGAGTGGTTTTTTAATCCGGGACTAGAGCGATCTCTCACGGTCAGCCATCTGCCCTGCTGCGTGGGCTCTACTTCAGCCGGAACCGAATCATTTACAGAGTTCACTATGCTAGGCGCATCCAAAAAAGTATCTAAAGCTCTAGTACTATCCTTACTATCCTCAATTAAAGTTTGGATGCGTGTCTCTAGCTCTGAAATCTTCTCCGTCAGCCTGACTGTCTCCTTGCATTTATCACAAATAAATCCTATATTGCCATCGGAGAAGGCTATACTAAACATATGACATGTGACACAGGTGACAATAACAGGACAAGACATTACTCACCGTTTGTGTTGACTGATTCTTACCTGGGCTTTTATGAACTCAAAGGCGCGGGCGCGCGAGAGAAAATAAATAATAAATAAATGAGCGCGGGTGGCGCGTAAACACTAGCGTGCGGTGCTAACAATAACGGAAGCTAGCGATGTAAGGTTAATCTGAGATGGTGGGTAAACTATATTTAGTAATATAAACAACTAGAAATGATAGTAAATGATGGTTCAAAACAGAAAGAAATACGAAGCTAATACGAGGCGTAGATCTTACAGCCTCGACGCAAACAAACTCACAGCAGGCAGGAAGGCAGACAGGAGCAATCGATCAGTGAACAGCAGATCTTTCAAGATCCAAGACATAGACGAGGCCACGCTGAGCCACATAAAAACGAGGCCACGCTGAGCCACATAGACAAGGCCAGGCTGAGCCATATAGACAAGGCCACGATGAGCCACATAAAAACGAGGCCACGCTGAGCCACATAAAAACGAGGCCACGCTGAGCCACATAAAAACGAGGCCACGCTGAGCCACATGAAAACGATGCCACGCTGAGCCACATAGACAAGGTTCGCTGAGCCACTAGGCTGCAAGAGCTGCGCATAAACTGAACGTGCATAGAAAAGCCACTAGGCTTCGCAAAGCAGGCCCCCTAAGGACCGTATAGCCGGCGATAGCGCGAGGCGAATTATTCAAGCTGAGACTATCACCAGATAGATAAAGCATACACCACCACCAGTAATTGCATAGGAATTTACCTGAATCGTTACTGCAATGCTTGCTGAGCTTCGAGAATGATCTTTAGATCGGGTCTTATTTAACTCTAATGCAGAGGAAGACAATCTGCCCAGGATCTTAATAGCTGAAGTGGAAAGTCACGATCAGCTGCTGTAGTGTCTTCCCAGATCCTGAAGGGATGACCAATATACTGAGAGGGAGTTAGACTGCAGCTATTGAGGACAGAACTGACGAATCCTGAACCAGGTTAAAGAGTAGTGCTCCGTTAGTTATGAGAATTTAATCCCAATTTATAAATATATAATGTGATGCAAAGCCTTTATAGTCATTCTTAGAAGGAATTAGGTAAGGAACGTAATTAGAAAAGACCATGGGAGTATTTAGCACCTGGAGTGAATCCTCTGGATGCATGAGCCATGAACGCTGTAACAGACAGCTATAATCTGAATAAAAATAAGAAAGAGACCACTGCAGACAGAGGTAATCAAAAGGGGTTGAGTGGATTTTGCTTTCTGACTTGGAGTGTAATGCTGGTGTTTTAAGCATAACCAACATCTGCAAGGTTAAACACTCAAAGTTCAAACAGTGGAAGAATTCATTTGAGAATTGCTTTTTAAAGAATACAACAGCGCTGGAAGGAGCTAGTGACATTCCTCCTGGGTTAGTGCATCACGGCCTAAATTTAATTGATCCTGCCAGACATGGACATGATATTGAGACAGAATAACCTTACCGGTGATGACTAGAGATAACTACGCATGAGCTACATAATCCATCAACAACCATCTGGAATGTTGACTATGTCGATGCTTCTTGAGGCTCCATCTTATGCGATTCCGGTTGAACAAGTGAAAGTTAAAATGTCGGTGATAGGTAATCAAAGCTGCAAACGAGCTGTTGAAACTCCGATCCCTGTGCCGGAAGCAGCAGCCCTAACACATCCAAATGTGAAGACAAAATAATATGCTTACTCACCCTCGAAATGACCATTACTACTCAATTATCTTTGAGGCATTCTGGGCAAAACCCTGCATACCCATACATATCCTGCAAAAGAAAGGGGCACATATTTTTTATTTTACTTATTTTATTTTATTTTATTATTATTATTATTATTTAATATATATAACAATGTGATTGTCGGCCATTTATCAGAGGTTTATTATGCCTTAAGGAAACAAAGAGAAGGTACGGGGAACAGACTTGAAAAATTAGGATTAAAATACTTGCGTGAATTTGAATGCCTGCGAGCAAACTATGAATGGAAGGAATATTAAATTTCAATTTTCATAATTGTATAAAAGAAAGGAACAGCGAGCCATGATCAGGATGTGAAAGAGGAATCTAAGTGATAATTGATCTGTTGACTCTTGAGCGTGGAATCTTTTTTTTTTTCAGTTGTGCAGCAAATGTCTGCCATAGCTCCCAAGTTGCTCTTTGCAGAAATAACCCCATTCATGGCTGGAAGACACTGGCCACAACAGTTGAGAATCTTGAATAAATGGTGCATAGACATGTAAATCACACAGTTGAGCAAGACAATGTCACTCGAGTCTCCATCACTGATTAGTCTAATATGACTGTTGAGCTAGTTTTTTGGCCAAGTATGTGCAACTTTGACCGGCGCCACAACTCCTTGATCCTTTAGTCTGAATTTCTCTGTACATTAATGTGAAAATACCCCTCACATAAATGATTCCTATAACACATATCAGCAGATTAAGTAGCCACCAGAAAGTTGAGTATTACATCGATTATACACGTTTCCAATGTTATAGATCTAATTTGAAGTATAAAGTGACTTTATGAATTCAAAATAGCCTAATAATTTACACCAGTGATATGTAAATTACTGCCATTCTAGTCCACTGCAGTATATGCACAACAGCCAATGACAACGTGCTCTTTAGCTCGGGTTTTCGAGCAACGTTATGAAGGGCGCGACCTGTGATATTGCATATGCATAAAGCTCTTAAGCACTCTTAAGCTTATTTGATTTATAATCAACACAGTTGTTAGTGGGTATTTGTAAACTGAGCGTAATATTGACAAGCTGATATAATTAAATAACCATAGAACTGTGGAATATCGGGAACGCGAAACTAGCTTACGCTTGCTACGAGCATTGAGACGAGCTATCCGGCCCCTCTGCAGTCTGCAGTGCAGATCAGCCGTAATAATCAGATCACACCACGTCATCGTGGACGCTAATTTCAACTCAGCCGTGTAGGAAGCGACGGAGAAATACTTACCTGAATGAAGTTTAATCTTGTAGAGGAGACACATTAACAGTGGCTGCTGGAAGTTGAAAACAACTTGAAAGCGTTGGAAGTGGAGTTTGAACTTGAACCAGTGAGAGATCGTCTCGTGATTTGCATAGTTGTTAATTTATGTCGGTGGATCGGTGATCTGCGGGATAAATGGCACCAGTCTAAGGAGCAGAACTTCTCATGAAGGCCTTGGCTGATCAATACTCTCCGAAGACCGCTGTGTCCATGGGGAGATGCGAGACTGAACGCGGGAACCTCGACGTGCAGCAGGAGGTAGGGCGGGACATCGTCGGATGTCGATAATTGTAAACAATATGCGTGTCCTGAAACATGTTGGCTGGCGACTGAACGAGAGCATGAATGGAAGCGTCAGCATCTGCGAACTCAAACACGTGTAAGTACCGGTCTTTTATACCGTAAGTATTAGACGCGATTGGATAGATGAGAAGGTAATTAGTGACGCAACAATTGAGTCTTCCTGGCCAAACTTACGCTAAAGCTTCCATTTCCCTGAGAAGTGAATGAGACGTTGCCTCGATGATGCCTCTGCCAATGGCGAGACTGAACGTCATGGGCCGGTGACGTCATGGAAAGGATAAAAGCATATCCGGTCTGACAGACGTTAGCTTCAATTTAGCTGAAGCAAGTCGATCACGTGGATGTAGGAAGTATGGCAAAGTGACACAGTGTCTCATTCCCTTCTTAGGGAACTATGGTTACAGTCGTAACCTGAGATGTTTCCTTCCGAGGGAACTCACCCTGCGTCAATGACGCTTTAGGAACAAGAATGCCCGAATGTCAAACGAACAAGAAACTGTTGTGTGAATACTGCAGAACTTAGAAAACATAGAACTTGAGACACAGGGGCACCCATGTCCAAGTCATAAAACCTGACAAACGTGACTCATAAAACCTGACAAACATGAGTGGCGAGGATCAGCCGGCCACATCGCAAACTTCTTGAAGGGAAACCCCGATTAAGGCCTTGGAGGATGAATCCTCGCAGAATGGGCTTTAATGACCAAAGGTGGCTGGCCCGAAGCTCATAGGCTAGAGAGATAGCCTCAACTATGCACTTGCTAACAGGAATGCAGGAAACACTTTTCTTAGGTGACCCAAAACAGACAGAAGTGTTGTGGAAGAAATGTAATATGTTCTATATGTTTGCATTTTCTTATATTCATGGAATCTTAGAAACATTATGGTAATTAGATTAAGGTAATAAAATGCACAAGGATTGCATGTGAAGTCCCATTATTCTCTGCCACATTGATAGAACAATGAACTGTTAGTAAAATCTTATGAATGTATGTATGTGTATGACCTTTGTATACATGGCTGGACAATAAGAAATGTGTGACAGTAAAATAGCACACCCATACCTTATTTTAATATGGAATTGTATTGGAATGGTAAAAAGTGTTGGTTCATGACAGGAGGGCCTCCACTCAAGGATAAAAAAAGTCTAAGAATGTTCCACGTATGGTTGAAATACCATCATTGGCCTAGAAAGATAACATTCTGGGAGTCAAAACTATAAAGGAGGAAGGATGCCCTCCCTTTACGGTCACAGTCTGCAGCCACTCTGTGTGACTGGATGACTGTGAACTTTTCTTGCAAGAAAATAAACCTCATCAAAGACAAATGGAAATGTTTGTCTCTGATTTAGTGATTGAATTTTGTTTGCCACCACAGTATAGAGTGCTCTAACTGGACAGATGAGGTTCAGTTTTTCCTGGTCAGTTTTTCTAGTGACAGATAAACCTTCTAAAACCAGTGCCAGGTCCCAGGCTGGAACTCTGTTAAGAACTGCAGGCCTCAGCCTCAGAGTACCATGAAGGAAACGTGTTATCAGAGGATCTCTCCCTGTGGATTATCCACCCAAGGGGACATGGTAAGCTGTTATGGGCGCAACATACACCTTCAGTGTGGAAAGAGATAACCCTGTTGAAGAGCGATCTTGAACGAACTCTAGTATTGTACCCACAGGGCAATTAACTGAATACCATTGTCGTAAACTACACCAAGAAGGAAACACTATCCACTTCAGGGCGTGTAGTTTCCTCGTGGATGGAGCTCTACAACCTCAGTTGAGAGACCAGAATATCTGGCTGCGTTCAAAAACGCATAATCAATAAGTTTCAATAAGTACTTAACGAGCACTAAAAGAGTAAGTACTATATAGCCTGGTCTCGTTAAAGTATAAATGTGAACCGGATATCTGCCTTGTTGACGTTATGTGACCTAAGACGCGTTATCACACACAGCCAGAATGGGATAAACAGAACTAGTTAGGACACGACAAGACAAGGAGAGAAATAGTGAGATCTCATGCCTCCGTATCTTACGATAATAATCTGGCAAAGAAGTCTGTCCCTTCGGGGAACCAGGGTTAAACTTCGTAACCCAGGACGTTCCCCTTCAGGGACTACCGCTGTGTGTAATCGCAGTGGGAACGCAATACCCACATCCCCATACGACCAAATCCCCGTCGTGTGTCATTAGGAGACACAAACCGACGAAAGAACCTGAGCCCTGGGAGTGGAGCTAAGATCAAGGGAATAAAATCTAACGAAAGTGTGCGGTGAGGACCAGCCTGCCGCATCACAAACGTCCTGAAGAGAAACTCCTGAAATAAGAGCTGTAGAGGCAGCCATACTCCTGGTGGAATGAACCCTTACAGCCAAAGCTGAAGGCTGATGGGCCGAACCATAAGCAAGCGAGATGTCCTCGACCACCCACTTACTCATCCTTTGCTTAGATGCAGGACACCCTTTCCTAGGTGACCCAAAACAGACAAACAGTTGTTCCGATCTCCTCCACAGGGCAGCTCTGTGGACATAAGCATCTAAAGCCCTAACTGGGCACAGCAAATTAAGTTTCTTCTGGTCTGACGTCAGAAAAGGCGGAGGACAGAAAGCCTGCAGAACTATAGGTCTAACCGAAGTAGTTGGAACCTTAGGAACATAACCTGGTCTCGGACAGAGAAAGGCCTTAACCATACCAGGAGCAAATTCCAGGCCGGAGGGAGCCACCGAAAGTGCTTGAATATCTCCAATTCTTTTTAGAGATGAGATAGCGAGAAGAAGGATAGTCTTTAGTGTAAGAAACTTTTCTGAAACTTCCTCGATGGGCTCGAAAGGAGCTAGGGAGAGACCTTCTAAGACGATGGCCAGATCCCAAGCTGGTACCCTTGTGCGAACTGCAGGCCTCAGCCTCAAGGCGCCACGAAGGAAGCGAGATATAAGTGGGTGTCTCCCGAGGGAACCTCCTCTCGAGGGGGCGTGGTAAGCAGCTAAGGCCGCCACGTACACCTTCAGTGTGGAGTGGGATAACCCTGTGGAGAGACGGTCCTGCAGGAAATCCGGCACTGTACCAACTGGGCAGTTAACTGGGTCCTGCTGGCGCTCTCCACACCAAGAGGTGAAAAGCTTCCACCTCGCGGCATATAACTTCCTCGTGGAGGGAGCTCTGGATTGGAGGATGGTCTCAACGACCTCAGTCGAGAGACCAGAATCTATGAGCTGGGCCCCCTCAGAGGCCAAGCCCACAGCCTCCATAGTTCTGGGCGGGGGTGAAAGATCGACCCGTTCGCCTGAGAGAGTAAGTCTCTCCTGATCGGTATCTCCAGGGGAGAGCCGTCGAGGAGAGACATTAGGTCCGCAAACCATACTCGAGCGGGCCAGAATGGGGCTACTAGCAGAAGACTGAGCCCGTCCCTGCGAACCCTCTCCAGAACTCCCGGGAGCAGAGCGATCGGGGGAAATGCATACAAACGTGACCTCGGCCATGGATGTACCATCGCGTCCAACCCCAGCAGGGCTGGATGGCTGAGAGAGAACCACAGTGGACAGTGTGATGTCTCTCGGGACGCAAAAAGGTCTAACTTGGCACGACCGAAATGATCCCATAGGAGCTCCACCACCTCGGGGTGAAGACTCCATTCCCCGGGCCTCGGCCCCTGCCTCGACAGGATGTCTGCCCCCTGATTTAAATACCCCGGGAGATAAATAGCTCTCAGAGAAAGAATTTTCCCCTGGGACCATAGAAGGATCTGACGTGCCAGCTTGTAAAGTGGGCGAGAACGCAGACCCCCCTGATGGTTGATATAAGAGACCACCGATGTGTTGTCTGTCCGGACAAGAACATGGTGGCCCCTTAGGTCTGGGAGGAAATGTTTTAGGGCCTGAAACATTGCCAACATCTCTAGACAATTTATGTGCCATAGACGATGATGATCCTCCCACAGACCCTGAGCTTGGCGACCACTCATGATCGCCCCCCAACCTGTGAGAGAGGCATCTGTCGTTAGCATAACGCGATGACGAGGAGCTCCTAACAAAGGGCCTTGGGACAGAAACCAAGGATCTTTCCAAATAACCAGGGCGCGATGACATCGTCGCAAACTCATTTCCCCTCGGGGAGAATCCCTTGGTTCTGAGCCACCACTGTAACGGTCTCATGTGCAGGAGGCCAAAAGGTATCACGTTGGACGCAGGTGCCATAAAACCTAACAGTCTCTGGAACTGTTTTACAGTGAATGACCAGCCTAGCTTGACTTGATCTACTGCAGCGAGAATCGAAGCAACACACTGATCGATTGCTCCTGTCTGCCTCCCTGCCTGCTGTGAGTTTGTTTGCGTCGAGGCTGTAAGCTCTACGCCTCGTATTAGCTTTGTATTTCTTTCTGTTTTGAACCATCATTTACTATCATTCCTAGTTGTTTATATTACTAAATATAGTTTACCCACCATCTCAGATTAACCTTACATCGCTAGCTTCCGTTATTGTTAGCACAGAACGCGTGTTTACGCGCCACCCGCGCTCATTTATTTATTATTTATTTTCTCTCGCGCGCCCGCGCCTTTGAGTTCATAAAAGCCCAGGTAAGTAAGAATCAGTCAACACAAACGGTGAGTAATGTCTTGTCCTGTTATTGTCACCTGTGTCACATGTCATATGTTTAGTGTAGCCTTCTCCGATGGCAATATAGGATTTATTTGTGATAAATGCAAGGAGACAGTCAGGCTGACGGAGAAGATTTCAGAGCTAGAGACACGCATCCAAACTTTAATTGAGGATAGTAAGGATAGTACTAGAGCTTTAGATACTATTTTGGATGCGCCTAGCATAGTGAACTCTGTACATGATTCGGTTCCGGCTGAAGTAGAGCCCAGGCAGCAGGGCAGATGGGTGACCGTGAGAGATCGCTCTAGTCGCGGATTAAAAAACCACTCTTCCGTTCCGATTACCATAACAAATCGATTTGCCCCACTCAGTGAAACACCCACTGAGAATTCTGTTGATTGTGCCCTGGTAATTGGTGATTCGATCACACGGAACGTGAAAATAGAGACACCAGCCACCATAGTCACATGTTTGCCGGGAGCCAGAGCGCCTGACATCAAAGTAAATTTAAAAGTGCTGGCTAATGCTAATCGTAAATTCTCTAAGATCATTATTCATGTCGGCACTAATGATGTTCGACTCCGTCAGTCGGAGATCACCAAAATTAATATTAAAGAGGTGTGTAAACTCGCAAGTACGATGTCAGGCACTGTAATTTTCTCTGGCCCCCTTCCTGTTCGCAGGAGTGATGAGATAGTTAGCAGATTGGCCTCACTCAATGGTTGGTTGTCTAAGTGGTGTCCGTTGAATAATATAGAATTCATAGACAATTGGAAAAGTTTTTGGGGCAAGCCTGACCTGTTGAAAAGAGATGGTGTTCATCCCTCCTGGGATGGTGCTGCTCTTCTCTCTAGTAATATGGCACATAGTCTTAGAGCTAAAACATGACAATCTGGGGCTCAGGTCAGGAAGCAGACAGACTGGCTAAACCGACCGTCTGCTAGCGGCCTCGCGTCACCAAGGTCAGATAAATCCCATCACATAGAGCCTCTTTCACCTAGATATCATCATATAGAGACTGTGTCTGTTCCCCGAATTTGGAAATCCAAAAAACGTCAGGTAAAAAATTTAATTGATGTTCAACAAATAAAAAACAGATATAATACAGATGAACAAATGATAAAGCTTGGGTTGCTGAATATTCGATCCCTTACTTCAAAATCGCTCATAGTTAATGATATGATTTCAAGTTATAATCTAGATGTGCTGTGTTTGACAGAAACCTGGCTAAAACCAAACGATTACATTACTTTAAATGAGTCAACCCCACAAGAGTACTGTTATAAACATGAACCTCGTCTAAAACGCAAAGGGGGAGGTGTTGCTGTAATTTATAGTAATATTTTCAAAACCACTAAGAAATCTATTTTTAAATATACTTCTTTTGAAGTGTTGGTGCTTAATGTAAAAATATATAGTGTAAACGATAAATCACGTTTGAGATTTCTGCTGGCTACTGTATACAGGCCACCAGGGCACCATAAAGATTTTATCAAAGAATTTGCGGACTTTCTATCAGAATTAGTATTGGCTAACGATAAAGTACTAATTGTTGGTGATTTTAATATACATGTAGATAATGAAAAAGATGCATTGGGATTGGCACTTAAAGACATTGTAAACTCAATTGGAGTTAGACAACACGTGTCAGGACCCACTCATTGTCGTAATCATACTCTAGATCTAATATTATCACATGGAATAGATGTTGATGCCGTTGAAATTCTGCAGCAGAGCGATGACATCTCAGACCATTATCTAGTCTCATGTAAATTACATTTAGCCAAGGCTGCAAAGCCGACTCCGTGTTATAAATATGTTAGACCTATAACTTCAGCCACTAAAGATTGCTTTATCAATAATCTTCCTAATAAGTTTCATCATCTCAGCATCCCAGATAGCTTAGAAGAACTCGATATTGCAACAGAAACTTTTAACTCTCTCTTTTCCAGCACTTTAGACGCAGTTGCTCCGTTGCGCTTAAAGAAGATTAAAGAAAATAGTCCAACGCCGTGGTACAACGAGCACACTCAGGCCCTTAAGAGAGCAGCCAGAAAAATGGAGCGCAACTGGAAGAAAACAAAACTAGAGGTATTTCGGATTTCATGGAAAGAGAGCTCGATTGCTTACAGAGAGGCTTTAAAAGCTGCTAG
The DNA here is from genome assembly GCA_030578275.1 of Meda fulgida. Taxonomy (NCBI): domain Eukaryota; kingdom Metazoa; phylum Chordata; class Actinopteri; order Cypriniformes; family Leuciscidae; genus Meda; species Meda fulgida. The sequence continues at coordinate 19,126,084 of CM060627.1, forward strand.
ATCTGCTTATTTTTCAACCCTATTAGAAGAAAATAAACATAATCCTAGGTATTTATTTGAAACAGTGGCTAAACTAACGAAAAAGAAAGCTTTAAGCACAGAAGTTTCCAAGCAACACAGCAGTAATGACTTTATGAACTTCTTCATTTATAAGATTGATAATATCAGGGACAAAATTATAACTATGCAACCGTCTACTACAGTATCGCATCAGGGAGTGCATTGTAGTCTCCCTGAGGAAAAATTGTTTTCATTTGTTGCTATAGGAGAGGAAGAATTCTGCAAACTCGTTAATTCATCTAAACCGACAACTTGTATGTTAGACCCTATACCGACTAAGCTACTGAAAGAGATGCTTCCAGAGATCATAGATCCTCTTCTTAATATCATTAATTCGTCTTTGTCTCTAGGATATGTACCAAAAAACCTTTAAGCTGGCTATGATAAAACCGCTTGTTAAAAAACCGCAACTTGATCCTTCAGAATTAGTCAATTACAGGCCGATCTCAAATCTGCCTTTTCTGTCAAAGATATTAGAAAAAGCAGTATCCTCACAACTGTGTTCCTTTCTTGAAAGAAATGATATCTGCGAGGATTTTCAGTCAGGATTTAGACCGCACCATAGTACTGAGACAGCTCTCATTAGAGTTACAAATGATTTACTTTTATCATCCGATCGTGGTTGTATCTCTCTATTAGTGTTACTTGATCTTAGTGCTGCATTTGACACAATTGACCACAACATTCTTTTAAATAGACTGGAAAACTATGTTGGCATTAGTGGAATTGCACTAGCATGGTTTAAATCATACTTATCTGACCGTTATCAGTTTGCAGCAGTAAATGAAGAGATGTCTTATCGATCACAAGTTCAGTATGGCGTACCACAAGGCTCAGTACTAGGACCGCTGCTGTTCACTCTGTACATGCTACCATTAGGACATATCATTAGGAAACATGGAATTAGCTTTCATTGTTATGCCGATGATACTCAGCTGTATATTTCTTCAAAACCTAACGAAACTTACCAATTCACAAAATTAACGGAATGCATAGCTGATATAAAAAATTGGATGACTAGTAATTTCCTACTACTAAACTCTGAAAAAACAGAGATTCTAATTATTGGACAAAAAACTTCCACACGTAATAACCTAGAATACTGTCTAACACTTGATGGCTGCTCTGTTAAGTCTTCGTCGTCGGTTAGGAACCTGGGTGTGCTCTTTGATAGCAATCTTTCATTTGAAAGTCATGTGTCTAGTATCTGTAAAACCGCATTTTTCCATCTTAAAAATATATCTAAATTACGACATATGCTCTCATTAACAAATGCGGAACAATTAGTTCATGCTTTCATGACAACAAGACTAGATTATTGTAATGCTCTACTGGGTGGTTGCCCTGCACGCTTAATAAATAAACTACAGCTGGTCCAAAACGCAGCCGCTCGAGTTCTTACTAGAACCAGGAAATATGACCATATTAGCCCGGTTCTGTCAACACTGCATTGGCTGCCTATTAAACATCGTATAAATTTTAAAATATTGTTGATTACTTACAAAGCACTAAATGGTTTAGCTCCGCAGTACTTGAGCGAGCTCTTAACGCATTATAGTCCTTCACGTCTATTGCGATCTCAAAATTCGGGCCAGTTGATAATACCTAGAATATCAAAATCGACTGCGGGCGGTAGATCCTTTTCCTATTTAGCACCAAAACTTTGGAACAGTCTTCCTACCATTGTCCGGGAAGCAGACACACTCTGTCAGTTCAAAGCTAGACTAAAAACACATCTCTTTGACCTAGCATACACATAATATATTATAGACTTCTATAACTCAATGTTAGGCTGCATAGATTAGGTCAGCCGGAACTGGGAACACTTCCCTTAAATCCTGATGTACTCGTTACATCATCATAAGAAGAATGGCATCTACGCTAATTTTAGTGTCTTTGTTTATCCCGAGTTTTTCCCGCAGCCGACCGGATCCAGGCCGTATCCAGATCTGACTAGGAGCTTTGCCTGGACCCGATGACAACGCAGTGCTGAAGTGCCAACTAGCCTCTCCCTATGGAGGATCCCTTTCCCACTCTACAGATAAAATGTTGTGATTCCGGTTGCGTACCCACCCCGAAGTGATAAAATAAAACAAAATTCTGTATCAAATTACAGTTACTGTAAATCCGGCCTCTAGTTCATAAACGCCAGAGGAGAACTGGCCCCCGACTGAGCCTGGGTTCTCCCAAGGTTTTTTTTTCTCCATTAGGTAACCTGATGGAGTTTTAGGACACCAGTAGGTCACTTGATGGAGTTTTTCGGTTCCTTGCCACTGTTGCCTTTGGCTTGTTCAGTTGGGGATATTCAAAATAATTAACCAAGCATTAATACCATTGATCAGCCCTACCAAACGTGGATGTTTTTTCACTAAGAAACAAACATTGTTATGTTATTTGATTGATATTGTGAAGCTGCTTTGATGCAATTTATATTGTGAAAAGCGCTATATAAATACACTTGACTTGACTTGACTTGACAAGCAGGTGACAATTGTGCCTGCATTGTCGTCGAATCCCACACTACACCGAGAAAAGTGGATCTCTGTAATGGAGAAAGAACACTCTTCTTGGCGTTGAGCCTCAATCCCAACCTCTTGATGTGAGCAAGAACGATATCTCGATGCCGAACCACCTGTTGTTCCGATTGAGCTAGAATTAACCAATCGTCTATATAGTTCAGAATACGGATGCCCTGCAGCCTCAGCGGGGCTATAGCTGCATCCATACACTTCATGAACATGCGGGGTGACAATGCTAGGCCGAACGGAAGAACCCGATATTGGTACGCTTCGCCCCCGAAAGCGAACCTCAGGAACTTCCAGTGTTGAGGGAGGATGGATACATGGAAGTAAGCGTCCTTTAGATCTATTGTGACAAACCAGTCCACGGATCTGATTTGTGCCACGATCTGCTCGAGAGTGAGCATCTTGAACTTGAGCCTCCCTACAGTGCGATTTAAGAGACGCAGATCTAGAATGGGACGCAGCCCTCCATCTTTTTTCGGAACGATGAAGTACCGGCTGTAGTATCCTAATTCCCTGCTGGGTGGAGGAACCCGTTCTACAGCCCCTTTTTGCAGCAGAGTTTTTACCTCCTGTTCTAATACCAGAGCCTGCTCGGGGCCCACCACAGTGGGCAGAACCCCTCTGAACCGAGGTGGACGCATTCTGAACTGAATAGCGTACCCGTTCTTTATAATATTCAGGACCCACTGAGAAACATCGGGAAGCATTTCCCATTCCGCCAGGAACTCTACTAAGGGAACCAGCCTCTCGAGGCTGGCCTCTGAATGAACATCCCGAGTGACAGACACAGCGCCCTGCAACATACTGGCAGGAAACAGCTGGTCTGAGCACTCCACAACCCTCCTCGGAGGGGGCGAGCATCCCTCGGGAAATCGCTCGCCGAGTCTCTCTACGCCCTGTATAGGCAGGGTTAGTAGAGCAGACCCCTGAGGGCATCGAGAAAGACAGGGCGCCGTGTTCTTGTGCGGTGAACTCAAGTCTTTCCCGATGGGGACCACCCTCAGAGTCCTGACGTTCAGCCCGTCAGGACTTTTTCGACACGCAGAGCGCCCCGCCTCGTCCCTCCAGTTACTCTACAGGGAGGGCACGAGGCGCGACACTCCGCTTCTGCTGTGCTCTTTTGGAAGATGAACTAGACAGCTGGGACTGCCCTCTTTCAGCAGCCCCAGTGACACGCACTTTTAGAGGGATAAACTTATGAAAAGCAGCCACCTGTTTTTTCTCTTCCTGGAACCTCTCCGTGACAGAGTGAAGAGTGTCACCGAAGAGGCCCGCAGGTGAAACGGGAGCATTTAAAAGGAGAGTCTTATCTCTTTCTTTCATAGAGGTCTGACTCAACCATAAGTGTCTTTCTGTGGCCACCATAGCTGCCATAGACCGACCGATAGATTTTGTGGTCTCTCTGGTGGCACGAAGAGAAAGATCAGCAGTCTGCCTGAGTTCGCTAATCATATCTGCAGAAATTTCTCCCCCCTCACACGCATCTTTGAGTAGGTCGGCCTGATAAGCCTGCATAATAGCCATCATATGCAAACATGCAGCCGCCTGCCCAGCCGCTGAGTAAGCCTTCCCCACCAGCACAGAAGTATTTTTTAGTGGTCTAGATCGAAGAGCCGGTGCTTTAAGTGAAGACGACGAAGCGGGAGAGAGATAGCTCGCAAACTCCTCTGCCTTTGGCATCGTCACATAACCAGCAGATTTAGCACCAAAATTTTTTTGGACTGATTTGTGTAAATTCTGCTTGAAACCGGTCTAACCCAGGTCTTAGAAACCTCAGCATGGAGATCTGGGAAGAACGGTAAGCACCGGCGAGAAGGTTGAGGTTGTGCAGACAGAAATCTATCATCTAGTTTACTTTTATTTCTAGACTCCTGTCTATCAGCTGGCCACTCGATACTGAGCTTTTCAACAGCCCGAGATAACACATCCATCAAACCTTCTTCATTTGCAGTATAATGTGACAAACTAGTTTCCTCTGATGCAACACTTTCAACATGCAGTTCCTCAGAACTGGATAATCTCAATTCAACATCATCATGTGCCTCCACCCGGGCAGAAGTAACCGCCGCAGCGTGTGCTTCCAGAGCCGGGTGAGAGGCACTGGATCCCGCCGGAGAAAGCTGAGATAGGGCGGGGCCCGTCTCAACGTCGCCAGTGAGATCCATCTGCGAATCCCAAGACAAGCGCCGCCGCTCTGCCTCAACAGAAGCGGGACCCGAGCCTTGGGGAGCTCGCAGCAAACCGCTCTCCTCGAAGAGCGATCGCCGCGAGCGCAGAGTTCTCAGAGGAAAGCGCTCGCAATGCTCACAATCGACTCCCTCGAGAGCCGACTGGGCATGCTGCACTCCCAAACAAGCCACACATAGCACGTGTGAATCCCCACCCGTGATGTATCGTGTACAAGGGGGAACACACTTCCTATATTGCTCACTCATATTGGTTTTTTTAAAAAAAAAAAAAAAAATATATATATATATATATATATATATATATATATATAGTGATAAATTCCTGACAGAACTGACAAACACAATCGAAAGATTTCAGACACACAGAGCGCTTGCTGAAGAAACAAAAGCTGTCGGCTTGTGTATTCAGGGGATATTTATAGCTTCCTGGTCGATGACGTCACTTGCTGTGACGCTCCATCTCTCCATTGACTGATTTCATTCATGCTTCAGACGCGTTACGCTGGGGGCGTTCCCACTGCGATTACACGCAGCGGTATTCCCTGAAGGGGAACTGGCTTTACCTTCACATTGTAGAGCACAGTGCTGTCTTCTCGACATGATGCTATCCAGTATCCACAGGAATCAGCAGCCGGTTTGAGGGCGTTCAAGTTTTCCCTGGTGCCTGCGCATGCAATAAGTGGGCGGGCAATTTGCTAATGTTCGTCTTGACGTCACAACGAAACGGCTTATGACTCGTTTGAAAAACGATTCATTTCATTGACTCAAAGTCAACACTTTCTTTTAAAAGACAATAACTTTATATACTGTGCACTTTCAGATTTAAACCTTTGCAGTATGTTTTCATTCACTTAGAGCTCTACAGTATATTACACACATGAAAGGTCATTTTCAAAAATCCATAATAGGGGCACTTTAAATTCTTTATTTTATATCCAAAATGTTTCACCCACAAGCAAAAGTGGCTTAAATCTACTTTATGTTTTACTCTTTTTCTTGTTCAATTCACTCTTGTTTCATCCCTCAGGCTTATAAATAATGAAGAACTATTTAAAGTCATTTAACCTTGTCATTGTTCTTTTTTCCTGTGTATAAAATCTCATATTATGATGTACACAAACCCATGATCTTTATGTTTTCTGTTTTTATGATAATTATAATTATGATGTAACTAAGTTCTGCAATACAAAATTATATGAGATCTCATTTGCGATCCTATTGCGATCTCAAAATTCCGGCCAATTGATAATACCTAGAATATCAAAATCGACTGTAATATCAAAATCCTTTTCCTATTTAGCACCAAAACTTTGGAACAGTCTTCCTACCATTGTCCGGGAAGCAGACACACTCTGTCAGTTCAAAGCTAAATTAAAAACACATCTCTTTGGCCTTGCTTACACATAACACACTATAGACTTCTATAATTCAATGTTAGGCTGCATAGATTAAGTCAGCCGGAACCAGAAACACTTACCATAAATCCTGATGTACTCGTTACATTATAAGAAGAATGGCGTCTACATTAATATTAGTCTCTCTGTTTATCCCGAGCTTTAACGCAGTCCGCCGGATCCAGGCCGTATCCAGAGCTGATGAAGGACCTGCGTCTGGACGCGACAACAGCGCATCCCTGAAGTGCCAGCCCATCAGCCCAGTGAAGGCCTCATCGACACGACAGGCATCGGCACTGATCCTCAACAAACTCGTCTCCATACCGGCGCTATGACTCCGAATTCCAATCAGATGGAACTGGATAATATTCTGAATGCTCTGATCCAATCTGACATCTGATTTGTAATGCTGCCTGAATCATAAACATACACTGTCCGTTTGTTGGCCAGAGGAGAACTGGCCCCCGACTGAGCCTGGGTTCTCCCAACGTTTTTTTCTCCATTCTGTCACCTGATGGAGTTTTGGTTCCTTGCCACTGTCGCCTTGGCTTTTGGCTTGCTTAGTTGGGGACATTTAAATATTCAACAACATTGTTGATTTGCCTTACTTAAGGTGGATGATGATGCAATTTTCTTCTAGAAACAAACTTTGATGTATTATTTTCTTGTTATCACTGTGAAGCTGCTTTGATACAATCTTTATTGTAAAAAGCGCTATATAAATAAAGGTGACTTGACTTGACTTGACCTGTACAAAAGAGACGTCGGACAGCTGCTCAACATTCTCACCTTTGGAGAAAACTGTTGATTTTATACTCGAAAAATGTAAGTGTCACTCTTTAAAAATGTATATTATCTCAGAATGAATTGCATTGCTAGGCCACCCCAAAACTTACACAAAATAATATTAATAAATGCTGACCCATACTTAATATTACTTTTTTTTACTGAAAATTATAGAACTTAATAAAACAAGTGTACTTTGTTTTGTCATATGACATAGCTATGCATGAATACACACTAGATAAATGCAGGGAACACATCTCAATTTTCAGTCAAGCAATGAATTAATGCATAAATTAATTAACTAATTATATTTCATTTACTGACAACAATAAGAAACATGAATAAATTAGTAAAATAACAAATACAAGTAACCAGCACAATAAACAAATGCATCTACAAGTCAACAACACATAAAACAAAGCTTTATTTAACTACAATCATGTATGTACAGGGGCTGAACCCCACATCCTACTGCCATCTCAGCACAGAGGTTCCCATTCTGCAGCTTTATTCTGATGAAGCAGCTGACCATCAGTGGTGAGCCGTGCCTTCGTGCCTGAGGTTGTTGCGTGCTGCGCTGTTGCCTTTGTCTGTTCGTTACCGATGGGGAGGGCGTTGGAATTGATGACGGCCATATGGAGAGTTGATGGTTCAGCATTTCAGTCCTTTCCGGTGTTTCTTCAACGCTTCAGGGAGGTCTTCGAGCACTCCAGAGAGGGAAAGAGCGTGGGTGATCGCTTGCTGGAGCTGACGCAGGGAAAGTCAAACGCCGCCGAGTATACTCAACGCCTTCTCCACCAACACGGGGCATTACGAGTACTTGGACATGCCGTTCGAACAGTCCATCCGTCTTCCAGTCGTTCATCAACGACGTCTTCAGAGACATGTTCCACCGTACAGTCATAGTGTACATCGATGACATCCTGATCTACTCTGACACCCTCACAGACCATGTGCAGCACGTTCGGGCCGTCCTCCAGAGACTCATTCACCACCATCTGTACGCCAAACTGGAAAAGTGTGTGAGTTCCACCAGACCTCCACTACGTTCCTGGGGTATGTCATCAGCCCAGACGGAGTTGCTATGGATGAGGGTAAGGTCAAGGCAGTCCACGAATGGCCTCGGCCCACCACCCTGAAAAAGAGCTCCAACGCTTCCTCTGGTTTGCCAACTTTTACCCACGGTTCATAAGGAACTTCAGTGCTGTGGCAAATGCACTCACCCCTCTGGTGAAGAAGGGAACACATTGTCTTCTGTGGAATGAGACTGCCACCCAAGCTTATAACCAGCTCAAACAATGCTTTACCACAGCACCCATCCTGCACCATCCTGATCCCGGACTACCGTTCATAGTCAAGGTGAACGTCTCGCTCTGGGGGCCATCCTCTTGCAACGTCAAGGTTCGAAATGGAACATGTTATCTGTTTCTGGATTACTGCAACGCATTACTAGGTGTTTGTCCTGCTTTCTCAAACAAGCTACAGTTGCGAAAGTTCTTACCAGGTAGAGAAAATATGATCATACAACCCAGGGGTGTTTCCTTCGAGGAGGCAAGGGAGGCAGAGTCTCCTTAAAAAAAAAAAAAAAAGATTACATATGATCGGTTATCAAACTTGACATGGCCTGAAAACACGATGACTGTGGGATTTTTTTAGTGAGCAATTAGCTTGGAGAAAATAAAGGTACATCTTTGTTCTATGTCTGTGATCAGTGTGTAGCCTACAAACTTTATTACTGCTGAAAATAAGTTAGTTCACAAATAATATATATTGTTTAAATTGTTACTGCCTTTAGTTTTAATTTGTTGGAATAAATGTAAAAATTAGTAAAAACACTAACTTGACGAAATTTATACTTGTTTTCAATAAATAGAACATTGCATAGTTATTACATAGTTAAATATAATTGTATTTGGTCTCTCTTTTTTATGTAATGTTTATTTGATCAGGAAAATGAAGTGTAACAGGGACATACATTTACATTTGATATGTATACATATACAAATGTGAGGACTTTGCCTCCCCATTGTAAAACACCACAGCAAACCACCAATAATAACCCCAATTTTCATCCTCATGTACTGCACCAGATTTTCCCGTTCTTGCTGTGAGATGTGACCTCACTCTTCCATCAAGGCACTTGCAATTTCTCTAACAGATGGGGGAACAGATGGTTACAAGGACAGTCAGCTGCCCTTCCTGTAGCATTGTCTTAGGTGTTTTACCTTATGGACATTGCAGTTTATATCTCTGGCCACATCTGCAGTCTTCATGCCTTCATGCAGCCAGACTATGGCATGCTCATCTTTTTTCTGGTGTTTTTCAGAGTTAGTAGAAAAGTCTCTTTGGTGTGCCAAATTATTGTAACTGTGACCTTTGTAACGACTGAGACAAATCCGACAGAAGTCTTTTAAATAATCTTTTAAACCCCTCCACAACTGCAAACAAGGTATCAGTGAAACCCCCAAAGTAATAGAACCAGGCCTCTGGTTGCTATGGTTTTATGACTTAAAAGAATGCAGAGTCAAGTCAAGTCAAGTCATCTTCATTTATATAGGACTTTTAACAATGTAGATTGTTCCAAAGCGGCTTTACAGAGATAATAGGAAATTAAAGTAACAGAGATTGTTTTGGCTTTATGGCAGCTCTAGAATAAAGTTATTTTCCAGCTAAAGTTAGTTTTGATTGATTCACTTCCGTCACAACAATCATTAGTTATTAACTTACGTGACACCGTTTTAACAGAAAACTCTTAAGTTCTCTCTACGCAAACTTTAAAAACGCATACCTGTGAGAACGCTGATGGCGTGCATATGCTTATTAAGAGTTCAGTCTATAGGTATGTGCATTTGAATATATGTGCGCAGGCATGTAGTCCTTCCCTAAAAAAACAACCCTCAACAAACTACTTATCTGGCCTTAGAATTTATAATACAGAATTTTATCGCTTCGGCGTAGCCACATAAACCGGAATTATGCTTACAGCACTTTATCTGTAGAGAGGTAAGGGTTGGGAGGGAGGCCTTCACTGGGGAGGGACTAGTTGACACTTCAGGACTGTGTTGTCGTCGCGTCTAGGCGCAGGTATCACGGGGCACTTACAAAAAACGGGAAAAGAACTCAAATGCAAAAACAAGGAGGATTTAATAACAAAAACAGTACAACCACAAATCAAAAACCCACGAGGGGGGAAAACATAATAAATGAACACGAAACCAACACTGACTCTGAACATAAGCACATCAACAAGGAACTGGGAGACGTAAGACAACGAACCGACAAATACTGCATACAAGAGGAGACTTAAAAAGGGAACAAATCAAGAGGGGACAGGTGGAACAACTCAAACACTAATCAGGTAACGAGAGGGAGGGATCAACAATCACAACAGCACATGGCACAACATAACAAACACCCATGTGCAACACAAGACAGGACAGACATGTGACATAACCCCCTCCCTACGGAGCGGCTACCAGACGCTCCATCCGACCCAGGCGGGACAGGAGGGACAGGCCAGGGGGGGGGACAGGAGAGACAGACCAGGGCAGCAGACAGTCCATCGGTCGGCCAGGGCGAAGCAGACAGTCCATCGGGCGGCCAGGGCGAAGCAGACAGTCCATCGGGCGGCCAGGGCGAAGCAGACAGTCCATCGGGCGGCCAGGGCGGTGAGGGCCCCTCGGGCGGCAAGGGAGGTGAGGGCCCCTCGGGCGGCCAGGGCGGTGAGGGCCCCTCGGGCGGTGAGGGCCCCTCGGGCGGCCAGGGCGGAGACGGCCCCTCGGGCGGCCAGGGCGGAGAAGGCCCCTCGGGCGGCCAGGGCACAGGAACAGACACCGGCTCAGGAACAGACAACGGCTCAGGAACAGACAACGGCTCAGGAACAGACACCGGCTCAGGAACAGACACCGGCTCAGGAACAGACACCGGCTCAGGAACAGACACCGGCTCAGGAACAGACACCAAAACTGTAACAGCCACAAGAACAGACACAAACACGGGCACTGGCTCTGCCTCCGGCTCAGGAACGGGCACTGGCTCTGCCTCCGGCTCAGGAACGGGCACTGGCTCTGCCTCCGGCTCAGGGACAGCAGACACGGGCTCCGGCTCAGGGACAGCAGACACGGGCTCCGGCTCAGGGACAGCAGACACGGGCATATTTAGGATCCAAGCCAGACGCTCCAGATAGTCCGTAACTGCCTTGGCGGCCACACAAATGGGCATTTCCGGATCTGTCTCAGACTGGGCAGACTGGACGTGCTCAGTCTCTCGCTGGGCAGACGGGACGTGAGCGGTCTCTCGCTGGGCAGACGGGACGTGAGCGGTCTCTCGCTGGGCAGACGGGACGTGAGCGGTCTCTCGCTGGGCAGACGGGACGTGATCGGTCTCTCGCTGGGCAGACGGGACGTGAGCGGTCTCTCGCTGGGCAGACGGGACGTGAGCGGTCTCTCGCCGGGCAGACGGCACGTGAGCGGTCTCTCGCCGGGCAGACGGCACGTGAGCGGTCTCTCGCCGGGCAGACGGCACGTGAGCGGTCTCTCGCCGGGCAGACGGGACGTGAGCGGTCTCTCGCCGGGCAGACGGGACGTGAGCGGTCTCTCGCCGGGCAGACGGGACGTGAGCGGTCTCTCGCTGGGCAGACGGGACGTGAGCGGTCTCTCGCTGGGCAGACGGGACGTGAGCGGTCTCTCGCTGGGCAGACGGCACGTGAGCGGTCTCTCGCTGGGCAGACGGCACGTGAGCGGTCTCTCGCTGGGCAGACGGCACGTGAGCGGTCTCTCGCCGGGCAGACGGCACGTGAGCGGTCTCTCGCCGGGCAGACGGCACGTGAGCGGTCTCTCGCCGGGCAGACGGCACGTGAGCGGTCTCTCGCCGGGCAGACGGCACGTGAGCGGTCTCTCGCTGGGCAGACGGGACGTGAGCGGTCTCTCGCTGGGCAGACGGGACGTGAGCGGTCTCGCGCTGGGCAGACGGCACGTGAGCGGTCTCTCGCTGGGCAGACGGGACGTGAGCGGTCTCTCGCTGGGCAGACGGGACGTGAGCGGTCTCTCGCTGGGCAGACGGGACGTGAGCGGTCTCTCGCTGGGCAGACGGCACGTGAGCGGTCTCTCGCTGGGCAGACGGCACGTGAGCGGTCTCTCGCTGGGCAGACGGCACGTGAGTGGTCTCTCGCTGTGCAGACGGGCGTCTCCTCCTCCTCCGTCCATGACGGCGAGAAGCCGGCCCAGAACTGCCTTCCACCGGTCCAGGATCGAAGGGGGGCCAGGATGGAGAGTTGACCCTCCTCTCGACCACCTCCTCCTCCTTTACAACCTCCCCGGGTCTCACGAAAAATTACCTGGCGGGTCCCCCGAAAATCTCTCCTCCCCCGCTCCTTGGCTGGGGAAGAGAAGTCGGATCTAATAACAAAAACAGTACAAACACAAATCAAAAACCCACGAGGGGGGGAAAACATAATAAATGAACACGAAACCAACACTGACTCTGAACATAAGCACATCAACAAGGAACTGGGAGACGTAAGACAACGAACCGACAAATACTGCATACAAGAGGAGACTTAAAAAGGGAACAAATCAAGAGGGGACAGGTGGAACAACTCGAACACTAATCAGGTAACGAGAGGGAGGGATCAACAATCACAACAGCACATGTCACAACATAACAAACACCCATGTGCAACACAAGACAGGACAGACATGTGACAGCAGGTCCTTCATCAGATCTGGATATGGCCTGGATCCGGCGGACTGAGAACAGAGAGAGACGTAGATTAGCGTAGATGGCAATCTTCTTATGATGTAACGAGTACATCAGGATTTATGGAAAGTGTTCCCAGTTCCGGCTGACCTAATCTATGCAGCCTAACATTGAATTATACAAATCTATAGTGTGTTATGTATATGCTAGGTCAAAGAGATGTGTTTTTAATCTAGCTTTGAACTGATAGAGTGTGTCTGCTTCCCGGACTATGTTAGGAAGACTGTTCCAAAGTTTTGGTGCTAGAGGGGAAAAGGATCTACCGCCTGCAGTCGATTTTGATATTCTAGGTATTATCAACAATGGAGTGTTGACAGAACCGGGCTAATATGGTCATACTTCTTGGTTCTGGTAAGAACTTGAGCTGCTGCGTTTTGGACCAGCTGTTATTTATTTATTAAGTGTGCAGGGCAACCACCCAGTAGAGTATTACAATAATCTAGCCTTTATGTCATGAACGCATTAACTAATTGTTCCACATTTGTCAATGAGAGCATATGATGAATTAAGATATATTTTTAAGATGGAAAAATGCAGTTTTACAGATACTATTCACATGACTTTCAAATGAAAGATTGCTATCAAAGAGCACACACAGGTTCATAACCGACGAAGAAGATTTGACAGAGCAACCATCAAGTGTTAGACAGTATTCTAGGTTATTACGTGAGGAAGTGTTTTGTCCAATAATTAGAATCTCTGTTTTTTTTCAGAATTAAGTAGTAGGAAATTACTTGTCATCCAATTTCTTTATATCAGCTATGCATTCCGTTAATTTTGTGAATTGGTAAGTTTTGTCAGGGCGTGAAGAAATATAGAGCTGAGTATCATCAGCATAACAATGAAAACCAATGCCATGCTTCCTAATGATGTCTCCTAAGGGTAGCATGTACAGAGTGAACAGCAACGGTCCTAGTGCTGAGCCCTGTGGTACGCCATACTGAACTTGTGATCGATAAGACATCTCTTTATTTACTGACATCTCTTTATTTACGATAAGTATGATTTAAACCATGCTAATGCAATTCCACTAATGCCAGCACTCAACAATTTACCACTAGGGCCTCAGTTCCACATTACATGTGTTAAAGTAAGCAATTACTATGAGTTGAACATCACGTATTGTATACTTCTCAACACAACAATTGTGTGTATGATTATGAGACACTGTCTTGTGTAGTCTTGTTTGGTATCTTGTTGGTATGTTTTGTGATAGAACTAGTAGTTAATGTAACCCTGTCTGTATCTTGTCTTCTTTTGAATTAATACTAATTTAACGACTTACACTTTAGTGTACATCACCTCCTCATAGAATGCAGTGTTTGGTATATTAATCGGAGTATAAAAAGACACAAACTGCCATGCCCATTCCTAACCACACCTGAGACAGAGAGCCATAACACCTCCCAACAGAGGAATTTCCCCGCTTGGAAATTGCATCTTTCCCATTGGTCAAGCCAAACCTCCAGAGGAACTTAAAAAGTAAAAAAGAAAATTCAGTAAAATTGCTAGCAGAAAGGTTACCCTGGAGCTTTCTTTGCTGAAAGTCACATTAAATGGCTTATGACCCAATGCTTTACTAATTTGATTATATCATACAGGTCCTTCTCAAAAAATTAGCATATTGTGATAAAGTTAATTATTTTCCATAATGTAATGATAAAAATTAAACTTTCATATGTTTTAGATTCATTGCACACCAACTGAAATATTTCAGGTGTTTTATTGTTTTAATACTGATGATTTTGGCATACAGCTCATGAAAACCCAAAATTCCTGTCTCAAAAAAATTAGCATATAATGAAAAGGTTCTCTAAACGAGCTATTAACCTAATCATCTGAATCAACTAATTAACTCTAAACACCTGCAAAAGATTCCTGAGGCTTTTAAAAACTCCCAGCCTGTTTCTTTACTCAAAACCGCAATCATGGGTAAGACTGCTGACCTGAAGGCCATAATTGACACCCTCAAGCAAGAGGGTAAGACACAGAAAGAAATTTCTGAACAAATAGGCTGTTCCCAGAGTGCTGTATCAAGGCATCTCAGTGGGAAGTCTGTGGGAAGGAAAAAGTGTGGCAAAAAACGCTGCACAATGAGAAGAGGTGACCGGACCCTGAGGAAGATTGTGGAGAAGGACCGATTCCAGGCCTTGGGGGACCTGCGGAAGCAGAGGACTGAGTCTGGAGTATAAACATCCAGAGCCACCATGCACAGGCGTGTGCAGGAAATGGGCTACAGGTGCCGCATTCCCCAGGTCAAGCCACTTTTGAACCAGAAAAAAGCGGCAGAAGCGCCTGACCTGGGCTACAGAGAAGCAGCACTGGACTGTTGCTCAGTGGTTGCATGTCAATCGGAAATCAAGGTGCCAGAGTCTGGAGGAAGACTGGGGAGAAGGAAATGCCAAAATGCCTGAAGTCCAGTGTCAAGTACCCACAGTCAGTGATGGTCTGGGGTGCCATGTCAGCTGCTGGTGTTGGTCCACTGTGTTTTATAAAGGGCAGGGTCAATGCAGCTAGCTATCAGGAGATTTTGGAGCACTTCATGCTTCCACCTGCTGAAAAGCTTTATGGAGATGATTTCATTTTTCAGCACGACCTGGCACCTGCTCACAGTGCCAAAACCACTGGTAAATGGTTTACTGACCATGGTATTATTGTGCTCATTTGGCCTGCCAACTCTCCAGACCTGAAACCCATAGAGAATCTGTGGAATATTGTGAAGAGAAAGTTGAGAGACGCAAGACCCAACTCTCTGGATGAGCTTAAGGCCGCTATCAAAGCATCCTGGGCCTCCATAACACCTAAGCAGTGCCACAGGCTGATTGCCTCCATGCCACGCCGCATTGAAGCAGTCATTTCTGCAAAATGATTCCCGACCAAGTATTGAGTGCATAACTGAACATAATTATTTGAAGATTGGCTTTTTTTTTTTGTATTAAAAACACTTATTTTATTGGTCGGATGAAATATGCAAATTTTTTGAGAGAGGAATTTTGGGTTTTCATGAGCTGTATGCCAAAATCATCAGTATTAAAACAATAAAAGACCTGAAATATTTCAGTTGGTGTGCAATGAATCTAAAATATATGAAAGTTACATTTTTATCATTACATTATGGAAAATAATGAACTTTATCACAATATGCTATTTTTTTTAGAAGGACCTGTATTATATGGCAGGAATGTTTGAGTTCCCGTTGGGACATTTGACTTTGCAAAGCTGTTTAGATCACTTCTAAAATTTAGAGGAGACAAATGTGAGACCACAGGAGTTGGTGGGCCCAGACGTCTTCATGACTGTTGTAGTTGTCTATGGCCAGACTGTCTGTCATGACCAGCGTGGTGGTTGGCTGGAAGGACATTAGAGGGACAGTAAAGATGGCTGAAACCTATTGAGAGGTCCGGCCTGCTGTCCTGTCATTCCTCAGGCAGGTGGGATGCCCTGGGCCAAGCTGTTTTGTTGGCCACAGGCAAGTGCTCGGTCAAAACCCTAATGGCTATTTATATCCTTTTCCCTGTCGTAATGGAAAAAGGACATGGAAAAGGGGCATTATAAGGTCAATTTGCCTTCCAGACAGTTGCTGTTGCTTTCTAAAACATAACAGTACACCCTTCCTTGGTCTAGGTTTTATTCTCTATAATCAATATAAATATTTTTTTATGAGAATAAAGGGAACAGTTTATAGCTTTTTTCATTTTTCATATAACATGCCTCATTTATTTGGTTTTAAATGGTTTAATATAATTAATGTTTCAAATAAGAAATGTCAGAAAATATGTTTTATAGTTTGACCTCTTCCCAGCATGCACTGGGGCATTGAATCATTAATATCAAATTATACCTCTACACACACATTGGCAATTTTTTGTGTTTACTCATCAGACTTTTGACACTCAGCTGTTATCTTGAGTTGTCTCAATTTTTTACTTGAATATTCTTTTCATTTATTTCAATTTAATTTAATTCAGATATCATAATTCATTATTAATTTGCAAGGTTTTAAACTGTGTTTTAGCTTGTTCAATAAACCATAAACAAAAATATTTTTACATGTATTTACGTAATATGGCCACAGAAAAATAATTCTTTCTTAAAATTTTCTTAGAGTGTGTAACAAGACCAAAAATCGTTAAATTGACTTTGCAGCAAGCAGGGAATCAGAACCAAATATGTATTGTGCACAAGTTTTATTAACTAAATCACAAACACAACTAATCTAAACAAACACATACAGTACACACAATCACACATACATGGGAAAAATAGTAAGTGACAGAATGAAACCGGAAAGAGAAACAGGGAATTAAGCTATGGAAAAGGTTAATTTAATTATGAAAAGAACCATCAGCTTATTATTTTCAAAGCCTTGTAAAAGGGTTCACAGCTTATTACTAAACCTCTGTTTAGTCACTTAATTGTACGATACTTGTATTGCCATTGCAGTTAAAGAAGTTTCCCAAAGTTCCTGATTTGATGTATCCATGAGTCAATGGCGTTGAAGTTGCAATCAATTTCTTCTGCGTTCAATGAAGAATATATAATGAACTTGCAAGGTTAGTTAGACTCCGTCATGGACAAGGAAGTTACACTGGCTTGATGTGTTAGGCCTGCTGGCCCGCAACTGCGTGGTCGGACTGGGTTTCCGGTCCACACATGCACAGTAACCAGCAGAAGCAGGAAGAGAGGAGGTCACTGTGAAGTTGGCTTTTAAAGTTGTTGAGATCTCATCTAAACTTTCGAGGAGACAAATGTGAGAGATCCAGAGACTCTAGCTGAGTAGAAAGATTGTTGAGATATATCTTTTAAAACTTTAAAGGAGACAAATCTGAGAGTTCCAGAGTCTCTAGCTAAATCTGAATCTGAATCTAAATCTCTCTCTCTCTCTCTCTCTCTCTCTCTCTCTCTCTCTCTCTCTCTCTCTCTAAATCTCTAAATCTGAGCACTAGTATTACAGTTGTTAAAAAGAAAGTATTTATCTTAGCACTGTAATAAAAAAAAAAACGTTGTTTTTATGGGAAAAAACTGGCAGCTGTGGTTACCAGAGTTTTCCCGTCAAAAAATACGGTAGCCACGTTATTGGTTTTACAGACTTTACTTAAAATTTACAGTAATAAATCGTAGTTCATTATCTGATATAATGTTGATTTACCAACCTCTTGATATATTAATATCTGTTTTGTGCCATTGTAATTCACTGACATTCAACAACCACAGTGGTGATGAGAGTCACATGATCAATCAAAGCTCATCACAAGTAGCTCTTCCACATGAAAGATAATACTAATATATAGAAGCTGCACAGTTTCATTCACACAAACATTAAACACAATCATGGTAACACACATGAAATTTTAAAAATACAATAAACATTAATTTAACAACATGAAATGTTACATAAACCCTAATGTACATAACTGATTAGAAAAATCTAAGAAAATTATGAAGAAACAGTTATTTCAACAAAAATACATCAAATGTTAACTGTCACGCAGGGAATTGTGGGAATGTCATTTTACGTTTTTTCACTGTAAATTATAAAATGAGTTGTTCTTTTTCACTTTCAAAAACTGTAAATTTAACGGCATTTTACAGTAAAATTACATTAAATGTACCATTAGATCTATCACAGTTATTTACCGTATATAGTAAGGAAACTTTCTGTTAACCAATTAACAGTTTTTCTCTGTTGCATTTTTACAGTCTTTTACTGTTTAACAATCATTTTTTACAGTGTAAAAATCTTACACTTGTCTAATCCCTTGTTTGGAATATGTGCTGCATATAAACCCACCAGCAACTATAGTTGCCGAAGTGTATAGTTGTCAGTTTCCTTTTGTAATTATATTTTTAGATGTTATCCATGTTTTATGTCTCAATGACATGCAAGGAAACAACCAAATAAAGGATTTCAAGGGGAAAAAAAAGGTATTCCCTTCCTTCCTGTCACATGAGGCTGTCAACTTCCTACCCCTACTTCCAGGAAGCAAGGCGAAGGCAAACCCTCCCAAAGAAAGGTCATTTTCATGTTACTAATAAGTATTTTTTGTTGATATATATATACAATCATGAAGGTCTCTAGAATCATCCAAACAACACATCTTACAAGAGATCTATAGTTCCCTATCATGGTCACTCCGAGTTACGTCGGAATGACGGCGAAATAGGGTTTCGCTTAGAAAGCCTATCAACTTCGAGTATTAAAAAACGAGCCAATGGCAAAGAAATGCCATGGGTCTGCGGAATTTGCATGACATAACTCCGCCCCACCTCGTGGGTATAAAAGGAGGACGCCGGCAACATGCAGTTATGTTTTCGCTTCGGAGCCAAGAGTTTCTCTTCACTCCACAAGCCATCTCTGAATTGTCAGCTTCACAAACGACTTCCTCTGGTTTTGGTGTGACGGCGATCTCCAGCGAGCGCGTGCTTCCTGCTTATCTGTGCAGTGGTTTGCCAGTGAGTGCGTGTCTCCCCGGGCGCTTCAACACCCAGAGTGTTTCTCTCACAAAAGAGCTTGCACGCGGCACGTCTTTTTAAAGATGCCTCACCCGTGCACTTCTGGTTGTGGCAGATTGGTGTCTGACTCTGATGGGCACGAGCGCTGTCTAGTGTGTTTGGGCATGGATCATGCTAGAGCAGCGCTCGTGGATGAGTCATGTTCTCTCTGTGGGAACATGACCATCGCGTCACTTAGGTCGAAACTCAATGAACTCGCAAGAGTGAGAGTCCCCTCATCCACACCCCGATCTAGTGCTCCCTCGCGGGTGCTACTTCGGTTGGTGGCCAGGGTGACCTGAGGGTTACGGTCTGGAACAAGGCGCCGACTATGTGTCCTCGACCCCAGCCCCCCTCCTCTGTGACGGTGCCCGCTAGTGAACCTCCGATTCCTCCGAGTTTCGGTTGAAGCCACAGAGGACGATGCTATGTCTGTAGCAGCATCACAAGGTGGGTCCGAATCTTCTGGAAGTGAGGACTCAGCACAGCTGCCACCTTTCAGTGTGCATACAGTTGTGCCTGAGTCTGATCCGGAGATGACGGCCATGCTTTCCCGGGCAGCCGCGAGCATCGGTCTAGAGTGGAGGCCTCCACCCTGTCCTGAGCGCTAGCGGCTGGACGATTGGTTTTTGGGTAAGGCCGCCGACCCACGTCCACGGCAAACCCCAATACCTTTCTTCCCGGACGTGCATGATGAGATCTCGAAGTCCTGGAAGACCCCCCTGTCTTCCTCGGGACAGCTCGCTGGTCTCATCCGCCTTTCCTCCCCTCGATGGGGCAGCTGCCCGTGGGTACATTGGGCTTCCCCCGGTTGAACGCTCTGTTGCGATGCAACTGTGTCCTCAGAGTGCTTCTTCTCGTCGAGCTGCGCGCCGCAACCGACCTTGCCCTCCGGGCGACGAAGGTAGCCGCGCGCTCCCTGGGCCTGGTTATGTCCACTTCGGTGGTCCAGGAGAGACACCTCTGGCTGAACCTGGCCGACATGCGGGATACCGAGCGGACTCGTCTGCTCGATGCAGCCCTGTCCCAGGCCGGCCTCTTCGGCGGCGCAGTTGAGGATTTTGCCCAACAGTTCTCAACTGCACAGAAACAGACTGAGGCCATCAAACACATTCTGCCCCGCCGACCCGCTGCTGCCTCGACGTCGGCCGGGCAGACGTCTCAGCCTGTTCCCCGCCGAGGGCGCCCTCCTAAGGCTCCCGCCCCTCCCGCTCGGCCAAAGCAGCAGCCTTCACCCAGGCCCAGTCGCGGAGGAAGCCGTAGGAAGGCGCCACAGCCCTCTCCAGCTCCGCCCTCCGCCAAGCGCCGGGCTAAGCGGCGCTCCTGAGACGGGCTGCTCAGGGATGATGGTTGTTTCTCAGGAGATGGTAGCAGGACCACTCCTTCCCCCGGTGGAGGGCCGGGGGAGAATCTTTTGTTCTCCACTCCCCGCTGCTCACCCACGGGTGGGCAGCACCCTAATGTGGTTAAAGAAAGAAACAATCCTCTCATCCCTGAGCTCACAGAGTTCTCGGACGACACAGAGCGCCGCCCCCAAGCCGTGCTCTCCTCGTCCCCCTCTGTCCCAGAGTCGGTTGACACGGCGTGCCGTCCACGGACCGCTTCGCCCTTGTCCCGCTCTGTCGCCAGACCCCTGGCAGAGCAGGCCCCCTCTGCCAGGGCGCGGTTGTTAACTGTGCCCCCACACCGGGCCACTATCCCGTCCACGTCTGGGCCAGTTACTCCGCTTCGCTGCCCCTCCGGGGGGACGCCTGTGGTTCGCTTTCCCCCGCTGGTTCAGTTCCTGGGAGCCTGACTAGAGCTTCCCCGTCTATCCCGCTGGGTCGCCCGAACCATCAGGCTCGGCTATGCGATTCAGTTCGCACGGTCTCCTCCCCGCTACAGGGGAGTCCGCTCCACATTGGTCGGTGGCAATGCCCCCATCATGAGAGCAGAGATTGCTACCCTGCTGACGAAGGGTGCAATCGAGGCTGTCCCTCCAGCCGAGATGAGGTCCGGCTTCTACACCCCTTCCTTCATTGTCCCCAAGAAAACCGGTGGGTTACGACCGATCCTGGACTTGCTGAACCGCTCCCTTCACAGGATGCCGTTCAAGATGCTCACCGCCAAACGCATTTTCGAATGTGTTCGGCCTCAGGATTGGTTTGCAGCGATCGACCTGAAGGACGCCTACTTTCATGTCTCCATTCTTCCTCGACACAGACCGTTCCTCCGGTTTGCTTTCGAGGGGCAGGCATACCAGTACGTGGTTCTCCCTTTCGGGCTAGCCCTGTCTCCTCTCGTCTTCACGAAGATCGTCGAGGCAGCCCTTGTTCCCCTTTGGGTTCACGGGATTCGCATCCTGAACTATCTCGACGACTGGCTTATCCTAGCTCACTCTCGAGACCAGGTTTGCGAACACAGGGACCTTGTGCTCCGGCACCTAGCTCGTCTGGGCCTTCGGGTCAACTGGGAGAAGAGCAAACTTTGCCCCATGCAGAGGATCTCTTTTCTCGGTATGGACATCGACTCGGTCGCCATGTCCGCGCAGCTTACGAGCGAGCGCGCACAGTCACTGCTGACTTGTCTGAGACAATTTCAGGGCAAGAGTGCGGTTCCACTGAAATATTTTCAGAGGCTCCTGGGGCATATGGCATCTGCAGCCGCGGTGACGCCGCTCGGATTGCTTCATATGAGACCGCTTCAGCTTTGGCTTTGCGACCGAGTCCCGAGGTGGGCATGGCAACAAGGCACGCTCCGAGTATCAGTTACTCCGACCTGCCGTCAGACCTTCACCCCGTGGTCGAACCTCAGTTTTCTCAGGCCAGGTGTCCCCCTGGAACGAGTTTCCCGGCATGTTGTTGTCTCAACAGATGCCTCCACCACGGGCTGGGGCGCCATGTGCAATGGACATGCTGCCGCGGGCTCCTGGACAGGACCCCAGCGCCTATGGCATGTCAATTGACTCGAGTTGCTGGCAGTACGCCTTGCCCTGCACCGCTTTCGGGCGTTGCTCAAGGGTCAACACGTACTAGTCCGATCAGACAATACCGCCACTGTAGCGTACATCAACCATCAAGGTGGTCTACGCTCCCGCCGTATGTGGCAACTCGCTCGCCACCTCCTCTTATGGAATCAGAAGCATCTGAGGTCTCTTCGAGCCATTTACATTCCCGGAGCCCTGAACTGTGCAGCCGACGAGCTCTCATGGCTTCAGCCCCTCCCTGGAGAATGTCGACTCCATCCCCAGTCGGTTCAGCTGATTTGGGACCAGTTCGGGGACGCACAGATAGATCTGTTTGCCTCCCACGACTCGACCCATTGCGACCAGTATTTTTCCCTGACCGAGGGCACGCTCGGCATGGATGCTCTGGCGCACAGCTGGCCGCGGGGCCGCAAATATGCGTTTCCCCCAGTAAGCCTTCTTGCGCAGGTCTTGCGCAAGGTCAAGGAGGACGAGGAGCAGGTCCTTCTGGTTGCGCCGTACTGGCCCACCCGGACTTGGTTCTCCGAACTGGTGCTCCTCGCGACAGCAACTCCTTGGCCAATTCCTCTGAGGAAGGACCTCCTTTCTCAGGGACGGGGCACCCTGTGGCACCCTCGTCCCGATCTTTGGAACCTCCACGTGTGGCTCCTGGACGGGACGAGGCAGGTTTGAGTACCCTACCACCAGCGGTGGTGGCTACCATCACTTCCGCTAGAGCGTTGTCCACGAGACACGCCTATGCGTTGAAGTGGAACCTCTTCGTCAACGGGTGCTCTTCTCGCCGAGAAGATCCCCGGAGGTGTTCGGTCAGTGTCGTGCTTTTCTTCCTTCAAGATGGGTTGGAGCGAAGGCTGTCTCCCTCCACCCTCAAAGTTTATGTTGCCGCTATTGCAGCACACCATGACTTGGTGGAAGGTAAATCTTTAGGGAAGCACGACCTGGTCGTCAGGTTCTTGAGGGGAGCGAGGAGACTGAATCCTCCTCGCTCTCCTCTCGTTCGCTCTTGGGTGGTTCTAACTGCCCTGCAGAGTGCTCCCTTTGAGCTTCTGCAATCAGCGTAGCTTAAGTTCCTGTCAATGAAGACAGCGCTCCTGGTTGCATTGGCCTCCGTCAAGAGGGTAGGGGACCTGCAAGCATTCTCCGTTGACGAAGCGTGCCTGGAATTCGGGCCAGCTTACTCTCACGTGATCCTGAGACCCCGGCTTGGATATGTGCCCAAGGTTCCTACCACTCCCTTCCGGGACAAGGTGGTGAACCTGCAAGCGCTGCCCTTGGAGGAGGCAGACCCAGCCTTGGCACTGCTCTGTCCAGTACGCTCTCTCCGCGCCTATGTAGACAGGACGCAGTGTTTCAGGACCTCAGATCAGCTCTTTGTCTGTTATGGTGGGAAGCTGAAGGGAAAGGCTCTCTCCAAGCAGAGGTTGTCTCACTGGATAGTGGACACCATTGCTTTGGAATACCAGCAGCATGGTCGACCGTGCCCCCTTGGTGTGACTGCCCACTCCACCCGGAGTGTGGCATCCTCTTGGGCCTCTTGGACTCCTGTGTTATATAGGAGTCCTTCGTCCGTGCTAGTCTCACTCAAGGGTCTCAGATTTACGCAGGGCACTGGAAGACAGCTGTGAAGGTGGCGTGATTAGACTGTTAACCCCATTTCGTCGTCATTCCGACGTAACTCGGAGTGACCACGAAAGGGAACGTCTCGGTTACGTATGTAACCCTCGTTCCCTGAGTAGGGAACGGAGACGTTACGTCTTCCTGCCACTTCCGCTGTACCGCGGGGATCGCCTGAGTTCAGTCTTGGCTCCTCAGCGAAGAAACATAACTGCATGTTGCCGGCGTCCTCCTTTTATACCCACGAGGTGGGGCGGAGTTACGTCATGCAAATTCCGCAGACCCATGGCATTTCTTTGCCATTGGCTCGATTTTTAATACTCGAAGTTGATAGGCTTTCTAAGCGAAACCCCATTTCGTCGTCATTCCGACGTAACGTCTCCGTTCCCTACTCAGGGAACGAGGGTTACATACGTAACCGAGACGTTTTTTGTATACTTGCCGGTGGGCAAATGCCTTGTAAGTACATATATCATGGGAAAATGGGGTATACTGTGTTAATAGGTTAATAAATCAAGATTATTGAACTTGTTTAGTGCATAAACATAACTTTACCCTTTAAATTACATCTCTACTGTTCATAAGTACTGTCTGTATGCACTGTTATTTTAGTGTGTGTTTTTTTTTTTGCCATTTTGTCTTTTTTTTTGTTTTTGTTTGTTATATATATATATTTTTTTCTTCATTCTACTTATTTGAATGTATTTATTTTCGTTTAACTTTTTGATACACAAAGCCCTGTTATGGCTGCACTTTGTTCTGCACTATGTTCTACCACTTTAACCCTTGTGCACTGTTCATTTGCAGTTTACAGTCGGGCTGTTTGTGATCTCAGAGACCCCAGGCAACAAAATGTAATTTTTAAAAAAAAAAAAAAAAAAATTACAAATGTAATTTTACGCAGTTTATTAAATACTCCACATTTGGACATTTTCACTCAACAAAATTCATATAAATAAATGCTATATAAAAAATTCACCACATAAAAGACCCACTTTCACTCAACAAAATGTATATAAATAAATGCTATGTAAAATATTCACCTCATAAAAGACCCACATTTCTAAATTTCATTCATGGGGTTAAAATTGATAATTTGACATGGTTTAGTGTACGATTTTTGCCCATCTTTTGGAAAATGCCGTTTTTAAAAGTACAGAAAGTATCACTTTAACCAGTAGATACCAGTAAAAGTACTGAAAGTTTTTACAGTTCATTTCTACATTTTATGAAATCATAATTAATGGAATCATAAATCATAAATCATGAATCATAAAACAATAAAAGTTACTTTTTGTCGAAGTTTAGCAGTTTTTGTACTGAAAAAAAAATCAGTTTTTCAATAATGTTACATTATGATGGATGTTACAGAGAAAAGTTGGAGTCTTTATAGTTTATAATTTATTTCAAACATCTGTTTTTCATATAATTCTAAAAAAATTTGACAGAATTCTTGTAATTCCAAAAATTTGTGAAGTGTGCCACTTCATGTCTGTCTGTGTGTTCTGTGTTCTTTCTGATTTTGAGGATGAATTTTGTCCATTGATAAAAATCATTTGATTCTAATCATAACATAACATTATTGAAAAACTGTTTTTTTTTTCAGTAAAAAAATGCCTAAACTGACAAAAAGTAACTTTTATTGTTATAATTGTGATTTCTTAATATGTAGATATGATTATAACTGGAAAAACTTGTGAAAAGATGTCTTTCATTTAGGCAAATAGCAAATAGTGGAGCTCTGAAGCCATCTACTGGTTAAAGTGATAATTTGTTACTTTTAAAACTGCATTTTTCAAAAGATGGGCAAAAATCTTACATTATAAGCCAGATGCAGCTTTTTGGGGTTCGCATAGGACACTATTAACACGACTATATGCATGAAACCATTCAGAAAAATGTGAGCACAAATGGGTAAAATTTTAGAAACCCTTGATATTCTGAAATGTATAATGATATTTAAATGATGTTTCAGTAATAGTTAGATTAGTAAAAATGTAAAATTGGACATGTTTCTCCTTCAAATTTTTATATATATATATATATAATGTTTTAAAAGTTAGTCCTCTAAATGTTTACATAAAAAGTTAGATCTGTTTAATTTCAATTGGAAAAGTAAGACTGATTGCCCTTGGGTAACTGATACTTAGTCAAGCTAGTTTTTAAGTTACTATGCAACTAAGATTCAGACAGCACAAGTTCGAGTCCCAGATAAAGGTGCTTTCCTGCTCCTGTTCCCTTCTTGTCCTATAGTCCTGTCCAAAAAAGTTGAAAACTCCAATGTCATGGAAAAAAAAAAGCAACCTCTGAAAATATTTTTAAAATGCAGTCTTGAAAGAGATTATAGTAAAGACAATAAAGAGATCTCCCATATTTCTTGATTCTCATTTTGGACTTTCTCTCAGTCATGTCTCAGTTGTGTCTAACTAAGTTTACTAAGCTTAAAAAGAGCAACCTCTGAGCAATAAAATCTTATAATGGAGTCTTGAAAGAGACTGCAGCAATGACAATTAAGAGATGTTCTATGTTTCTTCAACCACATCAGTTTTAACTCATTTTCTCTCAGATATTATTCTCATTTCTCAGCTGTGTCTAGTTCTATGTTTCTTCAACCACATCAGTTTTAACTCATTTTCTCTCAGATATTATTCTCATTTCTCAGCTGTGTCTAATCTTATTTCTCCCAAGGAATTTTAGGACACATCTGAAACTCTGTTGATACTAAAATGAGGGATATATGAGAATCACAACTAAGTCTCATGAGCTTAGGAAATAGCAACAACTGAGCAATACATTTTTCTTCTGGGTGTGGATAAGAATCTATCATTACTCTATTTCTATGTCATTGCACATGCACAGTGCTTTAAGTTTTCAATCCGATCAAGTGTTTACATGTTCTCTCAATCGGATAAGAAGGGGAATAAACCACCGCTTTCAATCCGATCGAAATTTCATTCGGATTGAGCTTAATCGGTTCGATTAAGGTGTTTACATGGAGGCTTTTCAGTCCGATTAAGCCGTCAATCTGATTACTAATGGATTATTTGGTTGCATGTAAACGTAGCCAGTGTTACATGATTCTTCAGTGGTGCAGGTATGACATCACTTTGGAGGCCAAAACGCGGAAGCAAGTTAGCATTTTAACACTTCTGGTTCCATTGTTCCGAAGTCAATGGGTTTTTTGAATGGGTTTGGTTAAATGCTTGAAATAAGGTCTGTGGGGAACTCAAGCTCAACACACTTTCGTGTTTTGTTCTACAACATAAAATATATCAGTATTACCCCCACTTGTGATTTTTTAAGCTGTTACGTGTCTTGAAAAAGGCGGTTGCTAACACGTGGCTAAATGCGACTACAGAGTCTGTCGGGGACATTAGTCATCACGCCGAACAGATAAGCTCAGTCCAATTTTAGAGCCTTGTTATGCTTATTATTGTGCTCATAAACTATTAAAACGTTCTGAAAAAAGGTTTTTTAGATAAAGACTGAAAGAGCTTTATTTATTTACTTATTTCAGAGCTTAAGAGCTTAGTGGTGGTGACGTTGACGCCATGGGGCTGTGTGGTTCGTTTTATAGCCTACCTTTAGCTTTTTACTTCTGGCAACTGCATAGGCTTTAAAATTCATCAAAGTTTTGTTCATCCGTGAAAATTTTCTTGATGGACAGAATGTGTTAGTATCATAAACTTTTGTTGATCACAGAGCTTTTATTTTTTTGTGATAATCCAAAAGCCTATGGAAGAATCCTATTGGGTTTTTGTCGGAGGAACCATGTGATGGTAACTGCCGGTTTGCCTGCAAAGTCACGTGATACCAGCACCACTCATATTGGTGCTCAAGAAACATTTTTTTTTAATAATTATTATTATCAATGTTAAACAAACAGTTGTGGTGCTTAAAAGTTTTGTGGAAACCATGATACTATTTTTTCAAGATTCTTTTATGAAGAGAAAGTTCAAAAGAATATCATTTATTTGATAGGCCTATATTTTTTTATTGTAATATTAAAAATACCCTTATACTGTCACATTTGATGAATTTAATCTTTGCTAAATTAAAGTTATTATTTCTTTTAAAAAATATGTTTAATATTAGTGTATAGTTAATAAAGCTTAAAGTAGTTATGTTTAAATGCACAATAGAACCTTCTTTTCATCCAAATCCTGTCAAAGCACCATCAGAGCCAATATAACCCCCTAAAATGACCATTACACAATCTTCAATAACATTAAGCCTCCCAGCCTGACCCCTGTATGAACTGATCAATCAAAAAACAGGACATGGGCGAACAACTGCAATGAAGAAATTGCAGGAATGTGTGTCTATTCTGACTCAAGATCCAATCAGTGAATGGAAGGTCGAAGCATGTTCTGAGCTATACACTTGTCACAGCAGAAAAAGATAGTGAGAGAGAGGATGGGAGGAACGAGGACAGATGCCAGCTCCTCCTTCGCTCATCTGTATTCATGAAGGACAGTGGAAAGGTTTGTGTTGCTTATGATGGAGAGAGCACATCAACTTTCACATCAGATTACAGCTGGGATTTTTGGGTAATGTTGTATTATTATAATTGTGCATATTTAAACACAAAACAATGGCTTATTCAACAAGCTGATAACATTTTACTGAATCTTTAAGAATTTTGAATCTTAAATGTCCCTAATGCAACTAACAATTACAGTGATAAAAAAGTAGCACTGATGAAAAAAGCTTTGTGTGTGATAAAAGACAAATATAAAATGCCAAAAGACCTAATTTTTAGTCCCAACTATAAAATCTCTACCCCAGTTTATCTAAAATCCTAATTAGGTTTCGAATTATCATTTAACAATGGCTCTGAGTCCTGTCCCTTACCCTCATTAAAAGTTAAAAGTTAGAAAATTAAAAGTTTCTTTCAAGGACATATCTGTAATGACCCGAAATAGTTTAATGAAAGTTCTGACAGCTGATTAGGCACCCTCATTACAGACAGAGAGAACTATGTCAATAATTCATACATCTATTATTCAAAATTTCATACATCCATTACCACATCCATATCTTTGCAGAAGCTGAATTCATGCACTTTGAATGCTGTGGAAATCAATTTGCATCAAAACTGTTTGGTTACCAACATTCTTTAAAATATCTTCTTTTGTGCTTCATACAGTACATGAGGGTGAGTAAAAGATGACATAATTTTCATTTGGGTGTGAATTGTCCCTTTAAACCATTTTTAGGAACTGAAATTGTACTTTGCCCCTTCTCCACTCTTCTAGTCCTAAACCACCTTACATACAGGGGGGGAGTACTCTGGGTTCGGGACGAATTCCGAGCTCGGAGCCCTCCCTCCGGACAGCACGTCAAATACGCATTTTACTTCATTTCCTTTAATTGTATGTAAGTGTGAACTTGTGAACCGTATTTCAACGAACATCTGAATGTATCGGCTTAAAACAAAAGATTCTATGCATGGTTTGTTGAATGGATTTTGAGATGTGGGCGTTGATTGGAGAAGTCCTGCATATGTCACCTCTGAGAGATCGCTGCCATTTTCACCTGAAGGTCCAGTTTTTACATTTTGATCAAAATAGTCTTTTTTCTACTACATAACTATGACATCAGTGTAATAATTTTAATCAAGTAATCTTAAGAAATATCTCACAAGCAATGAAGGCCTCGTGCATATACGTAGCTGATTCACAGCCGTGTTCATATACAAATCAACAACAGTGAATGTTTTTTTTTTGTAATATGATTCAATAAACAAGAAGATAATATTGAGTACACTGATCCGATACTCAGTATCCAGACCATTACGGACCTTTTTGTAGGATCAGGTATTGGTACTGTGCATTATGGTCGTTACTGTTAATCTCAAAAAATGTGTATATAAGTAGGCTATTATAAAAGCACTGTAACTATGTTCCATGTCATTTGATAGCTTTACTTGTGGAACAGACAGTATATTAGGTTGTAAAAGTTCACAGAATCTCTTCCCTCTGCTATTGCATTGGAGTCATTTCATTCTCCATTCAGCATTCACATTCGGTTACATGGTAAAACTGTCTCCAAGATGTTTCAATGTTACCATTAGTATGCATAATATGAACATTAAGTTCTGTGCTTTTGACTGTATTTTGTTGGCGTTTATTGGTGATTCTGAATGGTGTGGTACTCGCTATCTGTCTGTTATGCCACCCACACACTACATGATTTTAGCCCTGACTTTACACTCACAGGCAGTTAATGGAGACCATTGCAAAAGCCCAAAATCTTAGGCAAATGAGTGCTCATTCACATAAGAGACAATCACTGTGTTGTGATTGTCTGTCAAAATTCTGATGCATCGCGAGAGATATTCAGCAGATTAAAATATCTAGACCTGTCTACAATCCAAGTCCTGTAGTGTGAAATGTGTTTTGACTGGAACTCACAACGTCAACAAATGAAGTTTTATTAACTAAGTTCGGGAGGAGCACGTTCAGATAATTAAACACGAGTGGACAGCAATCAGCAATCAATGATAAGAGGGTACATATAGACTCAGCAGTCTTACCTCGATCCATTGACAGTTTTGCAGCATCCCCCCTCCACCCCTTCTCCACACTCCTAGTTCTCCACACTCCTAGTTCTCCACACTCCTAGTTCTAAAAATCACTTACATAAGGGGGAGTACTCTGGGTTCGGGCTGAATTCCGAGCTCGGAGCCCTCCCTCCGGACAGCACGCCAAATACGCATTAAATCTTACTCCGTCAGAATTATATGTAAGTGTGAACTCGTGAACAGACAGTTATGTAGTGTGAAAACAACAGCATTCCGACAACTTTGAAATTTGTGTTGTATTTTATGGGCAGCATAATGAGATTGCCGGAGTGGGATTGAATGAATCTCACATTGTTACGACCCTGTGGTTTGTATTTTGTTATTTCTCTGTTGTTTTGTGAGTCTCTCTCTGTATGTTTGTCTAGGAATGTCATCTGATTGGTTCCTGCAGGATGATTGAAACGCCATCTGATTGGTTCCTACACGGTGATTGATGCTCTATTCTGATGGGTGCAAAGTGTTTTAAAAGACACATTGTAATTTAAAATGAGTGAGTGCGTTTTGTGTTTGAGCACAGAGAGATCTTGTGTTAAGCAGAGAGAGTTTGTGATTATAAAATGCTGAGTTTGTGAGTGTTAAGATTATTTTGAGTGTTAAGATTATTTGAGACTGTGAGTATTGTTTGTTTATTTGAATTGAAAATCTTAATACCTTTGTTGGTATATTTGACCCTTTGCCTGTTTACTGACACTGATTCATTTTATTGCCCTTTTCAGTTTGTTTGCCTGATTATAAATATATTGTAAATATAGATTTTGGGGAAGTAGGGAGCTTGAGGCCATTATTTTTTTTTTTTTTATTGTAAACTGTTTGAAGTCTGTTTTTGGTTAGGGAGTTTACAGATTGTATTCTCATTTTCTTTTCTTTTGGGTTAGGGTTTAGGAAAGAGGTTTAAAGACAAGGTTGTTTTTTTTTTTGTTATTTTGGCTCGGTCAGCTCCTGAATCATAAGTCCCAAATTAAGAAAATAAATACCTTTTTGTTCTAAATCCTTGCAAATCTCTGACTCTTTCATGTTGCCACCTTTCCCCTAGACGGGGTGTAACAACATGCATAATAACCAACATTTAAAAACCTGATGATGAAAACTCAGTAAACCACTGAATAATTTCAGTGACTAGGTCACTCAAAAATATATGTTGCTTTAAAGCACTTCATCATTTACCCAGAATGCGCATAATCACTTTTGTGCCACTCTGCACCGGAGCCTTTCATACTGTTTTTCACAATCAAAGATAATTATTGGTCGACCACTTGTTGGTCGAAACATGTTGGCTCATGTATTTTTATCATGACTTAAGCCATTTCCAATAAAGGCTTTTTAACTGTATCCTTCTCCTTTGAACTTGACTGAGTGCCTGGGACCTATTTTTTCGTTTTTTGGATTCTTCCCCTACCCCAAGAGCACCTATCACGGATTTGATATACTTGACCTGAGCGCCTGGTTGAATCTTCTACAGCTCAAAGATAATTATTGTTTAGCCTATAAATTTGTTAGCCTATAGATTTCTTATCTATCATGTCTGTTGTTCTAATAAAAAAATAATAACTGTGCCTTACATTCCAAAGAAACAGAGTTTATAGTGCATTAATTTATGTTGTAATAATTATCACAAATGTATTGTTCACACGATTTATCAATGTTGACACTCTTGTAACCCAAAGAAATTGTAATTGTAGTTTTTTAAATGTGGATTTTACCAGATGTAGCAGTGGTCTACTCTCACATGCACTTTTTTGGAACCAAAAAAATAAATGGATAGATGGATATTGTTACGACCTACAATGTTTTTCCACCAGGTGGCGTTGTTCTTTGTTCTAGAATGAGCTTCAGGAACAGGTGTGGTAGGTTACCGGTGATTGTGCTTGTGTCAAGAAACAGTGAGTACAAAAGGAATGACGGAGTTGGACTGAGCCCGTTCATCTTTCCTCTTCAATTCCAGATTGTTTTTCCTTCTTTTTTCTTTATTTCTTGAGTTGTTGTATTATTGATTTTACTTGTTTTTCTATAAAATGTTTATTTGTTAAATTGAGTTCCATGTGTGGTGTCCCCGTTATTATGTTGCTTCACCTTGAGCCAGGTGAAAGTACCAGTGAGTGTGCTTGTGGAGTTTGAGGGGTATGGAATGGAGCCCCACCCACACTCCCGTCAATGAGGGTGAACTGCAGCTGGCCTCTGCAAACTATTATGAGGATTTGGTCTCCTCTGGTCCCAGTCCCTTGGCTCCTTCTCAGTTGGCTCCAACCAGTTATTTGAATCTGCCTCAGGTCACCTGCCATCACCTGCGCTTCCGCTTTATTAGGCTCCACCATCCCTCTACTTCTGCCTTGGTCCTTAGTCCCACCGGCTCCGCCTCAGTCTCCAGATCCATCAGTGTCAAATGAGCTCATTGACTCTTCAGCACCGCCGGGGGTCTCCACCTCCATCGACTCCATCTAAGTCTGTCGTCCACCTGGGTCTACCTGCCAAGTCTCCACCATGGCTTCTCCATCTCTCTACTCCACCTTAGGCCTTGGTCCTAGTCCTGGCTGTATTCTGGGTCCCCACCTGACTACTACCACTCTCGTCTCCTTCCTGGCTCCTCCTACCATCATCACTGCTCTGGTTTTCTACGTCATCATCTCCTATAGTTTAGGAGGGGGAGCTACTGTAACTGTCCTGTTCTGTTTTGGTTTCATTTCATTCTGTTCCCTGTTCTGCTTCCTTGTTCATTGTTCCGTATCGTCAATGTTAAATGTGGTTGTGATATGTGCTGAATTTCTCTGCCTGTTAAATTTGTTATTAAAGACTGAGTATTTAATCCTGCCTCATTGTGTGGTTCATCACAGCCCTCTGTGGCAGATATATATATATATATATATTAGGGGTGTCGCAATATACCGGTGTTGACGATAATCGTGATATTCAAAACATGAGATATCGACATCGTGTTAATTTAGAGTGTGGCAATATACCGGTATTGGCGATAACCACGATGTTTAAAATGAATAGGACTGTTATGATAACATGACATGAAAATACTCCAGCGCGAGTACCTGGTTGAGCTCTCAGGTGGCTGTATTGCACCCGCTGACACCTATCAAAGAAGACGCAGCCCGTCTACACACACTGGTTTTGCCATTCGGCGTCTGTCCGCGGCGCCCAGCAACGGCTCTTGTTCAAAATACTGCCGTGACACAGAGCGCCTTTTACTTAGTTTTATATTAAATTTACGTTATGTTTTTCTCAAATCATCGTAATTGACTTCACCCCATGCTGCAATGTACATTTAGATTAATTTACAGAAATCAGCTGCTTGAATGAAAATTGCTGATGTTATCGGATTTTCAGGTGATATTCTCAATTCATTCAGTTAATATATCTATGGATGCTCTAAGGTAAAGTGTTCAGATCACAGACTCGGCAACTATTGTATTTAATTGTACAGTACAATCATAACATAGTACAGACATTATCTTAATTTAATAATCTCCTTAAACATAAGAATACTGCTGGCCATAAACTGGGAAAGTGCGCGTCCGGTGTGCGATACCTCAAGTTGTCCTACACGCGACGCGGCGCTGCAGAATGTGTAGCCACCAACCTTTTTACCCATCTCCGTGTCCATCACCCTGCGGATTACGCAATTTTACAGAGAATACATTGCGATTATTTTGCTAGTCATGGAATGGGAAACGTGACATTAACCTGTTAACAGGGGTTTCTGTGTTCATATAAAGGGTGATATATATATATATATATATATATATATATATATATATATATATATATATATATATATTACGCAAGTATGCCTTCTCGAATACCCCCTGCCGACCCATGGAGACAGGTTAGTGTTGCACTGCACACTCAGACCCAGCTTCGGGCCACCCCCCGGGCCTTCTGAGCCAGGTCCCTGTCCTCCACCTCACTGCCCCACCCTGGGTATCACAGTCCTACTGGCGAAGGATGTGATAGAGCCGGTTTCTCTAACCGATTTGAAGACTTCTACAGCCCATACTTCATTGTACCCAAGAAAGGTGGTGGGTTACGGCCAATCTTGTACCTGTGAGTTTTGAATTGGGCCCTTCACTAGCTTCCGTTCAAAATGCTAACGCAGAGACGCATTTTCAAAAATATCTGTCACAGAGATTGGTTTGCCCGCCACCTCCTCCTATGGAGTCAGAAGCATCTGAGGTTGCTTCATGCCACTCATATTCCCGGCCTGCTCAATCGTGCCGCCGACGAGCTCTCACAACAGCCTGTGGCCCGGGGAGAGTGGCGACTCCATCCCCAGGCGGTCCAGCTGATTTGGGACCACTTCGGGGCCGCACAGATAGATATGTTTGCCTCTCCAGACTCGTCCCATTGCCAGTTGTTTTACTCCCTGACCGAGGGGACCCTCGGCACGGATGAGCTGGCACAGAGCTGGCCCCGGGGCCTCCGCAAGTATGTGTTTCCCCCAGTGAGCCTTCTTGCACAGACACTGTGCAAAGTCAGGGAGGAAGAGGAGCAGGTCTTGCTATTTGCCCCTTATCGGTTCCTCGAACTTGTGCTCCTCTCGACAGCCCCTCCCTGGCCCATTCCTCTGAGGGAGGACCTTCTCTTTCAGGGACGGGGCACCGTATGGCACCCGTGTCCAGACCTCTGGAAACTCCATGTCTGATCCCCGGACTGGTCGTGGAGGTTCTAGGTGATCTACCACAGTCACTTCTTAGCCATCACTTTATCACTCTACAAGGCATGCTTACGCCCTGAAGTGGAAACTGTTCGTTGAGTGGTGTTCTTCTCACCGAGAAGATCCCTGAAGGTGTTCGATTGGTTCAGTGCTTTCTTTCCTGCAAGATAGGTTGAGGCAAGGGCTGTCTCCCTCCACCCTCAAAGTGTATGTTGCCTATATTGCAGCAAATCTCGATGCAGTGGATGGGAGATCCGTGGGAAAGCACGACCTGATCATCAGGTTCCTGAGGGGAGCAAGGAGACTGAATCCGCCTTGTTCCCCCTCTATACCCTCTTGGGACTTATCTCTGGTGCTGACCGCACTGCAGAGACCTCCCTTTGAGCTAAAAATCCTGTCTTTAAAAACAGTTCTCCTGCTTACCTTGCCCTCCATCAAGAGGGTAAGGGACCTGCACGCATTTTTGGTCAACGAATCGTGCCTAGGATTCGGGCTGGCTAACTCTCATGTTAGCCTGAGACCCCGGCCTGGATATGTGCCCAAGGTTCCAACCACTCCCTTTCGGGACCAGGTGGTGAACCTGCACGTGCTGCCCCCGGAGGAGTCAGAACCAGCCCTGGCGTTTTTCTCTCCCGTCCACTCCTTGTGGTTATATGTGGACAGAATGCAAAGCCTAAGGACCTCAGACCAGCTTTTCGTCTGTTATGGAGGCCAGCAGAAGAGAAAGTCTGTCTCCAAGCAGAGGTTGGCCCACTGGATAGTGGATTCCATCATCTTGGCTTATGAGTCCCAAGATGCACCTTGTCCCCCGGCACTGCGAGCTCACTCCACTCAAAGTGTAGACGCTTCTTGGGCGTTGGCGCAGGGTGCCTCACTGATAGATGTTTGTAGAGCTGCGGGCTGGGCGACACCTAACATGTTAGCTAGATTCTATAGCATACGTGTCGTGCTGGTTGCTTCCCGTGTGCTCTCTTCACATAGAAGCCAGTTAACACCGTAAGCCCCACTCGAAGTGTCGGCTTTTTGCGCCATTCCCCTCCTATGGACTGGATACGTGCGTCATTCTTGATCCAGTTGAGTTCCCCTTTAGCCGAAGCCTTTTGAGTTCCTCCACACCCCTTTGGCATTGGACATGGCGGAGCGTCCGATGCTGGGCCTACCACTCGTATGCACTGGTTGAATATGTGCTAGGCCCATATGTTGTGATCCCTACGGCAATCACATATGTGTATTCTTCCACAGTCTGGCTCCCTGCGGCGAGCCCATGTCTTTCCCTTGGCAGAGCCTGTTCTGCCGTCGCTGGCTGGTTGAGTCTCCCCCCTGTTATAAGCTGGAGCCACACCAATAACATTCCATATGTTGTACTGCCCGGTAATCCGGCCCAGTTCATATATGTATCTCCACATGTTACCTCCCTGCGCGCTGAATGTGGCTTCTGTAGCGTCCCTGCTTCTATCGAAAGGGCACGCTTTCCCAGTGTTATCCAAGTCTAACTGAGTGGGTCTTGCGGAACAGCAGTGACTTCCCTGGCCTAAGCCCTGTCCCCTCTACGCCTCAATAATGCGGAGGGATCAGGAGGCTTTTGTCTAGGCATTGGCAGCACTAGTGATGTTGTAATTGGGATCCCAATCAGTCAACACGTCGACTACGTTGAACGTGAGCGACTGAAAGGGAACATCTCGGTTACGTATGTAACCCTCTTTCCCTGAATGAGGCAACGGCCATCGCCACTATTGCTGGACCACCGCTGACTCCGGGTTCCGCTTGGCTCGGCTCCTCAGCGAAAAACAACAGGTGCGTGCATCTACTTCCTTATTTATACTTGCGCTCTAGGGCGGAGCATGAGATGCAAAGCTTGCACACCAATGTGCATTGGCTCATTTTATCAATACTCGCAGATGACAGGCTCCCTAAGCATGATCCCAATCAGTCGACACGTCGACTACATCTCCATTCCCTCCTTCAGGGAACGAGGGTTACAAACGTAACCAAGACGTTTTGCAATGCACTTCCTGAACAAATCAGTGTTCTAAAAGAAGTAGTTGAATGAACGATTCAATGACTTGCTCATAAAAACCTGCCACTTGTCACCACCTACTGGCGTTACGATGTAGCCTGCAGAAAAAGTGGCTGTAAAATCCCTTCCACTAATATACAGACTGAAAATAAAATGTAAGGAATAGAACTGTTATAATTATAATTGTCAACTGAATATGCATAACCTGAATTAAACTGCTGATTAGCATCCTAGCATTGAAATGTCTTCACAATAGATAAGACATGTGATAAACTGTGTTCATTACAGATTCAATAATGAGAACCGTGAGTCAAAAAAAAGCACTAATTTGAATATTTAATCATTTTCTGATGATCATTTAGCCATGATCCTTTGGTGTATGAAATCTTAAAACCAATCAGTTACATGAGAAACCTTGCGACACCTCATAGAGGCACAAGCTGGTGGTTCATCTCAGTAAACTAATAATGCATGTTTTCAGAACATTTTATCTAATAGTACGTGGGATGAGGTTAATGAAAGTGAACTGTTTTTTGGAGCTGTTATGAATCAGCTGAAGGGGACATGGTCATTTATCATGTAGTCCCACGGGGGAGGTTCATGCATCTAAACATAATGTTGGTAAATTAAGAGCAGACAGGAAAGTGTCACGTGTAGCGTGGTTGAAGCAGAAATGAAGCAGGATCCAACTGCAGCACTCTTTAATTCAACAACTCAGGAACAGGATACACGATACAAGGACAAGAACTAGAACAAGAACAACCAACACTAGCGTATAACATTGACAAGAACTCACAAAGACAGGCCAGAAACACAGGGCTTAAATAAGGGACAAACGAGCTTACAGGATAACAAGGGGGCGGAACTAACAAGAAACACCTGGGATAACTAAATGACAAGACAGGGAACCACTAAACATGACAGGACACAAAACCACATCGTAACATAGCACCCCCCCCCCCATGGGCGGCTCTCGACGCCCATCAAAACAAGCACAACAGTTCAGGAGGGCGGTCCTGGGGGAGGGATGGGGGGCCAGGCCCGCACTGGGAACCAGGACCAGGATACGGGCAAGGCGGGCCTGGGCCGTGGTGCATGGGTGACCAGGGCGGAGCAGGACGAGGCGAAGGCCAGGGAGGAGCAGGACGAGGCGAAGGCCAGGGAGGAGCAGGACGAGGCGAAGGCCAGGGAGGAGCAGGATGCGCTGGCGGCCAGGGCGGAGCAGGATGCGCTGGCGGCCAGGGCGGAGCAGGATGCGCTGGCGGCCAGGGAGGAGCAGGATGCGCTGGCGGCCAGGGAGGAGCAGGATGCGCTGGCGGCCAGGGCGGAGCAGGATGCGCTGGCGGCCAGGGCGGAGCAGGATGCGCTGGCGGCCAGGGCGGAGCAGGATGCGCTGGCGGGCAGGGCGGAGCAGGATGCGCTGGCGGCCAGGGCGGAGCAGGATGCGCGGGCGGCCAGGGCGGAGCAGGATGCGCGGGCGGCCAGGGCGGAGAAGTCCCCTCGGGCGGCCAGGGCGGAGAAGACCCATCGGGCGGCCAGGGCGGAGAAGACCCATCGGGCGGCCAGGGCGGAGAAGACCCCTCGGGCGGCCAGGGCGGAGAAGACCCATCGGGCGGCCAGGGCGGAGAAGACCCCTCGGGCGGCCAGGGCGGAGAAGACCCCTCGGGCGGCCAGGGCAGAGCAGACCACTCGGGCGGCCAGGGCGGAGAAGACCACTCGGGCGGCCAGGGCGGAGAAGACACCGGCTCGGGAACAGCAGACACCGGCTCGGGAACAGCAGACACCGGCTCGGGAACAGCAGACACCGGCTCGGGAACAGCAGACACCGGCTCGGGAACAGACGACACCGGCTCGGGGACAGACGACACACACTGGCTCGGGGACAGACGACACACACACTGGCTCGGGGACAGACGACACACACACTGGCTCGGGGACAGACGACACACACACTGGCTCGGGGACAGACGACACACACACTGGCTCGGGGACAGACGACACACACACTGGCTCGGGGACAGACGACACACACACTGGCTCGGGAACAGACGGAGCAGACTCTGGCTCGGGAACAGACGGAGCAGACTCTGGCTCGGGAACAGACGGAGCAGACTCTGGCTCGGGAACAGACGGAGCAGACTCTGGCTCGGGAACAGACGGAGCAGACTCTGGCTCGGGAACAGACGGAGCAGACTCTGGCTCGGGAACAGACGGAGCAGACTCTGGCTCGGGAACAGACGGAGCAGACTCTGGCTCGGGAACAGACGGAGCAGACTCTGGCTCGGGAACAGACGGAGCAGACTCTGGCTCGGGAACAGACGGAGCAGACTCTGGCTCGGGAACAGACGGAGCAGACTCTGGCTCGGGAACAGACGGAGCAGACTCTGGCTCGGGAACAGACGGAGCAGACTCTGGCTCGGGAACAGACGGAGCAGACTCTGGCTCGGGAACAGACGGAGCAGACTCTGGCTCGGGAACAGACGGAGCAGACTCTGGCTCGGGAACAGACGGAGCAGACTCTGGCTCGGGAACAGACGGAGCAGACTCTGGCTCGCCGTGGCTGACGGGAGGCTCTGGCTGGACGCGGCCGACGTGAGGCTCTGGCTGGACGCGGCTGACGTGAGGCTCTGGCTGGACGTGGCTGAAGTGAAACTCTGGCTGGACGTGGCTGACGGGAGGCTCTGGCTGGACGTGGCTGACGTGAGGCTCTGGCTGGACGTTGCTGAAGTGAAACTCTGGCTGGACGTGGCCGACGTGACGCACTGGCTGGACGCGGCCGACGTGACGCTCTGGCTGGACGCGGCCGACGTGACGCTCTGGCTGGACGCGGCCGACGTGAAGCTCTGGCTGGACGCGGCCGACGTGAAGCTCTGGCTGGACGCGGCCGACGTGAAGCTCTGGCTGGACGCGGCCGACGTGAAGCTCTGGCTGGACGCGGCCGACGTGAAGCTCTGGCTGGACGCGGCCGACGTGAAGCTCTGGCTGGACGCGGCCGACGTGAAGCTCTGGCTGGACGCGGCCGACGTGAAGCTCTGGCTGGACGCGGCCGACGTGACGCTCTGGCTGGACGCGGCCGACGTGAAGCTCTGGCTGGAAGCGGCCGACGTGAAGCTCTGGCTGGAAGCGGCCGACGTGAAGCTCTGGCTGGACGCGGCCGACGTGAAGCTCTGGCTGGACGCGGCCGACGTGAAGCTCTGGCTGGACGCGGCCGACGTGAAGCTCTGGCTGGACGGTCTCTGGCTGGACGGTCTCTGGCTGGACGGTCTCTGGCTGGACGGTCTCTGGCTGGACGGTCTCTGGCTGGACGGTCTCTGGCTGGACGGTCTCTGGCTGGACGGTCTCTAGGGGCTTGCGAGATGCCGGCAGGGCGAGGCGCAGAGGCGGGGCCGGCAGGGCGAGGCGCAGAGGCGGGGCCGGCAGGGCAAGGCGCCGAGGTCTGGGTACGCCCACTTGAGCCTGATAAGCCGAGCGGGTCCTCCTCCTCTTCTTTCTGCGACGGCGTGTCACTGGGCTTGACTCGGTAGTCTCGGTAGTCTCGGTAGTCACGGCAGACTCACTTGACTCACTTGACTCACTTGACTCGGGTTCGTCGAGGCTGACGTGACGTGCGGGTTCAGCTGAGCAGACGAGAAGCGCGGGTTTGCAGAGCGCGGTCTCGGCAGGGCTGGGGTGAACCGCGGGTTCGGCTGAGCAGACGTGAAGCGCAGGCTTGTGGAGCGTGGTCTCCTCCACGCCCACGGTAAACGAGGAGCCGCTCCACAACAGGGCCAGGTCGATGTACCACTCTAAAGTCCCGTGCGGATCCGGTTCGGGCATCTGAGACCTGAGTGGTTCCGATAATCCCCCACGAAAGAAGATCTTCAAGCACTGTGTGCTCATATGCGCGAGATGCGCCAGCTCGAGGAATTCTCCAACGTATTCTTCTATGGAGCGATTCTCCTGACTGAGACGGAGAATCTGGACGTCGACTAGACTCCGGAAAGGCATGGCTGCTGGATCACGTTGGGTTGAGTTCTTCTGTCACGTGTAGCGTGGTTGAAGCAAGTATGATGCAGGATCCAACTGCAGCACTCTTTAATTCAACAACTCAGGAACAGGATACACGATACAAGGACAAGAACTAGAACAAGAACAACCAACACTAGCGTATAACATTGACAAGAACTCACAAAGACAGGCCAGAAACACAGGGCTTAAATAAGGGACAAACGAGCTTACAGGATAACAAGGGGGCGGAACTAACAAGAAACACCTGGGATAACTAAATGACAAGACAGGGAACCACTAAACATGACAGGACACAAAACCACATCGTAACAGAAAGTTTCTAATTCTATATTTTTTAAATCTATATTTTTTCATCAAGCACCTTTTGTTCTGCTATTTACAATATAGTATGCTGATAATGACGTCACATTATATAGATTCTACATTCTACATTATAGAACATGGACCATATTTGTTGCAAAAAATGCTCAGTCTGGGGCTCAATATCAGAAAAAAATAGACTTTGCATTAGTTGCAGCATTCTTTTTATAAAAAGCATTTATAATTTAAATAACATGTCTCATATTTAGAACTGTGTCACGCCCAACATTATAACTCTGAGAGAAACTAAACTCAAATCTCAACCTCTGTGAGTGCTCATCTCTGACCCAGTCCTTATTAAGAAGCCCTGACCTGGGTTTCACTCCATCAACGTTTTTATGAGGCTCAAATGAAAGAGCACAGAACTCTTGTTCTCTAATGAATAGCAAGCATAATTGCTAACCGGTGACAAAGGCAAACACCATCTGCTCAAGATCAGCCTAAATGAATAAAGATCATACAGAACAGGAGTAGCTCATATAGGCCATTTCAAAACAGCATGTCAGTTCAGTCTTTTTTGTTGTTGTTTCTGATTAGTATTCAATAAATAGAAATGTCATATATTCCACTCAGCTCAACACACTCCTGGTATTGTCAAAAGGCATCTCGAAAGGTAAAAATAAAAAAATAAAAACTTTTAAATCTGACGTGTGTAATTTGCGATTGCTCGGGATGCTGAGCAGTTTTGATAGTGCCAGAGACACTGGTATAAAAAAAATATATACAAATATATAAAAATATGTTCAGCTTTTATATAAAAAAAAAAAAGATATAATTGAATGCATTAGTAAGTTGTTGTTGTTTTTTAATTGTCTTCATCAGTATGCATAACAAAGCTTATACTTTGGAACAGTACAAAATAAGGCCAACTGTGATCCACTGCAATCTGAAATTGGACTGTGATAGAATCTTAAGTTCTGAGAACCGTCTCAATGCTGAATCAGTATTCTACAACCGTTTGCTCTC
The DNA here is from genome assembly GCA_030578275.1 of Meda fulgida. Taxonomy (NCBI): domain Eukaryota; kingdom Metazoa; phylum Chordata; class Actinopteri; order Cypriniformes; family Leuciscidae; genus Meda; species Meda fulgida. Next base: position 19,168,460 of record CM060627.1, read on the forward strand.
GATTGTTCCCATTCTCCTCCTGTTAGCCTCTGGGCAAAATGGCACTCGGGGGGCATGAATGATCAAATCAGTGCTAATGCTTTTTTCTGCTCAAGTGAAAACCAGTCAGTATCTCGTGTGACCACCATTTGCCTCACGCAGTGCAACACATCTCCTTCGCAGAGTTGATCAGGTTGTTTATTGTGGCCTGTGGAATGTTGGGCTGTGCAAAGTTGCTGGAAATTGGCAGAACCTGGAACACGCTGTCTTACACGCCGATCCAGAGCATCCCAAACATGCTCAATGGGTGACATGTCCGGTGAGTATGCTGGCCATGCAAGAACTGGGATGTTTTCAGCTTCCAGGAATTGTGTACCGATCATTGCAACATGGGGCTGTGCATTATCATGCTGCAACATGAGGTGATGGTCAGGGATGAATGGGACAGCAATGGGCCTTAGGATCTTGTCATGGTATCTCTGTGCATTCATAATGCCATCAATAAAATGCACCTGTGTTTGTTGTCCATAACATATCTCCTGCCCATACCATAACCCCACCGCCACCATGGGCCACTCGATCCACAACGTTGACATCAGCAAACCGCTCACCCACACAACGCCATACACGCTGTCTGCCATCTGCCATATACAGTGAAAACCGGAATTCATCTGTGAAGAGAACACCTCTCCAAAGTGTCAGACGCCATCGAATGTGAGCATTTGCTCACTCAAGTCGGTTACGACGATAAACTGCAGTCAGGTCGAGACCCTGATGAGGATGACAAGCATGCAGATGTGCTTCCCTGAGACGGTTTTTGACAGTTTGTACAGAAATTCTTTGGTTATGCAAACCGATTGTTGTAGCAGCTGTCTGAGTGGCTGGTCTCAGACGATCTTGGAGGTGAAGATGCTGGATGTGGAGGCTGGTGTGGTTACACATGGTCTGCGGTTGTGAGGCCGGTTGGACGTACTGCCAAATTCTCTGAAACGCCTTTGGAAGACGGCTTATAGTAGAGAAATGAACATTAAATTCACGGGCAACAGCTCTGGTGGACATTCCTGCAGTCACCATGCCAATTGCACAATCCCTCAAAACTTGCGACATCTGTGGCATTGTGCTGTGTTATAAAACTGCACATTTTAGAGTGGCCTTTTATTGTGGCCAGCCTAAGGCACACCTGTGCAATAATCATGTGGTCTAATCAGCATCTTGATATACCACACCTGTGAGATGGAAAGGAGAAGTGCTCACTAACATGGATTTAGACAGATTTGTATACAATATTTGAGAGAAATAGGCCTTTTGAGTACATAGAAAAAGTCTTAGAGTTCAGCTCATGAAAAATTCAGCTCAAAAACAAAAGTGTTGCGTTTATAATTTTGTTCAGTGTATATATGAGACAAAGACACTGATGGCTTTGGACTTCAGGAATTCACACAATGTTTTTGTCAATCACAAAACACTGAACTGCCGATGCTTCCATTCAGCACTGGAAAATGACATACTATGCTCCAAGGCATGTATTTACAGTCATCGTTCACTCATAGTGCAAGTCTCAAAGGTGACTGAATCAACAGAAATACATTTAAAAAAATCAATCAATCAATCAATCAATCAATAAAAAGCTGATGAAAGAAATTCCGCTGCATTAAATTCACTCCAGATTGCTCTTGATATGTGAGAGCACAAATGACTTAAGCTTTAAGAGAAAGTGAAAATCTTTGTAGATTCACCTTTGGCACAAGCAAATAACCTTGCTGAAAAGTTGAGGATGTTAGCTTTTTCAATCACAGTTAGATAAACTCGGGATGCCATAGATCAGTGCTTCAATAATGCAGAAAGTAAAGATTATTGATCCCAAAGGAAATACTGCCAAATCAATTACAGTACTCCTGTTCATTACCAGTGCTAAACTACAGAGAAACTGGAGAAAACCATGACTGGTGGCAAAAATACAGCCTAATGCTGTGATCTCAAAGGAATTAAGCATCACATTATTCACAGGAACAATATAAAGTAATCTGAGTCGTACTTGAGAGAGTGTTTGCATTGAGCAATGAAAATGCTTTCATTAATCGAAAGCATTTCCATTCAATCAATGCCCAAATTATTTGTGATGCAGACATGTTGCTCACTAATGTAGTAGCTCGATGGCCTGGGTCAACCCATGACTCATTCATTTTAAGACACAGCAGTGTTGGACGCAGACTCGAGGCTGGTGCTGTGCATGATGGCTGGCTTCTAGGTATGTTTGATTAATAGACATTTCACATTTTACTGTACTTCAATGTCTTAACCCTTTCACTATCCTTGCAGGGGACAGTGGACATCCCCTCAAACAGTGGCTGCTTACACCTTTCCTCAACCAACAGAGTGCAGAGGAAAGGCACTACAACATGTGCCACAGCCGAGCTCGCGCTATAGTGGAGCGCACCATCGGTCTGTTTAAGGGCAGATGGCGCTGCCTCGACTGCACTGGAGGGAGGTTATTGTACACTCCTGAAAAGGTGTGCCAAATCGTGCTGGCTTGTGCTGTGCTACACAATGTGGCACAGCTTAAAAACGTATCTCTACCCCCTGACGCCGATTGCTGTGTTGGCCCCGACCCTTACCCCCATCCCCAGGCATTTGAGCCAAATGCTGCTGCTGTGCGCCAGCGTTTGGGAGTGATGCGTCGCTTGTAAAGAACAACAATAGGTGTGGAAAAAATATATTATTTATTCAAGAATTCCCTCATTGTGCAGTTTATTTCAGTTAGGACAGTCTTGATTTCGCCCAACTCCTTGGCCACCTCTCTGATTGAATTAATGACTTCCCTCTGCATTTCGAGGACTGCATCGGTGAGGACACGTCTGCTGCTGGAGGATTGAGAGCCGCATGCCATGGAGACGCTGGGTCCAGATGGCTGCTCAGCTGCAGCAACGTAACCACTGGCCCTGCTGGAACACCCAGCGACTGAAATAAAGATTGTTCTATATGAATAAACTGTAATCGTGTAGCCTACATACATGTGACTTGACTGCATTCATTTTACTCATTTCACTTACCTGTGTCATCCGGTGCATCTGGCGCGTCAGTGTCACCCTCCGTCTCAGTCACCACTCCACTTAATAGGGATTCCCCAATAATTGCCGCCAGTCTCTCATCAAGAGGGGTCAGCTTGTCCCCTTTCCCCCACCCATGGCAGACACACTCTGGCGATGGAGCGCTAGATGCTTTTTTTCCTCGACTTTGATGTCCGACCATTTCTTTTTTATTTCGGCCACAGTCCGAGGTTGTGAGGCTACAGCATTTACGGCATCTGCAACCTTTTGCCACTCAAGTGCCTTTTGGCATTAGTAATGCCCACACTGTGCCCTCCAACATTTTCCAAACAACATTTTTCTCCTCTTTTCCACCTCGCCAACGATAACTTCTACTTCACATTGAGTGAAGTTACTTTTTTTTGATTACCTCTCTGTGTTTGCCATGATTTCGCAATCGATGAATATTAACTTGTGGGCGTTTCACAGACTATTTATGGGCAACTATGGCCGTGACATGAAGCCGCAAAATAAATCCGTTTTATAAATCCGAATATTTCTGTGCGTACGCACGTCCTATGTTTCATCCGTATGCCACTTCTGACTCAAATCCTACGCAAAGTTTTATAAATGAGGCCCCGGAGCTCCGCAGCAGATTTGCTCCTGTCAGTCAAAGCGCTGTTACGTCACGCAAAGTGCAGACTCGTATGAAGAGCATGAGTGCTTAGGGTACCATTTCAGACAGGGTCTATATGAGTAACAAGCTCAGCAAGGTAACAAGGAACACCTGGGAGAGACAATCAAGTGAAAATCAACAAGAAAACTACAAATAACTACAAACTTGGCACACGAGACAGTAAATAACACCATATTCCAAACATGTCACAAGGAAAATATAGCCTAACAATACACTGGACAATGAGCTGCAACTTAAAAAGATCACCCACAAATAAAAATTATGTCATCATTTACTCACCCATATGTCTTTCCAAACCCATAAAATTATCGTTGGAAAACAAATGAAGATATTTACAATATTCTCATAATTTTTGTCTATCAATTGAAAGTCCACACAATCAAAACTTTCATGCATAAAGACATAATAAAATTAATCCATATGAATCATGCAGTATAATCTAAGCCTTGATAGGATACAAAGTTGATGATGACATTTAATTATATTTAAAAAATTATCGCCACACATGCAGAGCTCATTAGTTGTGAACATTAATAGGTGAACAGAAGCTCAACCATGCTTGCTTTGACACGCAAGAACAGACAGAACAGTGAGTAATTGACTACATTTTTGGATAAATTAATTTGAGAATAAATTTGTTTGTCAATTCTAAACATTGACAGTATGAACATAGCCAATAATACGAGATGAATTCTAACATTCAAAACCCCATTTAATTTGCACTGAATGAATACTGTAAGAGAGGGATAAAAGGATGCATCACACATAAACACCCGTTGGGTCAGAGACTATGTGAAACCCAGAGAATATCTGTAATAGCCAGCATGTTTTACAGATCTTTCATTTTCTTTAAAGAATAGTTTTGTGATGGTCTAATTTAAAAAACTAAAATAATAACGAACCCTGGAGGAGAGCAACAGAATGGACAGTTTAATAATGCATGATCCGTTTAAAAATATATGCAATAATGCAGAGCTTCTTCTAGCACCAGTGCCAGAACCTGTGCCAGATAAAAGAGAGAGAGAGAGAGAGAGAGAGAGAGAGAGAGAGAAAGAGAGAAAGAGAGAAAGAGAGAGAGAGAGAGAGAGAGAGAGAGAGAGAGAGAGAGAGAGAGAGAGAGAGCAAAAATATCAAATAACAATGACAAATAATGATAATTACATTGACCAGCATTGTATTTATTTTCTGCAATGAGCAGGAGTTCTCTCCAAAACCTCTAAAACAGACATTTCAGTTAAGAGAACAAAAAGTAATAGCTCAATCACATAGCTTTAGCAAAGCAAAATAGCTTTATCTGCACAGTAAACACAAATGATCCATCGATATTTCCATGGATTTCAGAAAAACACAGAAACACTGGCATACAGACTAAAAGAAAGAAGATAACCTCAATCAGACATCACAGCTTATGACAGCCTGCCAGAATAATGCCTGAATCCCAATCAATATTACATATCTGTTTGCACAGTTTTTATGTGTCCTTTCATAGGCTCCAATCTGCACAACACAACACCCTCTGGGTAACACTATAACCAATACAGCCCATGATTCTACACACTCAAAAAGCTGCTTTGACCAGCATACAAATGATCATTGAACTGGTAACAACATAATTCTCACATTTTATAAATAAATGCATTTTACGTCTGGCTGAGCAGCAATCTACCAAGCCCCTGAGCTCGGGCATAAAATCAGTCACCATCATAAATTACATGTACCACTGGGGTTAATTAATCTTGCAGTAAGGTTTCCCTTCACATGTGTCAAAGTTTTTCGAATAAAAAAAAAAAATAGCTTGACAAATTAGATCACCAAAAAATTGCCTGATGGACTTTCATGTTGTCATGTTTCATGTTTTCTCTGATCATCAGTTCCCTTTCGTAGTCACGACGAGTTACGTCGGTGTTTGGTGTGTTTGGGCTTCGATCACACCCAGACAGTGTTCGTGGATGAGTCATGTTCTCACTGAGGGAACATGACCATCGCAATGTTATGGCCTAGACTCGATGACCTCACTACAGATGAAGCGTTGTGGGAAAATTCAGTTTGCGTACCTAACCCGAAGTGATAAAATGAAATTCTGTATCAAAATTTACAGGCAAGACAAGTAGTTTGTTTAGGCATGGTTTGTAGGGAATTACAAACCTGTGCACATATATTCAAACGCACACAACTATAGAATAAATTTTTAATGCACATGTAAACGGAATAATCAGCGTTTATCACAGGTTCGCGTTTAAAGTCTTTTCAGAAAGAACAATGTTTTAGCGGCCCCTAATTTAATGACAAATGATAATTTCAACGGAGGTGAATCAATCAAAACTAACTTTAGCTGGAAAATAACATTATTCAAGAACCTCTAAAAAGCCAAAACAATCTCTGTAACCTTAAATTATATGTTTACCTCTGTAAAGCTGCTTTGAAACGATCTACATTGTTAAAAGCGTAATATATATGAAGATGACTGACTGACTAAGAGTAGCATGTACAGAGTGAACAACAATGGTCCTAGTACTGAGCCTTGTGGGTACACCATACTGAAATGTAAGCTTTAGCTTACGTTCTGCCGGGAAGACTCAATTGCTACGTCACTTGTTACCTTCTCATCTATCCAATCGTGTTCTAATACTTGCGGTATGAAAGACCGGTACTTACACATGTCTGAATTCGCAGATGCTGACTCTTCCATTCAGTTTGCAGAAACCGACGTTCATTCACCCACGTCTTTATCGCAATCATAACAACACAAAATTATATTGCTGATTTTGATCTCACCATCTCTGGCAGTGTGCGAGAGCGAGACCTATGCGTAGCAAACCAGCGCATGGCGGTTTTCAAAAATAAAATAAAAAATAATCTCATGAGATGTTTCAAGTTTTTTTATAGGCGCTTCCAGCAACCACTGTTAACATGTCCCCTCTACTATGATCAAACTTCATTCAGGTAAGTATATTAACTTGGCTACTTTGCTGCTTCCTTCACCAGCGGTTGAGTTCAATTGGTGACTGTGGTGACGTGGCAGTTTTCTTAAAAACTGCTGTTTCAGACTGCAACGAAACATACTATAACTCTCAATACAGTAGGACTGGATAGCTCGCCTGAATGGCTATAGCAAAGTGCAACCAAAGATCCACGTAACTGATATTCCACAGTGCAGCGGTAATTGTTTCAACGTCGTCGATTCCACACACACACACAAGGGCAGTTTGCTATATTTCAAGTAACAGCTGCGTTACTGAATAGAAATAATACAGGTCCTTCTCAAAAAATTAGCATATTGTGATAAAGTTCATTGTTTTCCTTAATGTAATAATAAAAATTAAACTTTCATATGTTTTAGATTCATTGCACACCTACTGAAATATTTCAGGTGTTTTATTGTTTTAATACTGATGATTTTGGCATACAGCTCATGAAAACCCAAAATTCCTGTCTCAAAAAATTAGCATATCATGAAAAGGTTCTCTAAACGAGCTATTAACCTAATCATCTGAATCAACTAATTAACTCTAAACACATGCAAAAGATTCCTGAGGCTTTTAAAAACTCCCAGCCTGTTTCATTACTCAAAACCGCAATCATGGGTAAGACTGCTGACCTGACTGCTGTCCAGAAGGCCATCATTGACACCCTCAAGCAAGAGGGTAAGACACAGAAAGAAATTTCTGAACAAATAGGCTGTTCCCAGAGTGCTGTATCAAGGCACCTCAGTGGGAAGTCTGTGGGAAGGAAAAAGTGTGGCAAAAAACGCTGCACAACGAGAAGAGGTGACTGGACCCTGAGGAAGATTGTGGAGAAGGACCGATTCCAGACCTTGGGGGACCTGCGGAAGCAGTGGACTGAGTCTGGAGTGGAAACATCCAGAGCCACCATGCACAGGCGTGTGCAGGAAATGGGCTACAGGTGCCGCATTCCCCAGGTCAAGCCACTTTTGAACCAGAAACAGCGGCAGAAGCGCCTGACCTGGGCTACAGAGAAGCAGCACTGGACTGTTGCTCAGTGGTTGCATGTCAATCGGAAATCAAGGTGCCAGAGTATGGAGGAAGACTGGGGAGAAGGAAATGCCAAAATACCTGAAGTCCAGTGTCAAGTACCCACAGTCAGTGTTGGTCTGGGGTCCCATGTCAGCTGCTGGTGTTGGTCCACTGTGTTTTATCAAGGGCAGGGTCAATGCAGCTAGCTATCAGGAGATTTTGGAGCACTTCATGCTTCCACCTGCTGAAAAGCTTTATGGAGATTTCATTTTTCAGCACGACCTGGCACCTGCTCACAGTGCCAAAACCACAGGTAAATGGTTTACTGACCATGGTATTACTGTGCTCAATTGGCCTGCCAACTCTCCTGACCTGAACCCCATAGAGAATCTGTGGGATATTGTGAAGACAAAGTTGAGAGACGCAAGACCCAACACTCTGGATGAGCTTAAGGCCGCTATTAAAGCATCCTGGGCCTCCATAACACCTCAGCAGTGCCACAGGCTGATTGCCTCCATGCCACGCCGCATTGAAGCTGTCATTTCTGCAAAAGGATTCCCGAAAGTATTGAGTGCATAACTGAACATAATTATTTGAAGGTTGACTCTTTTTTTTGTATTAAAAACACTTCTTTTATTGGTCGGATGAAATATGCAAATTTTTTGAGACAGGAATTTTGGGTTTTCATGAGCTGTATGCCAAAATCATCAGTAATAAAACAATAAAAGACCTGAAATATTTCAGTTGGTGTGCAATGAATCTAAAATATATGAAAGTTTAATTTTTATCATTACATTATGGAAAATAATGACCTTTATCACAATATGCTACTTTTTTGAGAAGGACCCGTAAATATTAAACTGGTTTTACATATGCTATATTCACAGTTCGCGCTCCTTATATTGTCTGGCCATTCACCAGAGAGTGCGTTCCACTTAAAGGAGCAGTAGCCTACCTAATTGACCCTTCGCAGGGAGTTTGATCGACAGGCGATCTGACCAATCATAATCCGCCATTTAGTCCGAAAAGGCAGTCAGGAGAGTTAGTAGATTAACATTGGAGGATTTAAACTTGAAAAATGGAATACTGACCTCTTTCCACGGTTAAAACAACCTTCCTTATGTTCATTCATGTTTATTTGATGCTGTAAGTGAACTAGAAGAGATGATTGGTTCACGAGCAGCTTTAACTGAGGCTCTACAGCAATCTGTCAGACACATTAATGAGCAACAAAATGGTATGTATTGTTTAAATTTCTTTAAAAATAACTCAATTTGAAAGGCGAGACTTTGTTTCATATCAAAAGTAAGCTAGTCTGTTTTTGTCTGTTCTGTTCAATGCTCCACGATGTATTTTACACTGCGTGAGAACAGAGCCCGTCTATGGAGAGCCTGGCCACTCCCTATTAAGTCCTATTTTACCAAATTTTGGTTGTAGTTCCACCAGAGTTCCACTGGGGGCAATCGTCCATGTGCAAAATAATTGGGAGTCTATGGAGCTAGACGGCTAAATTTGTCTCTTTCACCCGATTGCCGTTGAGAAATATCAGATTTGATTGTAGGTTTTGTAAGTTAAACATGGGTTATAGGTCAGAAGTTGAATGAACAAGTACTTATGTCCTTTCGATTTCTTACAGGTTGAGTAAGACCCTTCTCATCTATGATTAAATTCCTAAAAATCCGTCCTAGATTCTCAAGATCACTCCCCGATATTTATCCTACTAACGGAGCACCTCTCTCTAAAGCCTGTTTCAGGACTCCTCTATTTTCCTGTCCTCAAAAGTTGCAACCGGCCTCGGTTCTGTGTGGCCTAGTGGCCGTTGTCTCTGTCTCTGTTGCCGTGTGCTCCATTGTGGCCAGATTGCGGTCTAAGGAGGCCTGCTATGTGTAGTCCAATGAGGCAGGCCCAATGTGGCATCGTCTGTGTGGTCCATCGCAGCCTTGTCTCTGTGTGGCCAAGGTGGCCTGGCTCCGTATGGTTATCAAAAAACAAAAATTCATAACGCACATCAACACTTAGTAATCTACAGGTTCCCTGGTTCTCAATGGTTGAACCATTGAATTCCCTGGTTGGCCTCCTTACCAAATAACTATCGGCCTTTCATGTTATTTCATGAAAGTTATTTCATGTTCACGCTATATGGTAATTATTATTATTTATTAATGTATCTTTTTTTGTTATCTACATGTATATTAAAATCACCAACAATTAGGACTTCATCTGCAAGTCAAATGAAGTCAAGTCATTTTCATTTAAATAGCGCTTTTAACAATGTAGATTGTTTCAAAGTAGCTTTACAGAGGTAAACATAAAATTTAAGGTAACAGAGATTGTTTTGGCTTTATAGCGGTTCTTGAATAATGTTATTTTCCAGCTAAAGTTAGTTTTGATGGATTCGCTTCCGTTTAAATTATCATTTGTTATTAAATTAGGGGCCGCTAAGACAACGCCGTTCTCTCTAAACAGACTTTAAACGCGAACCTGTGATAAACGCTGATGGCGTTTACATGCGCATTAAGAATTGATTCTATAGTTATGTGAGTTTGAATGTATGTGCGCAGGTTTGTAATTCCCTACAAACCATGCCTAAACAAACTGCTTGTCTTGCCTATAAATTTGATACAGAATTTTATTAAATTTTATCACTTCGGGTTAGGTAAGCAAACCGAAATTCCCCACAACGCTTTATCTGTAGAGTGGTAAAGGGATCCTCCATAGGGAGAGGCTAGTTTGCACTTCAGCACTGCATTGTCATCGGGTCCAGAAGAAGGTCCTTCGTCAGATCTGGATACGGCCTGGATCCGACAGGCTGCGGGGAAACCTCGGGATAAACAAAAACACTAAAATTAGCCCTAGTTGCCCTGATCTGGGAGATGTTCGGGAAAGCGGAAGTGGACCTCTTTGCATCTCAGGAGTCGTCCCAATACCCGCTTTGGTTCTCCCTGAGCCCTCCAGATCCGTTGGGGATAGAAGCATTCGCCCACCCATGGCCGATGCAAAAACTCTATCCTTCTGGTAGCCCCATTCTGGCCGTCCCAGCCATGGTTTTCGGAGCTGATCCCTCTGTTGGAATCCTCCCCCTGGGAGATCTTTGATCTCCCGACCGACGTTCAGGAGACCATCACGAGTGCTAGAGCCCCTTCTACGAGGAGGCTGTATTCCTCCAAGTGGAGGGTGTTCGAGGCATGGTGCTTAGAACATGATAGGAACCCAGTTAACTGCTCAGTAGGCTCAGTGCTGGAATTCCTGCAGGAAAAGTTTGCTTCCGGAGTGGCTGCTACCACTCTCAGAGTATATGTCGCAGCTATTGCCGCTCATAGAGAATCAGACAAGATTCCCTTGGGGAAATTGAGGTTAGTTTCAGCCTTCATGCGTGGGGTTAGGCGCCTGAAACCGGCTTGCCCCCCTAGTGTTCCCTCGTGGGACCTGTCAGTCGTCCTGGAGGGTTTGACAGAGGCTCCCTTCGAGCCCTTGGAGTCAGCCCCTGAGCGGATTCTGACTCTTAAGGTTGCTCTTTTGTTGGCTTTACCTTGACCTTTGATGGCTTTACCTTTACCTTTGATGGGGGATTTGCAGGCTCTCTCTATTAGTGAGTCGTGCTTGGACTTCGCTCCTGGCCTGGTTAGGGTTACCTTGAGGCCGAGGTCAGGGTATGTACCCAAGGTTCTTTCCATGGCGTTCCGCTCTCAGGTTGTTAACCTTAACGCTTTCCACCCTCCTCCTTTTGCCTCTGAGGAAGAAAGGAAACTTAACTTAAGCGTTCTTTGAAGTTGTATGTAGATCGCTCAGGCGGTTGGAGGAAATCAAACCAGCTCTTGGTATGTTTTGGTGCTGGCCGCCCCGGGCTTGCAGCATCAAAGCAGAGGATTTCCCACTGGGTAACGGACGATATTTCGCTGGCTTACGAGGTGTATGGTTTGCCTTCACCTCTTAGCATCAGAGCACATTCCACCAGAGGTGTGGCTTCCTCTCAAGCTCTCTTTAGAGGGGCCCTCTTGGAAGACATTTGTGTGGCGGCAGGTTGGTCCTCTCCGCACACCTTTGTGAGGTTCTATAATTTAGATCTTGACATGACTCCAGGTTCCCAGGTTCTATCTGCTTGAACCGATCATGGTTATTATTTGGTCTGGTACCAGTTATGGCAGCGCTTAGCTTGGCGAGTTTGGTATTTCGTTCCCACTGCGCTTTCCGCAGCGTTGAGTGAACCTATGAAAGAGAACGTCTCTGGTTACTTACGTAACCTATGTTCTCTGAATAGGGAACGAGACGCTGCGTTCGCTGCCAAGCTCCTCGCATTCCCTATTCAGAGAACATAGGTTACGTAAGTAACCAGAGACGTCTGCTTCCCGGACAATGTCAGGAAGACTGTTCCAAAGTTTTGGTGCTAAATCGGAAAATGATCTACCACCAGCAGTCGATTTTGATATTCTAGGTATTATTAACCGGACGGAATTTTGAGACCGCGATAGACATGAAGGACTATAATGTGTTAAGAGCTCGCTCAAGTACTGCAGAGCCAATGCAGTGTTGACCGAACCGGGCTGATATGGTCATACTTCCTGGTTCTGGTAAGTGTTACGAATAAATAATCAGAAGATTAAAATGCAAGTAAAGCAGTGTATTTATTAGAAGTCCAGGCGAAATAGTGAGAGAGTGATGGTAAGACAATGTCCGGTATGAAGCATTTGGTAGCACAGGGACGCTGAGGGACAACCCAGTCTCACAATGGTGAAGAGATGTAATCCAGAGAAGCAGGGATGGTGAAGAGATGTAATCCAGTGAAACCGGGAGAATCGAGGACCGGATGATCAGGAATGAAGTGGAGAGGTGAAGGAACAAACTTGACAGCAACAGGATACAGAACCAAACAGGAAACTCGAAGGCCGACAGGAACAACATACACACGGGGAACATCCACATCGATCTGACAAAGACAGTGAAAACAGTGAGACTAAATAGTGATCGCTGATCAGAAGCAGCTGCCGCCGGTGATCAGATGCAGCTGCTACCTGATCAGCGGTAACGATCACAGGACACGCCCACATGTGGACCCAACAATACAAGACTAGAAAGGAAACAGTGAATTCATTAACCGTGACAGTAAGAACTCGAGCTGCTGCGTTTTGAACCACCCAGTAGAGCATTACAATAATCTATCCTTGATGTCATGAACGCATTGACTAATTGTTCCGCATTTGTCAATGAGAGCATATGCCGTAATTTAGATATATTTTTAAGATGGAAAAATGGGGTTTTACAGATACTAGACATGTGACTTTCAAATGAAAGATTGGTATCAAAGAGCACACCCAGGTTCCTAACCGACAACGAAAACTTAACAGAGCAGCCATCAAGTGTTAGACAGTATTCTAGGTTATTGCGTGTGGAAGTTTTTTGTCCAATAATTAGAATCTCTGTTTTTTTCAGAATTTAGTTGTAAGATATTACTAGTTATCCAATTCTTTATATCAGCTATGCATTCCGTTAATTTTGTGAATTGGTAGGTTTTGTCAGTGCGTGAAGAAATATACAGCTGAGTATCATCGGCATAACAGTGAAAGCTAATTCCATGTTTCCTAATGATATCTCCTAATGGTAGCATGTACAGAGTGAACAGCAGCGGTCCTAGTACTGAGCCTTGTGGTACGTCATACTGAACTTGTGATCGATAAGACATCTCTTCATTTACTGCTACAAACTGATAACGGTCAGATAAGTATGATTTAAACCATGCTAGTGCAATTCCACTAATGCCAACATAGTTTTCCAGCCTATTTAAAAGAATGTTGTGGTCAATTGTGTCAAATGCAGCACTAAGATCAAGTAACACTAATAGAGAGATACAACCACGATCGGATGATAAAAGTAAATCATTTGTAACTCTAATGAGAGCTGTCTCAGTACTATGGTGCGGTCTAAATCCTGACTGAAAATCCTCGCAGATATCATTTCTTTCAAGAAAGGAACACAGTTGTGAGGATACTGCTTTTTCTAATATCTTTGACAGAAAAGGCAGATTTGAGATCGGCCTGTAATTGACTAATTCTGAAGGATCAAGTTGCGGTTTTTTAACAAGCGGTTTTATCATAGCCAGCTTAAAGGTTTTTGGTACATATCCTAGAGACAAAGACGAATTAATGATATTAAGAAGAGGATCTATGATCTCTGGAAGCATCTCTTTCAGTAGCTTAGTCGGTATAGGGTCTAACATACAAGTTGTCGATTTAGATGAATTAACGAGTTTGCAGAATTCTTCCTCTCCTATAGCAACAAATGAAAACGTTTTTTCCTCAGGGAGACTACAATGCACTCCCTGATGCGATACTGTAGTAGACGGTTGCATAGTTATAATTTTGTCCCTGATATTATCAATCTTATAAGTGAAGAAGTTCATAAAGTCATTACTGCTGTGTTGCTTGGAAACTTCTGTGCTTAAAGCTTTCTTTTTCGTTAGTTTAGCCACTGTTTCAAATAAATACCTAGGATTATGTTTATTTTCTTCTAATAGGGTTGAAAAATAAGCAGATCTAGCAGCTTTTAAAGCCTCTCTGTAAGCAATCGAGCTCTCTTTCCATGAAATCCGAAATACCTCTAGTTTTGTTCCAGTTGCGCTCCATTTTTCTGGCTGCTCTCTTAAGGGCCTGAGTGTGCTCGTTGTACCACGGCGTTGGACTATTTTCTTTAATCTTCTTTAAGCGCAACGGAGCAACTGCGTCTAAAGTGCTGGAAAAGAGAGAGTTAAAAGTTTCTGTTGCAATATCGAGTTCTTCTAAGCTATCCGGGATGCTGAGATGATGAAACTTATTAGGAAGATTATTGATAAAGCAATCTTTAGTGGCAGAAGTTATAGGTCTAACATATTTATAACACGGAGTTGGCTTTGCAGCCTTGGCTAAATGTAATTTACATGAGACTAGATAATGGTCTGAGATGTCATCGCTCTGCTGCAGAATTTCAACGGCATCAACATCTATTCCATGTGATAATATTAGATCTAGAGTATGATTACGACAATGAGTGGGTCCTGACACGTGTTGTCTAACTCCAATTGAGTTTACAATGTCTTTAAGTGCCAATCCCAATGCATCTTTTTCATTATCTACATGTATATTAAAATCACCAACAATTAGTACTTCATCGTTAGCCAATACTAATTCTGATAGAAAGTCCGCAAATTCTTTGATAAACTCTTTATGGTGCCCTGGTGGCCTGTATACAGTAGCCAGCAGAAATCTCAAACGTGATTTATCGTTTACACTATATATTTTTACATTAAGCACCAACACTTCAAAAGAAGTATATTTAAAAATAGATTTCTTAGTGGTTTTGAAAATATTACTATAAATTACAGCAACACCTCCCCCTTTGTGTTTTAGACGAGGTTCATGTTTATAACAGTAATCTTGTGGGGTTGACTCATTTAAAGTAATGTAATCGTTTGGTTTTAGCCAGGTTTCTGTCAAACACAGCACATCTAGATTAAAACTTGAAATCATATCATTAACTATGAGCGATTTTGAAGTAAGGGATCGAATATTCAGCAACCCAAGCTTTATCATTTGTTCATCTGTATTATATCTGTTTTTTATTTGTTGAACATCAATTAAATGTTTTACCTGACGTTTTTTGGATTTCCAAATTCGGGGAACAGACACAGTCTCTATATGATGATATCTAGGTGAAAGAGGCTCTATGTGATGGGATTTATCTGACCTTGGTGACGCGAGGCCGCTAGCAGACGGTCGGTTTAGCCAGTGCAAGGCAAGTGCAAGACTCGAGCCCTCTCTTTTCACCCCTGTTGCTTGGAGGTCTTTGGAGGCCTAGGGTCAAACACAATACTGGGTCGGGGGGCCCTGGCGTCCCCGGCATCAGGTAGCACTAAGCTGGCTGTGAGTGGTGTTGGGTATCAGCCGCAGGGCGGGGCTGAGGGACCTGCTTCGCTGGCTTCTTCGACTGAGGAGAAGGCGGCATGGTTCTGGACCTACTCCACATGGAGCTCGAGCGCTTCGGCAAAAAGTGTCTCTTGGTCTGAGACGACTTCTGGGCTTCCTTGAACCTCTCCGAGAAGCCCTTCACCGCCGGGCCGAAGAGACCGGAGCTGGAGATGGGCACGTCGAAGAAAACAGTCCTGTTTGCCTCCTTAATCTCGGTGAGATTGAGCCACAGGTGGCGCTCGAGCACTACTAGGATAGCCATGCTCCTCCCGATAGCCTGCGCTGTAGATCCTGAGATCGTGGAAGGCCTCAGGCTCCGGGCCAGCCTCGTCCATCGACTGGAGGAGTTTGGCCTGGTACACCTGCAGCACGGCCATCGTGTGCAGGGCCGAAGCCGCTTGGCCGGAGGTAGCGAAAGCGCGTCCACTGAGAGTTGAGGTGTTTCGGCATGGCTTGCTTGGGTGAGTAGCTCTAGCTTTCCAGCTAGCAGCGGTGTTTGGGCAGAGGTGAGCGGCCATGGTCTCTTCGAGGGGCGGCAGCGACTCGTGGCCCTTCTCCGCCGCGCCGTCCACAGAGGAAAGTGCTCTCCTCTGTGGACATGGATGAGCTTGTGCGTGCATAATAGGGAGCACGCCACATCTCGGTGAGTTCCTGGTGAACTTTGGGGAAGAACAGCGCAGGTCTGTGGCGAGGGGCCTGCTGGTGCCCCGGCAAAAACAAGCCGTCTAGTCGATTTCAAGGTGGTTCCGCGACATCCATCTCCGCGTCAGAGTTAGTTCTGGAAGCTGAGACGCTAGCACCCGAATGAGAGACGAGGGTGGGGTCGACAGAGCCCGACCATTCCTCCTCAGACGCCGCAATGGAGAGGCTGTCGTTTTGTTCGTCGTCCAGCACACCGAAGGAAACCAGGCCCGCCACGGGGTGGGGGGGTGGGTGATGGTCCACCTGCAAGAACAGGACCGATGATGGTGTCCGAGCTGGAGAAAGTGAGGCACCTGGGTTGTGGCTGGCATGGGCTTGCTTACCTCCATGCTCTCGGGCTGCCGCTGGCTGCGCACTTCTTCTTCCTTGGTAGAAGTAGCGCAGGAAACGGAAGAGTGAGAGGTGCGACGTAGCCATCTTTAGAGAGAGCTTTAGAGTCCGCAGCACCGAAACAGACATGCCCTCGCAGAGAGAACACCCGCCAGCAGAAAGTGCAGATTCAGCGTGGGAAGGACCCAGGCATGAAACACACTCTGAATGCCCGTCGCCCTCGTGCAGATGGGATCCACACGTGGCGCATGTTGAACGAGGCATTTGAAACAACGCTTGTTCAGCTCTTTCAGACTATATAACATAACAGTATTCAGACAGAAAGGATATATGTTGATCGCCGGATGGCCACTGGAGAACGGTGATAGGAGAGAGCGGCTTCCAGACGAGTGAAGGCTGTGTCCACTGTGCAAAGGCTGAGAAGGCTTGATTTGACGGCAATAGCTTCAATGTTTTCCGGAAGACACAGGGATAAAAAGTTGTTGCTGAAGTAGAGAAAATCTGCTATAATGACGAATTCGGGCTCCTTTAATAGGTGCAGCCACGCTCAATTCTGCGGCCCAAGAGGCGCCTTCGCCATTGGATGTGCAGTTGCTGCAGAAAAGCCAATGAGTGAGCCAGTCACTCACTATGCTCGCTGTGCAGTTGCAATGCGTTTTACATACAGGTTTAAAAAAATCGGAGGAAAGGAGTTTCCCCACGGCGTATAGCTACGCCAGAGTTCCTTACCTAACAAACTACCTTGTAAACAATCACGTCAACGTGCCAGCAGTTTTTGCATATCATTAAATATGCTAATTTGCATTTTTATAGTTCTGCATATACTGAAAGCAAGGGTGTAGTAGAGTAACATTCAAGCTCTTTTTTTTCACAGGAAAAAAATGTCATTTTTGTGATCAAAGATGAGTTTTAAGGGATACAATTATTGAGTACAGGAAAAGAAAAAAAGTTTACATTCAGTATTAGTGAACGGTAGTGAACTGCTATCTTCTTAATTTGTGATTTCATAAATAATGTTTCCAGGTCCAAGTCTCTACTCGGTTCCGAGTGAGAATTCCAACGCAGTAACTGTTTATGAGCACTATTCACTTATAGCAAAGCTTTAAGCTAAGCTTTTAAAAACTCACGGTGTTCACTATACAATCTCCGGGCTCACGGAATCCCAGTCCCCAATGTTTTAACGATTCAGAAAAGTTGAATCGCTGTCTGCTCAACTGATATTTTGGTAACTTATATTTTACGACAGCCCTTGGCACTGATCCTCAACAAACTCGGCGAGATGAATCCGACTTCCAACCAGATGGAACTGGATAAGTATTCGGAATGTTACGATCCAATCTGACTACTGACCTATAATGCTGCCTGAATCATAATCATACACTGTTCATTCGTTGGCCAGAGGAGAACTGGCCCCCGACTGAGCCTGGTTTCTCCCAAGGTTTTTTCTTCTCTATTCTGTCACCTGATGGAGTTTTGGTTCCTTTGACACTGTTGCCTTGGCTTTTGGCTTGCTTAGTTGGGGACATTTAATATTCAACAATAGTATTGATCTGCCTTTCTTAAGGTGGATGATGACGCAATTTTCTTCTAGAAACAAACTTTATTGTATTATTTTCATGTTGTCACTGTAAAGCTGCTTTGATACAATCTGAATTGTAAAAATCGCTATATAAATAAAGGTGACTTGACTATTTAGTTAGAATCATGTTTGTTCTTTCCTTTTGGCATTTGAAAAAGCAGTTGTAAACTGAAATAGTCATGCGTGACAGCAGGAGATTATGATTTCTGAATGATTAAAATAAGTAGAGGTTGAATTAGTCAATTTTTTCTTTTTGAATCTTACATTTATGTAGGCCTTCCAAATTAACGGATTCGATCAATAAATTAGTCTATCCAACTAATCCAACATTTGAGAGAGATGACGTTTCCCACATATTAAGTATTGTACACCTGGTTTAATAGATACACTAGGTCTTCACAAAGGGGAAAACAACATAACAGTGAACAAAACATCAGCGGCATCAGGCAGAGAATAAAAGCACAGTTCTGCGTGGGATTCACGTCAGTGACATATTTGCCCCAGACTCATATTAAGTCCTTCCAAATCAACCTGCTCAGCCTACAATGTTTTATTATTTTAATTATTTCCTCTTCAAGTGGTATTTTAAAATGTTAAAGTGAAGAGATCTTTGCACTCCACCTCTTAAAAATTGAAGCATGCGTTCCATACATTCACAATCATGGTGTCATCGAGAAGGAGGGAGTGAGCAAAAGTGCTGGGATTACATTCTTTTAGGAATCAAATGCTTGTCTTCCTCTTCCTCTTCCACTGTTCATGTCAAATAATATCTTTAAAGATTTCAATCATGATTGCGACAACGTCAGTAGGAGAAATCTCAAGGGAACCATTCACAGCAAGAGTATGTACATTTCTCTACATTTTGTGCTAAACCCTCTGTTTAAATATATATTTTTTAAAAATGCATAAAATTAAACTCATTACTTTTTGACGAAAGTATTTATTTTAGTTGGGAATTGGGCTTT